>RPFO01000156.1:918152-1035652 GCA_009746045.1 Mesostigma viride
CAACGTACGTGGGGTGGGGGCGCGGCAGCCTCGTGCGACGGTCCCGGGTTGGACTCGACGTCACCGTCCTTGGTCAGATCCCGTTTCGTCGCATCCCGCTGCCTATGCCACGACGCACGGTTCTTCCGCGACAGCGCCCGCCAGTACCCCCTCGGTCGCCGAAGGTTGATGAAGCGGGCGTCCCATGACAAGTTTGAAGACTGGGGCTGGGATGTGTGCCGACAACGGAGGTCGTTCTGCGCGCAACGTACGTGGGGTGGGGGCGCGGCAGCCTCGTGCGACGGTCCCGGGTTGGACTCGACGTCCCCGTCCTTGGTCAGATCCCGTTTCGTCGCATCCCGCTGCCTATGCCACGACGCACGGTTCTTCCGCGACAGCGCCCGCCAGTACCCCCTCGGTCGCCGAAGGTTGATGAAGCGGGCGTCCCATGACAAGTTTGAAGACTGGGGCTGGGATGTGTGCCGACAACGGAGGTCGTTCTGCATGCGGCCAAGTAGCGGTGCGGGCGTGGAGAGTGCAGACAACGGATGATCAGAATGTGGCGCACGTGCTACGCGGTTGGCTAGAAACAGTACGGCGCGCTTAACCCGCTGTCGGCCAGGAGGACGGTTAGGTGGCTGGAAAATACACGCGGCAGCAAACGACCTACGCGCGCCATGTCAACACGCCTTGCCAAAAGGGTCGCACGTCACCGCACGTGCAGAGCCCGGACCTCACGGCTGGATGGCGGCAGCTCTAGTGTCCCAGATGGAACGGGTGCAGCGACGGATTTTAGCGGGGGGTGGGGGGGCGGGGTGGGGGTGGGGGGATGGGTGGGACGGAAGGAAGGCAGTGATGGAGGGGGGGACGGAAGGGACAAAAGATGGGACGATGCAGGGGTGGGAAGGGAAGAGGGGTGGACAGGAAGGAAGCGTGCACGCGCGAGACCGGTGGAGGGGTACTAGCCCTTGACATGGAGGTGCAGGGTTTGGCTATAAAAGGATGGCTCCGGCTCTGGCGAGCCAGGTTGTTTCTCGTCATACCACCAACATTGCGCTGGGAAAGTGTGGCACGGGCGGGGCACGGCAGCGGTGGGCCGGCCCCGCGCATTAACGTCGCGTGCGTGTCTTTCGATGAACGAATGCAGTACAGTAGACCATGAGAGAAGGTGAACGCCGCGTCGACGGAAGAATGGTATAACGAAGGCTTGCACGGTGGGTATAGCGGACGAAGGAGTCACCCAGTGAGACGAATGACCGGATGGTAAGTTGAAAGCACGGCCGAGTCAGCGGCCGAGGCAATGCTGTAGACAATGGACGTACCGCGTGCATCCGCGGCGTTTCCCGCCGGACGCTGAGACACGATGTCCCGCGGTCAACACCTGGAAAGATGCCGTCGTCCCCGCCGGCGGCACCCGCAGGGGCGTGCTCCGCGCCAGGGACCACTCTTGTCGGACGAGCGACATCAGTGTCGCCTGCGGGGAAGGGGTGCGAGGGGCGGAGGTGGATCGTCAGTGCCCGCGGGCGGGCGGGCGAGGCGGGAAAAAAAAAACAGCGGCGGGAGCGACGAATCGAAGCTAGACGGCCAACGGAGCGAGTATATTGCACGCGAGCACCTCACCGAAAAAGGCGACAATGCCAGCGAACAGGAGGACAATGAGTATCAACATGCACCGTCGCCGGTGCGCGCGATGCATCTTCAATGCTCGCCTCCATCGGCGGGCGGAGGACGTCATGGTCGACGCACCTAGAGGGTTACTAAATGGCAGAAAACCGACTGCTACTCGTACACGAGTTCTACCCCGTAATTCGGACTGTAACAGGGAATGGCCAAACGCGCTGTCACGGTGTCGGTTCAGGTACCCTTACTCTGAGCCCGATCGGGGCGTCGAATGGCGGCAGCAACCGGAAAACGGCCGGGCACACGCTCCCCGGGGCTACGCCGCATATAGAGGTGGCGGACAACACGAACCGAATGGCTCAAAGACGGTGAACACGGGGTCAGCTAGCAAGGTTCGACAAGCGATTGGAATCCGATGCGGCAAATGCAATGTCATTCGATTTTTGGAGCGATCAGCTCGACAGCGAATACGGCTTCCTTCTGCGATTTTCGACAGGGTGGCCTTTCGGCGATGGCGTTCCGAGTTTTATTTTGGTCGGACTTTTGATCAGGATAAAGGTGGCCAGTGTCCGCTCACGATGCGCTGGCGTGCCTGCTCTTGGATGGCTGGTGTCGCGCGACCGCCGCGTGTCACTCGATGCCTTTTTGGATGTGATCATCGTGATGTGTCGGGCGTGTACAGTAGCACGAACTCCGCCCTGGGCTAGAGATTCCGAACGTCCAGCGGGGTCAGGTTAGCTACAGTAGAGCGCCACTGCTACTAGTAGTAGTAGTACTACTACTACTAGTAGTAGTACTACTACTTGTAGTAGTATACTACTACTAGTATTATACTATATATAGTATACTAGTAGTCTCAAGCATCGGGCACACGAACGCACTTAATGTAGTGGTCGGGCTCGACTAGGTAGGGTGCACGTGGCGGCTGTCCGTTGACCAACCTACGACGATCGTCGTAGGTTGGTCCATGGGCAGCCGCCACGTGCATTTCAGACCACGGAGTCTGGGAACAAACCGTCCGGCACAAGAAATATAGTTGGAGTTAACATAGTTGGATATGCATGGAATCGTGTCGCACTGTATAATCCAGGGGATCACAGGCTGTGGCCGGCCGGACAGGTCCGGCTAAAGTCATTCCCCTGCACGTGGCGGCTGTCCGTTTACCAACCTACGACGATCGTCGTAGGTTGGTCCATGGGCAGCCGCCACGTGCATTTCAGACCACGGAGTCTGGGAACAAACCGTCCGGCACAAGAAATATAGTTGGAGTTAACATAGTTGGATATTATGCATGGAATCGTGTCGCACTGTATAATCCAGGGGATCACAGGCTGTGGCCGGCCGGACAGGTCCGGCTAAAGTCATTCCCCTGCACGTGGCGGCTGTCCGTTGACCAACCTACGACGATCGTCGTAGGTTGGTCCATGGGCAGCCGCCACGTGCATTTCAGACCACGGAGTCTGGGAACAAACCGTCCGGCACAAGAAATATAGTTGGAGTTAACATAGTTGGATATGCACGGAATCGTGTCGCACTGTATAATCCAGGGGATCACAGGCTGTGGCCGGCCGGACAGGTCCGGCTAAAGTCATTCCCCTGCACGTGGCGGCTGTCCGTTGACCAACCTACGACGATCGTCGTAGGTTGGTCCATGGGCAGCCGCCACGTGCATTTCAGACCACGGAGTCTGGGAACAAACCGTCCGGCACAAGAAATATAGTTGGAGTTAACATAGTTGGATATTATGCATGGAATCGTGTCGCACTGTATAATCCAGGGGATCACAGGCTGTGGCCGGCCGGACAGGTCCGGCTAAAGTCATTCCCCTGCACGTGGCGGCTGTCCGTTGACCAACCTACGACGATCGTCGTAGGTTGGTCAACGGGCAGCCGCCACGTGCATTTCCGGGCACGGAGTCTGGGAACAAACCGTGTTACATAGGAAGGAATGACTATGTACTCCACACCATGTACTCCAAGAGTACATAGGGTGGCACACTATGTACTCCACTAGTACATAGTCCGGAGTACATATGATCCGGGATTTCCGAATAGGGGACTGCCGACGCGGTGAGACACGCCCGTGTTACATAGGAAGGAGTGACTCTGTACTCCACGCTATGTACTCCAAGAGTACATAGTGTGGGGTACATATGATCCGGGATTTCCGATTAGGGGACTGCCGACGCGGCGAGACACGCCCGTGTTACATAGGAAGGAGTGACTAAGTATACGTACTCCACACTGTGTAATCCAAGAGTACATAGGGTGGCTCACTGTGTGCCTCCAATGCAAGCAGGTATTCTCTGTTGATATTTAATATAGTTGGATAAATCTTTATCGGGAGGGCGGGAAGCTGCCGGCGCAGCTTAACGTTGATCACCGGCTGAGCGGCTGTGTTATTTCGCAGGACACACGGGTGTTTTCAACAGGAAAGACGCGAGGTATGGTTCGAACCAGGCATAATGGAGCCGCCTCGGCTGGCGGCAGCAAGGGAAAGGGTCCTATGAAGAAAACGCGCCCCAGTGGTCCACCTGGCAGTAAGGGAAGTGCGTCGTGTGATCCCAATGACTCATCGATCCCAATGACGCCAGGCGCCAACGTTATCGTGGTGCCAGAGACAACGGGCGGTAACAGCCGGGACGTTCAGACTTCCGACCCTAACAAAACTAAACTGTTAGTCGAAGCTTGTCCCAAAAAGAATTGCTGCTGCGCTACTTGCAACGCCGACGTACATGTGAAGATCTGTTTGCACGGAACGACAAAAAGGTAAACACTTAATTCCTGCCCCCACCCTCCCTCTGCAGCAGGCTTCTTCCTTGCTCCCCTCCCTTCTTCCCTAAATTGAATTCCTCCCTGCATAAACGTTGGCATGCTTGTGTGTTTAGGTGCCTGCCTGCCTGCCTGCCTGCCTGCCTGCCTGCCTGCCTGCCTGCCTGCCTGCCTGCCTGCCTGCCCGCCTGGCTGCCCGCCCGCCTGCCTGCCTGCCTGCCTGCCTGCCTGCCTGCCTGCCTGCCTGCCTGCCTGCCTGCCTGCCTGCCTGCCTGCCTGCCTGCCTGCCTGCCTGCCTGCCTGCCTGCCTGCCTGCCTGCCTGCCTGCCTGCCTGCCCGCCCGCCTGCCTGCCTGCCTGGCTGCCTGTTTACTGACATAGACAGCGGTTTTGTATGCGTACAGATGGCCTAAGACTTATCCTGACAGTGTTACTATATGATATGTGTTTCCCTGGTACGCTTGCAGATCCATCCACATTACGATCTCGTGAACCAGCATTTATATATCCCCTGAAGGACTGCTGTGCCAGGAGTCTTTACTACTACTGATCAGCTCATAATTATACCCATCAGTGAGCCTGGTCAGCAATTGTACGCTGTGGCATGCTTTCAGTAACCGTTAGCACCAAGTCGACACCGACGCTGGCATTTTCACTTCATCATAAGCGGGGCAACTAATTTCGTGAAATCCGAGGGATTCATGGTCCGCGGCTCCCCAACGCAACCACGTGCAATTTTAGTTGATTAACTGGAGTACTTGGATTAATAAACTGTTTCATATCAGGATCAATTGCTTTGCAATGGTAGTCTCACATAGTTGATCGCTGGGTTTATTAATCAATCTCGATGATTATTCTCGTGTCCCCGTTGGGGGACCACGCAGCACTGAATTCCCCAATAAAGTTATGGTCCAGGCATCTTCCCAAGACATCAATCAATGAATAAATAATGACTTAATTACACACAGGTCGTGAGGGTGAGATGAATACAACCCCAACTACGATCACTGTGTTGTGCTCATGCCTGTGCCCTAGCCTTTGTATAGCCATGCTGATCCTCCACCCCATGCCAGGCCCTCCTTGAGCTCAGAGAGATCATGGTGGTGCAGGTGCCCTTGGTGCACCTACAGGAGGTGTAGTTTACATCCTACCCTTGCAGGAAGTAGCCAATAATGTATTAAAAGCCATATGAAGTGAGACAGCTATGCCTGGACGCATGGCGATCCAACGCCGTGGAAGGACTAGGGTAGTTGTCTGAGAGGAAAGACGCGAAGGCCGCGTGGCTATCTCTTGGTAGACCTAGCTGCGTTGGAAGCCATATGGCCCTTGTCAGGGATATGTGCTACATGTACTCCCTGCATGGCAACAGAGTAATGTTCATTCATTAATCTGTCTTGCATATTGCATTAACGGAGACAATGGTGACATGTGTGCGGACCACACTACAACAGTTGGGACATGTCATGCTGGCAAGGATGATGCATGAAGAATGTAGCCCTGCGCTTCCTATGCAGAGAGTCACTCTCTGTCATTGAATTGAATTGATCGAATTGTAACATAACTCTGTTGGGAGTATATGTAGCACATAGCCCAGAGAAGGGGCATGTGGCCTATCATACATTCTAAGCTACTTCCTGCAAGGGTGGGAATGTAAAGGACCCTTGCTCTAGGTGCACCAGGGCACTTGCATCCCCATGATCTTCAAGCTATGCCCAGCGAAGGGGGAGCCTGTCATGGGGGGGAAGATCTGCATAGCTACACATAAAAGCTAGGGCATGGCTTCTCAGCAGGGAGTGACCCCCTGCATGGGCACGCTCTGTCATGTTCCTCATTAATTAGCTCATTACATGACTCCATTGGGGGTACATGTGGCACATATCCCTGAAAAGGGGCGTATGGCCTTTAATACATTCTGGGCTACTTCCTTGCGAGGGTAGGATGTAATGTCAGTTAACTACACCTGTTCCAGGTGCATGAAGTGCGCCTGCGCCACCGTGATGTATCAGAGCACAAAGGAGCCATGGAAGCGTGAGGCTTTCCCCGCCTCCTGCTTCACCTGCTCCACCTTCGCTGCCTCCCCCCCGGCGCAACCCCCCTCAGGCTTGGCTTCCCCCGCCTCCTCCTGCTTCCCCCGCTCCACCGTCGCTGCCTCCCCCCCGGCGCAACCCCCAGTTATTATAAATAGTGACGGAACCTTTTTGCCACTTGGCAATTAGGTCCGTCACTATTTATCCGGCGAAAACCACTCGCCGGTATCAATTCCGCGCCACGTTCACGTGAACTTAACGCGGAATAGATACCGGCGAGTGGTTTTCGCCGGATAAATAGTGACAGACCTAATTGCCAAGTGGCAAAAAGGTTCCGTCACTACTTATAATAACTCCCCCCTCAGGCTTGGCTTCCCCCGCCTCCTCCTGCTTCCCCCGCTCCACCTTTGCTGCCGCCCCCCCGGTGTTGCCCCCCACCTCGGCCTGCCTTGTCCCCTCCTGTGTCGATGTACTCGCTTGCTGCTCCGCTGGAATGCCCCCCTGACCGGCCTGGGGCCCCAGTGCATCCGATGTACGGACGACACCCTGCACAATTACGGCACACAAGGCAAATACCATGCAGAAGGAACGCATCCGCCACGTGCAGTGGACGTCAGTAACGGATGTTGCAATGTTGCTGGAGGGAGGTCAATCGACCGCACCCGTACATACAAGGGGCAATTATTTATGCGTCATACCCAAAACAGGAAGAAACTGTGCCACCACTGACCTTGCCATCAACATGGACGGAGTTGGAGACCAACTGCAGCGCGGCATTTGCAAGGGCACAGGCTGTGTCGTTCATCAGGTCCACCGCTGGACTCCCCGATCCCGAGTTTTCTTCCTTGCACAAAGCATCCACTTCCGTGATTGTCGCGTTGTTGGCTGCCAACTGCGGCAATGAGGCCAGTGCTCGCTTCAGCAGGAACTCGGCAATTGCAATCACGGTGGGCCCTGGCACGATTTCCAGGCCTACACATGCTTGCCCCGCATGTGCCTCCCCCACGTCTGCATCCACCGCAGTTGACATGCTTGCTCGCAGCTCCTCTCCGCCGCTGGCTTCGTTGCCATGTTCCTCCACCCGCTGCCTCTTGCCTTTCCGATCCTGTTCCTCGCGCTTCTTCGCCGCCTCTCTTTCCCTCTCTTCCTCTCTCTTTTCTGCTGCCTCTCGTGCCCTGCTCCAGGTAATGATGTGCTTCCTTAGGCGTTCTTTCTGCATTACGGAATTGGACGATATGCACGTCAAAGGAAAGCCAACCAAGCAGCAACATTACCAACCATGTAGCGGCAGGGTCAGTGCAGAGGCCAGCACCATCACTGCCTTTGTCTTGTACTCCTACCACACACATTAGGGAAGACTGCTGGCATGGCAGCCTGCATCACAGCAATAAATTGCCGCCAACTAAAATAAGAGAGTGACTCACCGCTACACTTCCCTGAAGTGTACCGGTCACAACTCCATTCTTTGCAAATTTCAGGCTGCTCCACAGCTTGGGATTTTGTTGCTTCCGTTTTTTCAATTCCTGTTCCATGTATATTGCCCCCGCCTCACGCTTCCATGGGTCGCCATGTACGTCAAACTTTGCTGATGCTTCAGAGAAGTCAAGCGGTTCTTTGCATTCCCTCACCTGTATTCAACGGCAACGCCAAAACGGAATCCCAACGCATGCGGAGCGGGGGAAACCGCTCGTGACAACAACGTCCCCGACTCGAGACACTTGCCCTGTCTCTGAAGTAGTCCTCCGCGAACGTCGCCGCGGCATGGCGCTTCCCCTCCCAACGCGCCCGCGCATCGACGGCGTCCGACATTTTGTATCTATTGAAGCACCAACGCAGTATCCGACCACACGTTTGTTGCCCGCGGCGAATCAACTGCTACACGGTACCAGCATAGCGCCACAATTGCACAGAGTGTACAGACTGCTGGCCTCTGCTGCCTGCCCGTTTGATGTAATGTTGTCTACGCGAATAAGTTCATTAACCCGCCGATTTCTCTCGATTATCCGAGCATGCGCGCCGGCAATCCATCGCCTCCAGCGGAACCGCCCACAAGCCACAATCGAATTTGCCACCCCCCCGCGCCATGTACTCGTAGCACAACACGTGGGCTGCGTCTACCGTGCCCGACGCCGGCCATTTCTAATGTCCTGTGCAATTCGTTCCGAGCCAAGCACGACGCGTTCTACGGTACGGTCGAATCCATACTCGACCCCGCCGGATGTATGGAATCTGTGGCACATGCAGGGGCTCTACAACCCGGGCTTGTCGACGACCGTGAACAACGCGCGTTGAACAATTTTTGTTGGTGTGCAAGTGTCAGTCGTGTCGCCCAGGCCGCCGTGGGCGACGTCGGCTCTTCCTAGACAGGTCGAGCCAAGCACGACGCGTTCTACGGTACGGTCGAATCCATACTCGACCCCGCCGGATGTATGGAATCTGTGGCACATGCAGGGGCTCTACAACCCGGGCTTGTCGACGACCGTGAACAACGCGCGTTGAACAATTTTTGTTGGTGTGCAAGTGTCACAGGGTTTTCACACTCGGGTTTTTTTCGGTCGAATTGTTTGGACGCTCCGGCGAAATTCGGCGGACTTTCGGCCAAAAGTGGTATGCGCCGGAACAGGGCCGTGCACGCGCCGGGCTTGACACTGCGCTGTACGGGCTGCGAAAAAATGGCAAGTTTTTTACGGCTGTTTCCGTGGGCTGGTCAGACATGTTCAGAATTGGGCATGCGAACCTGATGCAAAGGGAATTTCGACCGTCCAGGTGGACGCATCCTATTGGGTCGGACAAGTAAAAATTTGTGGCGCGGCGCCCCCCCGGCCACAATTGGGGTGGAATTCCAGTGGTATTGGGTGGTAGACCCATTTGGGGGTCTACCACCCAATACCACTGAATTCCACCTGATTTGGCGAAATTCAGTGGTATTACGGTGGATCAACGGAAATGACCCGTTTTTCCGTTTCGGACCGGAAAAACCCAGTGTGAAAAAGTTTCGTCGAATTTTTTCACCCCAAAACGGAAATTCGACCGAAAAAAACCCGAGTGTGAAAACCCAGTCAGTCGTGTCGCCCAGGCCGCCGTGGGCGACGTCGGCTCTTCCTAGACAGGTCGAGCCAAGCACGACGCGTTCTACGGTACGGTCGAATCCATACTCGACCCCGCCGGATGTATGGAATCTGTGGCACATGCAGATTGCAGGGGCTCTACAACCCGGGCTTGTCGACGACCGTGAACAACGCGCGTTGAACTATTTTTGTTGGTGTGCAAGTGTCAGTCGTGTCGCCCAGGCCGCCGTGGGCGACGTCGGCTCTTCCTAGACAGGTCGAGCCAAGACGCGTTCTACGGTACGGTCGAATCCATAATCGACCCCGCCGGATGTATGGAATCTGTGGCACATGCAGGGGCTGTACACGCAACCTTGAGGGCGACCGTGAACGCATAGCGTTGAACAATTTTCCCTACGGTCCGAGTCAACCGCGTCTACACTGGGCAACGATGCAAGTAATTGATAAAACCGAGTCCGTCGTAACGAGTAGACGAGCGAGTGCCATGAAAGCATCATGCGATCGGGTGTGTGGTAAACATGCGCTGCATTGGCGTGTTTCAACGTAACTCACGTGTGTTTGGGATTTCTTCGAAGCGTTCCAGGAAAGGGAAGTTTGCCCGATGGTTGTGGCACACGCCAGTAGCAAAATGCTCGTCAAAATGCTTCAGTGAGTAACGACACCCACCATAGCTGCCGCCTGATCGATGGCCATGGCGTAGCACCGCGTGGCCCAGCCATTATTGATGCCCGTAGGAAATATCTCCTCAGATATTAACATGTCGAACGTGGATTAATGGAATAGGCACGAGTGTTTTTTGATCGCCGGGGTTTGGTTTGAACTGAAAATCCACATGGTAAATTGGCACGTTGACCCCATACTGTGATCTGGGCCAACTCGCTGCTGGGAGACCATGGCATTCCGTCTGTTGCGAGATTGCCATCGTCTATTTAACCAGCCCAGAGTTCTTCGGCCTGCTACCCAAGGCCACTGGAGCAGCTCCACGTGGTCGTTGCTTCTGCAGACCAATGCTGGCAGCGTGTATTCCATCTCGTTATTTTCCACGGTCGCCGGGCAAGCGCGTGCAGGTCAACCGACGTATGCGACGCATCCTGAGGTATGTATCCAGATGGCTGGGCGGTCATTCCGTTATCACGGATTTGTTAAATTATTTAATCGCCGAACTGCTAGCTCGACCTAACCGTATCGTTCCAGTATGGTGGCTGGGCCAGTTGGCTGACGTACGTCCTGCGCGGTGCTGGATTAACAAAACCATGGGGCGTTTGTGCGTTATGGTAACACATGCCATGCTAGCCCAGCGTTGGAAGCTAGGCGCCTCGTCCGAGTGCACCATTGTGCGATGAGGCAATTTTCTCTTTTGTACACTTCATTCCGCCTAAACAATCCAGGATTCTAGACAGTGACACGCACGTCTAGTGACAACGCCCGGTATTTCACCTCTGCCAATGATTCTACGATAGCCTTTTTGAGAGGAAGGCCGGCTTGCCGATGCGATAGCTTCGTGCCACGTCGTACATGCAGGCTTCCTGTGGTCCTTGCTTGGAGGGTCGACAGACCATGGGCTTGCGTAGCTCATATTGGACGGACACGCAGTTTTATCGCCAACCACGTCGCATACTGGCCCAAAACTAGTAGATCCCTGACCGTCAGCCATCTTGTTCAAGAACGCTTAATGATAATGTCGCAGGAATGTTTAATGATTCTATGACGTGTTTCTGACGCTAAAATGGTAAGGAAATAATAGGCATGACTTGCTACATTGACAGGTTGATGGGTAGTGATTTTATTAGCAACGTTACCTGGGCGGAGTAGTCTGTTTTGATCAAGCACAGCTGATGTGATATATTTATGTATATGTATCGTCAACCCACCACCACCACCATCATCATTGCCACCACATACGCATGCGCCCGTGCACACACACACAATCCCCCCCATCCTCCCCTTTTGCCCTCCGCCTCACACTCCTATGTGTGGTCCCTCACAGATCTTCAGCGCCCCTGCCCTGATTTCTAATCATTTGCCTTCACACGAGCTCCTTCTCTCCTCAACGCACTCCGTGTATCCACCCCAGGCAACCAGCAATGAGAAACTATTAACTATTCTGGATAACTTCATTGAGAGAGATAGCAAACAGGATCCCCGAACGTAGTTTCTAACAAGGTCCCATAGTGTAGTTCCTAACAAGACCCCCTGACGGGATCCCCTGGCATGATTTCTGACCAACTCCCCTAATCGTGGGTTTCCTTTATTGAATGTTCACTCTGCATGATGCCTTCCTTTGCACAACCCAAAGCCAAACCATTTTTTCTTTCGCACAACAACTTGTTTCCCCCGGCTCCCAAACTTTCATACCCACTGCGTTTGGCCTTGCCCTCAACCACTTCACCATCCAAAAATAGATCGTGGGCCCCGACGAGCTTACCCCCGGCATCAAGGTGAGCGAGTACGCGGCCCGTCGCGCAGCGCTGTTGGAGCGGCTGCCCCCCAAGAGCGCTGTCCTGCTCACGTCACAACCCGCGCAGTACATGTCGGGCATCATACCGTACCCGTACCGCCAGGTGAGTGCGGGGGGGGGGGGTGCTAGGGGGGGCAGGGGTGTGGGGGGTAGTGCTATACAGGGCATGGGGTACAGGGCAGTGAAAATTTGGTCGGATACTCAGATTTGGACACCGGACCTATAGCACGATTTCGCGACTTTAGGGGTCTCCTGATCCTAAAGCATCCCAAACTATTGCCCAACTGCGAAAAGGCTCGTTACGGGAGAGCGGTGCTTGTGTGTCTGAAATTCCCTCATATTTACCAGCGGACATCATCTAACTGCGCCAGCCCCAGGGGGGTGAAAGTGACTCACTGTGTAAGTAATAGACAGCGGGGCACAGAATAGGGGGGCATGCGGCAGGCCCATGGTATAGAAACCAGGCATAAGGCCTCCACATAGAAACCAAGCGTAAAGCACCCATATAGAAAGCATGCGTAAGGCCCCCACATAGAAAGCATGCGTAAGGCCTCCATATAGAAACCTGGCATAAGGCCTCCATATAGAAACCAAGCGTAAGATATATGTGTGTCTAGCTTTGCGTACCGCCTAGGACGCCACCCTGGCATGCATGCATGTCGCTGCCCCTCACAACGCTGTTGTCTACTGCCCCATTCATCTCGGCGTTGCCCTTCATCTTCTGAATCCGCCCTGCCTCATGAGTCCCAAAGGGGCTCCTGCCTACTGACCTAAAGAGAGGTAGTGGCTCCTGCCCTCGTGGCTGGGCTTTCCTTGCTCTGATGCTGTCGCAGGACGCCGATTTCTTCTACTTCACGGGGCTGACACAGCCAGCCTGTGCGATGCTGCTCGAGAGAGGAGGTAGGGCGGTCATGAATCGTGTCCAGAAGTATGATGATCAGTGCATGACAACGATGACGATGGCGATTACGACCACCAATACCAACACCAACACGACCAACAACACCATCCTTCCTTCCTGTGGGTTGGTTCTCAGCATCAGCCCCCCACACCCACACTCACCCTACTAATGCTACCTACTAATGCTACCTACTAATGCTACCTACTAATGCTACCCACTAACTAATGCTACCTACTAATGCTACCCACTAATGCTACCTACTAATGCTACCTACTAATGCTACCTACTAATGCTACCGCTAGCAATAAAGCTCATGTACTGGTAATCTTTCAGGCCTGCGCTCATCGATCTGGTTGCTGGTTGCTGGTTGCTGGTTGGTGGTTGGTGGTTGCTGGTTGCTGGTTGCTGGTTGCTGGTTGCTGGTTGCTGGTCGTTGGTCGCTGGTCGCTGGTCGCTGGTCGCTGGTCACTGGTCGCTGGTCGCTGGTTGCTGGTCGCTGGTCGCTGGTCGCTGGTCGCTGGTCGCTGGTCGCTGGTCGCTGGTCGCTGGTCGCTGGTCGCTGGTCGCTGGTCGCTGGTCGCTGGTCGCTGGTCGCTGGTCGCTGGTCGCTGGTCGCTGGTCGCTGGTCGCTGGTCGCTGGTCGCTGGTTGCTGGTCGCTGGTCGCTGGCCGTCTCAGCAACCTCTAGTTAGCATTTTGGGCAACCAATATGCTAAGTGGATGCAGTTTGGAAAAACCTTTCCAACGCCGTGCTGACCGCCTGAAACAGACAAGGGACGAGAAAGATATGAGGTCCCGAAGTCCTAGCCGTCCGTGGCCGACTAGGGTACAGTCCTCTGGTATAGTGGACAGGACACGTGGCAGGCCGTGCCTGCACAGGCTTAGCCTGACTATCACGTGACTGTGGTCCACGTAGACCAGAGGAGCAGCAGCCTGTGGCTGGTGGAATACAGGACTGGCACAGGTCTACAAGGATACTAGGCCTTGCAGGCTTGTGACAGGTCCTGTACTTCCTAGGTTGCAGAGTCTAGGCAAATCCAGTTCGTCCTGGCTCTGCACTGATGCCAGTGGACGTTGAGGATTTGCTTGCCTGCCTGCACGTGCCTCGTCACGCCGATGGGAACGAGGAACAACGCAAAGGATATAGCTTGGTCATGGGGGATGACCAGCTATCTTGGCAAGCACGAACCGAGGCTCCCACATTGGACGTGGAACCGCTCACCGTGGTCGTGGCTTGGTGCACGGGTTAAAAGGTTGCTGCCTTTGCAACTTTGGCTCATCCCGTTGTGTGGCGTGAGAGACCAGGAACTCACAGTTCTGGCTGCTCGCTAACTCGTACTATTGCATTTCTGTTTGCAAGGTTTTTCATGTCGGCCGAGGCTCGGGTCGAGACACCTGAGTCATCCCCAGGCGCGAAGCAGCTCCCGAGTTGCCAGCGCGCGAAACGCATTTTCCCCTATTCCCACCCATCCAACGCTTCTACATTTGTGCAAGCCGCCTACGTTGCGAGGGGCCTTGCGGAAGGAGGTTGGGTCGCTGTGTTCGGAACGCAGCAGGGCCGTCGGCAAACGACCCGTGGTGATGAGGATAAGGGCGACGACGTCGCCAGGGGAAACGGGCGGGTCTGCACGGAGCGCTCGTCGCTATTCGCGACGAAATTGCTTCGTTGATCTACAGTTTGGAGGTTGCGTACCAGGGCGGGCACGTCACCATTCAGGCGCTGGACTTAGCGCGTGAAACGCTGGGCCAACTGGTGGCCATTTGTTTAGGTGGAACCAGATTGTATAACCACTGGGTGGCGACAAGCTCGCTGGGGGAGGGGACCGACGCGTCACATATCATACGGGACGCGCAGACGCGCGAGCCGATAGTCCGTGGGATTCGGCTGAAGTGGTGGCTCAGACGTGTGAGCACCTGGTCAACATCTGATCCAAGAGGCGCGTGGTCACGCCGATCACTGGGTGATCACTACGCGTCCACCGGCATTTGGTCGACCTTGGATACACCGAGGTTGCAGAGCAGGCCGGGGGCGTGTGGGCCAACGGTGACAGTCATCACCGGTCGGGACGTCACCGACGAGGATTTTCACAGCGAGTTCGTGGATCGCCCAACGGGCATCATAGCTCGTTCGTCACAGCAGATTGACGAAGGGGACGGCACAAACGAGGCTACTCAGCTCGGCGTAGGGCGGAGTTGCATATCCCGTTTGAGCCAGAACACGATTCGCTGAGATTGGTCGGGGGTCACGGAACGACAGGCGGGTGGTGGCAGTCGGTGGGTCAGGAACTTCAGTGGTATCGCCGTGGCAGTGCGCCTAGGCTGCCGGTAGAGCAGACACCAGCCGGGAGGCCGGTGAGCCGTGTGCTAGGTCCTTACAACGCGGAGGAGGTCCGCTCAGTTCCACGCGTGGGGACACCGGTGGCACGCACAGCGCAGGAGCGTGAGGAGGAGGCATAGCTGGGAGCAGCCAGCGGCTTCTTCAGGCAGCACCAGCGCTTGAGCCTGTTTTCCTTGTCTATCGCCTGTTTTGTTTTGCCATCCCACTGTATATAATGCCTCGTGGCAAACCGGGAGACGGCGACAAGGGCGAGATGGAGGCACCGGCTGGAGCAAGCCAGGAGCCTCGGCAAGACAAGGAGCAGCTGGTGGGAGAGGCGATCCCAGCCAGCGACGGCGATGGGGGAAAGAGACCAGGCAGCAAGAGACGGCACGAAGACTCGGTGGAGGAGGCGCGCAAGGCGGGCAACAGGGCAACTGATGCAATAACGGTGGCAAATGGGCAACCTGCCGTGGAGAAGCGTAAGAGGGACCCTCCGCTGACGGCAATGGTAAGAGGCCTCACGTGGATGTGCTCTCCCCTGTGCCTGCTGGCCAAGTGGTGCGTTGTTGTGACACCCGCTGTGGTGGAGCCAGTGAAGGCGCTGCCAGGGTCGAGACCTCACATGAGTGCTGTCACTGTTATGAATGGACAAAAGCCTCTTAACCCACCACTAGCACAGGAAGCTTTGACAAGTGGCTAGAGGACATGGAGCTGTTGTGTGCTCCGTGGACCCCACTGTCAACCTAGTGCAAGTGTTTCACTCGTCCACGTGCAACAGGGACTCGTCAGAGCGTGTCAGGGAAAAGGCTAGGACTGCTGTCAAGGATAAGCTAACCTGGGCACAGTTCCTGGATGGGTTGAGGGAGGAGTTCTCTGACAAGGTTCTCAACCTCACCAACTATTAAACATCAGTATGACACCTTTGAGATAGTGGGCCTGTGGCAGAGGAATGGGCTAGGCTCAACCGTATCAGACAAGGGGGCCAAGTATGGCTTCCTGGTCACAGATAGGGCCTTGGCAGACTATTTCCTGGACCGTATGGGTTTGAGTGTGGATGGGAGGAACGGTGCCCGCATGTTTCTTAACCAGACTGATGGCTCCTTGCGTGCTCTGGAGCTTGTAATCCTCAGCATAAGGAAGCCAGATCCTGCCTGCAAAGCTATCCAGTCCCATGGCAGCAATGCCACCTCCGCTGTGCAGGGCCAAGGTGATGTCCCCGGGTACCCAGCCCGTGATGGGGCAAGGCCCAACAAGCGTAAGCGCTTCAGGCGCCAGAGGCAGGGGGCTCAGGGTGGCAAGGGTGCAGGTTCCCAAGGAGGGGTTGGGAGCCAGCAAGCTGGTGGTCAGCAGGGTAAGGGTGGCCAAGGGCAAGGCAAGGGCCAAGCTCAAGGCAACCAGGGCAAGCAGGGTGGACAGTCTCAGGGAGGCCAGGGAAGCCTGGCAAGGGTGGGGCTGGGTCTGGGAAGAAGGGTGGAGCATGCTTTGTGTGTGGCAAGGAAGGTCACTGGCGTCGTGAGTGTCCTGACAGGAAGGCCAAGCCTGCTGGGGCAGGGGGCCAGTCTGGGCAGCAGTGACTAGCATCATCCCCTGTAAATAGTCAATCACCCCTTGGGGAAGGTGTGCTGGATGTACATAAGGATGGGGGTGTGCCCCTTGTGCAGCACCAAGGGTGTAAAGATGTTGTTCTTCCACTGGATTGCAATAACAATGCTGCAGCTGAATTCCCTATGCCTCATGCAGGTGGTGGGTCTCCAGCAGGTGCTGGCCTGGAGGGCCAAGGGACCTTGCTGGAAGGGCCTGGAGCGGTCCAGGGTGCAGGACCTGACTTGGGGCGTCAGGATGGCCTGCAGGGAAGCCCTGGAACCTCAGGAGTGGATCATGTGTCCCCACACACGGTTCAGACGTCTCGCCAGGTCAGTACTGACAGAGTGCTGAGCTATGCTGAGGCTGGCCATAGTTGCATCACATATGTTTGGGCATTCTGGGCAGGCAGCAATGTTTGCTTGGAAGCTAGGTAGGGAGCCTTTGTGGGAGGCATGCCAGGCTGCTGCTGAGAACTGTGGTTGCCAGGAGAATGCTGTTCACCCACCTCAGTCCCATGCTAGGGAGCCTGCTAGGGAGCGTGGCGACATCCAGATGGATATCCAGCATATCAGGGGCTTGTATATATTGGTGGGGTGGACAGGTTCAGCAGATACAGGCTGATAGACGTTCTGCCTGGTATGCAGGAGCACCACTTGTTGTTGGGTATGAAGGCCCTGATCCCAGGCTTTGGGGTGTGCAAGAGTGTGCAGGCAGACTTGCAGTTTGACTGTTTGCTCAAGCATCAGGACCAGCTGCCTTGTAAGCTGGTAGTAGTCCCCAGGGAGAGTCATGGGCAGCAAGGGGCTGTAGAGAGATCCATACGTGAAGTGAAGACAGTGGTGCTAGCAGCAGAGTCAGTGCCACTTGTGGCATCTGCCTTAGAGAGGGCAGCCTGGTGTAAGGGGATAGAAGAGCAGCTGAACCACAGGGTTAACTATTACTTTGATGGTGTGGCTGTCTCTCCCCTGGCCCTGCAGTATAGCTTGTTGCCTGAGAACGTGGTGCAGGCCAGTCTTAGGAAGGCAGATAGGTTATTTGCCCAGCTGAGACGTAAGGACAAGAACTGGAATGTGCTGAGGCCTCAGGTGGGGCTGAAGGTCAGGATGTGGAAGGAACCATCTATTCCAGGCAAGCGGGGGAAGTGGCAGGATGGGGTTGTCACTCGTGTGGAAGAAGCTAACAGATCTTGCCTGGTGGCTTTGGAAAAGGATCCAAGGCACGTGTACAGGTTGTCCTGGGCTCATGTCAAGGAAAGAAGGCCACATGCAATCTGGCCTGCAGACGGGCCAGGCCCTCCCAGCTGGGTTGAGGAGCCAGGCCAGAGCCAGGCAGCAGCAGCTAACAATCCTCTGGTGGTGGATGATGGTCTGTCCCTGCTGGAAGATGACGAGCAGGAGGCTGCTGAAGCAACTGTCACAAGGCCAGAGGGGACGGGGCAGCCACCTAAGGCCCGGGGGCCTCTCATGGCGGACGTCATCCGAGCACTCATGCGCAGCAAACATGATCCCAAGGTATCCAAGCTCACGGGGTGGGGGTCGTGCTGGGCAGCTACAATGGAGGTAGATACCAACTCACAGGTGTCTGTCATCAGGGAAGAGGATGCTGTAGGCTTACAGATGTCCCATCCCAGTTGCCTTGCTGTGTCTGATTTCTCAGGAAAGGTGTCCATGAAGATCCTTGGGGAAGTGAGTGTGCCTATCTTAGGGGTGCCCACCACGTTCTGTGTGGTAGAGGGCTATAAGGGGCCTGCCATTCTGGGTCAGAACTTCTTGTGCATGCCAGGGGTTACTTTGACCTCTGATGAGTTGGCACTAGAAGGCAGGGGCAGCCTCCCCCTTGAAAGATATCACTATTCCCAGGGTCTTGCAGTGGCGGTGAAGGCTGTTAGGAGTCAGCCAGCTGAGGGTCCTCAAGGTCAGGAGCCCATAGCTGAGGACTTGTTGATAATCCCAACCACCTTTGATCCAAGGCAGTTAGGGGTAAACAGGTACCAGATAGCTGCTCACAGTCCTATTCCCTGGCGCCAGCTAGTCGAGATGATGCAAGCCCCAAGATGGCTAAGGCATGGACTCTTGGCTTTGTTGCTTCTGGGCATGAGTGGATAGTTTCCAACTGTGCAGAACCTGTGGATGAGCTGCCAGAAGTTCACCAGCTGCTCAGATTGATGTTTGTCCTCAAGCTCAAGGAGGTTGATGGTGTCCAGGTGCCACATGTCAGACCAGTTGTAACCGAGTATCATGGCACTGGCCAGTTGTTAGATGAGGAGCTCTATACTCCAGGGATGCTGCATGACACGTGGAGGATTCTGCTGTGTATATTTCTGTCTTTTCTGGTTAAGGGTGTGCCCTATAGCTCTGTGCTGATTGATTTCAAGAGGGCTTTTCTCAAGGGTGACCAAGATCAGGCTAGGCAGACTTGGAGAGATATCCCTCCTTTCTTTGTGACTGTACCTGCTGTATGGAGAGCAGAGATAAAGGCCAGGTACCTGAGAATTCTGAAAGGGTTGGAAGGTCTCAGGTCCAGTCCCATTATCTGGAGAAAGAGCCTAGAGAAATTCTTGAAGAATACTTGTGGGTTTTCTGTGTCTCCAGTGGATCCCTGTTTGTTCCAAGGGTCCCACAATGGCCTTCCTGTCTTTGCCTCACTGCATGGTGATGACCTGCATCTCATAGGTCCACCAGACTGGGTTGAGGCTGTCTTGGCTAAGATCCAGAAGCGGTTTGAGCTGGGTAAGATACAGCACATGGTGGAGAATGAGCCTATGGTCTTCTGTGGCATGCAGGCTACGTTGTTCCAAGCCAAGGGCTCGTGGTTCATCAGGATGGAGGGTGGTAAGGACTACCCACAGCAGATTGTAGATGCATTGCAGGAGCCCATCACGCAGGCTAGGTGTGCTACCATCAGGGGCATGCTGGCATGGCTTGCAAGTATATGTGCCCCTGACTTGCTGGTTCTGAGTCGACTTACTGATTCCCAGCTGGTTGAGGTGGGTGCTGAGAGTGTGGTGCAGGCTGTCATGATGTCTCCCCCTCTCATACTGGGTCCTGTGGATTTGTACAAGCCCCTTGACATGGTTCTCTATGTGGACAGTTCTATGGATAATAGGAAGGTCACAGAGGTCAGGGGCAGGGCAGCAGCATTAGTTACCCTGGAGCAAGATCACACCTCACTTGTTACCTGGTACAGTCGGTTGCAGAACAGGGTTACACCCAGCAGTGATATTGCTGAGTGCAGGGCAATCTGTGAAGGGCTGCATACTGCTCTTTACTTGAGGGAGCTCTTCTACCAGCTATGTCAAGTGGCTTCCTGTAGGTTGCAGCTGCACACACTGGTGAGGACTGATAGCATGGGCATGGTGCAATTTGTGCACAGGCAGCTGGCCAGGAGCAGGGACCTTGACTACTTGTTGCTCAAGGAGATGTCCTACCTAGCTCACATTGAACATGTGCCTGGTGTGGACAACCCTGCAGATGCCCTCACCAAGCTGGAGGAGAAGGCGGAGAGGCAGTACCCCCTGCTCCGTGGGCTCATGGACCCCTTACACGGGCGGCCATAGAGACCAGGCCTTGCTTCAGCTTGGGTGCCCCAGTGGGCTGCTTGACCAAAGTACCAAGTGGTGACTGGTGCTTACTGGTTGACAGCCGGTCCTTCAGGGTTAGGTACACCCTCCTGGACAGGAGTTGGTGTGGAATGTCACTCCTACCAGCTGAGAATCATGCCTGGCCCTCCCCATGGGGTTCAGAAGAGTCGCCAGGACTTAAGTCGACGCCTTTGGCCTCAAACAGTTAGGCCATGCAAGGGCAACCCGAATGTTGGTTCTTACAGGTTGCTGTATATATGTTTTCTAGTGCTTGTTTCCAACCTGTTGCTAATAAAGAACCTGGTTGTGTGACCATGTGGAACATGGTTGCCAGGGGGCCACATTCTGGGTTATATAATGCTTGAATAAAACATAATCATGTCATGTCATTCTCATGTTGTTCCATGGTTGTAATGTTTCTCTTGTGTAAAGTTCCAGGTCACCTATAAACCTGGAGGTTGGGGTGGGGTTCAATTCCCCAGCAGAGCCACAGCCTGGCATGAGTGATTCCTGGGCTTAACACCCAGTGAAGACATGGGCTCCCCAATAGGCAGTATTTGTAGGTGCTACCTGAGTCTCTTTGAGCATAAAAGGGAAAGGCTGGCCAAGGCGGGCGCCATAAGAACGGGCGCCTGTGATAACTGTGAAAGATCAGGAACTCACAATAGTACGTTCTTGGCATCCTGTAATCCCAGCCATTGGACTAGGTAATGTGCCTTGACTTTAATCTAGCACCAAGTTCCCAAGGAAAGGTTGGGAGCTGACCAAGGGGTCAGGGGATAACCTGGGGTGACCTCTGATTCACTGGCCAGTACACCTAGCCTGGTCCAAGGGCAGATATGTTGTTACCCAAAGGAGGCAGGAACCTGGGCCCTCAAAGGTCTGATCAACCTCAAGGGACCAAGCGGTCTGTGGCTGAGTGGGCACAAGCAAGGTTAGGCTTGTTTCAAGCTGGTCCAGCTCCAAAAGAAGAAAGGGTTGGAGTTAGCATTTTGGGCAACCAATATGCTAAGTGGATGCAGTTTGGAAAGACCTTTCCAACGCCGTGCTGACCGCCTGAAACAGACAAGGGACGAGAAAGATATGAGGTCCCGAAGTCCTAGCCGTCCGTGGCCGACTAGGGTACAGTCCTCTGGTATAGTGGACAGGACACGTGGCAGGCCGTGCCTGCACAGGCTTAGCCTGACTATCACGTGACTGTGGTCCACGTAGACCAGAGGAGCAGCAGCCTGTGGCTGGTGGAATACAGGACTGGCACAGGTCTGCAAGGATACTAGGCCTTGCAGGCTTGTGACAGGTCCTGTACTTCCTAGGTTGCAGAGTCTAGGCAAATCCAGTTCGTCCTGGCTCTGCACTGATGCCAGTGGACGTTGAGGATTTGCTTGCATGCCTGCACGTGCCTCGTCACGCCGATGGGAACGAGGAACAACGCAAAGGATATAGCTTGGTCATGGGGGATGACCAGCTATCTTGGCAAGCACGAACCGAGGCTCCCACATTGGACGTGGAAACGCTCACCGTGGTCGTGGCTTGGTGCACGGGTTAAAGGTTGCTGCCTTTGCAACTTTGGCTCGAATCCCGTTGTGTGTGGCGTGAGAGACCAGGAACTCACAGTTCTGGCTGCTCACTAACTCCTCTTACTAGTCATAGGCAGGATTATAAGGCTGGCTGAGAGTCCGAGTGTGGCTTGAGTCGTAGGTGAGCTTGTTGGATGGTTGCGGGGTCCTCTATCTGCTCAAACGACCAGGGGTAGCTTGTTGGATGGTTGCGGGGTCCTCTATCTGCTCAAACGACCAGGGGTAGCTTGTTGGATGGTTGCGGGGTCCTCTATCTGCTCAAACGACCAGGGGTAGCTTGTTGGATGGTTGCGGGGTCCTCTATCTGCTCAAACGACCAGGGGTAGCTTGTTGGATGGTTGCGGGGTCCTCTATCTGCTCAAACGACCAGGGGTAGCTTGTTGGATGGTTGCGGGGTCCTCTATCTGCTCAAACGACCAGGGGTAGCTTGTTGGATGGTTGCGGGGTCCTCTATCTGCTCAAACGACCAGGGGTAGCTTGTTGGATGGTTGCGTGGTCCTCTATCTGCTCAAACGACCAGGGGTAGCTTGTTGGATGGTTGCGGGGTCCTCTATCTGCTCAAACGACCAGGGGTAGCTTGTTGGCGGCTGTGTAGATGTCACCCAACCTTCTATCATACATATTTCCAACCAGATGTTGGAGACTGCCCTTCCTCGATCATTGCTATGTGGTGGCCGCGTAACGCTAACGGTCGCTGACATGTCTGTGCAGAGGTGCGTACTATACTGCTATGCGTCACGGGCACCCTTGTGGCGTCTGTTTCAGGCTGGGTGGACCCCGCTCCATCATGCGTCAAGGGACGGTCGTCTGGCCGTAGTCCAGCACCTTATGATGGCACCCCGCGGTGCAATCAAGGATGCCAAAGACAAGGTAACCCATTTCCTTGTCCTCTGTGCCCTTGATTTGCATGGGTTAAACCAGGAAATATGCGGTAAACCAGGAAATATGCTGCGACCACTTGGTTCCCAAATTGAGAACCAAGTGGTCGCAGCACATTTTTGCTGTGCAGTGCGGCTCGGGACTATACCTCTCAAGCTCACTGGAGTTTTTGCGGCATTATAGCTGCTTTTAATGACCTTTTAATATTCTATTTCCAGAGTTCTGCTTGCAGTTAACTTGTCGTGGTACAGCACGCACATGTAAGCCATGGGTATTTTTTTATTAACCATGCAATAAGAATATCGTTAGGTTAAGAGGTACCACACGTATCGACCAGCTGGTTACCAACTGAGGGTAGTGTGATAGGTGAAAGGTTTAGAAAGGAGCATTATGTGACCAGGGGAGCCAAGTGACGCGCGTAAGGTCACCGTGAGGAATGCAAGTAAACACCCTGTTGCGTGCCAGGAGAGCATGGAAAAGCTCCAAGGGGTTAGGCCCGTCATTGTTGGGCCCGGGGTCCCACACCCCCTGCCAGCCGTTAAGAATCAGTACTCCAGCACAAGTACATTTTGAGTTTTTCCAAGTTTCCTGTTTTTTGCTTGTTTCAAGTTCAGTTTTGCATAAAAAGTGTCCCCATAGCCCCTGGATCTCATCTGGAGGTAGTTGAACTAGTATATGCTACAATATACTAGGTTGTACTATTTTCTACTAAATTTATACTATAAAATACTAAATTGAACTACATCTGAACTAAATGTAACTGTGATTGATGCCCCTGTAACGTCTCCCAATGCTCAATAACAGGTCTGGCCACCATTGGTGACCTCCTAGAGCCATTCACAGCTGCATTTCGTGGATCACCGCACCAAAAAAAATTGTTTTACTTAGCCTTATCAACATGGGAATGAGGGCTTTGGTGTGCAAACATGCATGTGTGCTAAAAATTGGACATTCTGACACTGCGCGAGAGTCTGGTAATACTTAAGCACTTCAGGTCATGATCGAAGTATAGAATGAACCGATGCAAGCAATCAAGCATTATGCAAGGAATGGAATGCTGCAATGAATTTTAGCAGTAATACTTGCAACTAGCTAGGGAACACACGATAAAGTCACGAATCTGACATGCATTGTGCCGTCATGGCACATGCATGAACATGTACACGAACAGAGGATCACGCGGACGCCCACGCGCATGCGCATGGCGATCCCCATGCCCCCCCCCCCACACACACACAAGCCCCAACTCCAAACATTGCACCAATGACCCACCCACCCAAACCCAACCCCAGCCCCCTGACCCCCCTAACGCCCATGCACACGCCCACGCCCCCGCCCACGCCCACGCCCACGCCCACGCCCACGCCCACGCCCACGCCCATGCCCACGCCCCTGCCCCCGCACCCGCCCATTCTCACCCACGCTCACGCCCCCGCCTGTTACGCCCTGGCTCTACTCTATCCCAAACACCTCGCCTAACCTTACCTAAACTAGTGAGGATGCACATACCTAGGAGTGAGGAGCTATATTGGCTATAAGACCTAGGACGCGACGACTCTGCTCTCAATGCATTCTATTATAATACGCCATATACCGAATAAAACCAGGGTACTACGAAGGAAACAATACTACACTGCCATGACCCTAGCTAGTATGTGCTAATTCAAGGGTTAACACACGCCGGGTGCAATTCACGAAGGACAACTGCTGCATAAATGATCGCCGACCTTCGTGTATGCTCGGGCCGACATCGACCCTTGCCTACAGGACCAACGCATGTCCACAAGGTTCACACCCTAAGCACACCTGGAATTGTACTCCAGCACTAGTACAATTTGACTTTTTTTCAACTTTGTTATTTTGTACCTCCCTTAGGTCCAAAGCTAGGAGGTAAGTGTCTCATCATGTTTTGACACCGTTGCACCGTTGCACCGTTGCACCATAAAACTACCATTTTATGATTTTGTATGGTGTCATGAGGTAACATAACGTCCAATACTAATGTTATAATGTCCACAAGCACTGCCTAAAGTGGGGTGCCACTGTGCCACCGTTGCACCGTTGCACCGTTGCACCATAAAACTACCATTTTATGATTTTGTATGGTGTCACGAGGTAACATAACGTCCAATACTAATGTTATATTGCCCACAAGCACTGCCCAACGTGGGATGCCACTGTGCCACCGTGCCACCGTGCCACCGTGCCACCGTGCCACCGTGCCACCGTGCCACCGTGACATGTCTTGACACACATTTTCACAGATCCGAAAACCCATTTTCTTCCCCTGGAAATTATTTGGAGAAGGAATAATGGTCAGTTTGACCTCAAATTTGGCACCAAGGTTCCTTATCAGATATCTTATGATGCCATGTGGTCCAAAAAAAATTTGGGAGTCGGCAGCATGGTAACATGGTGACATTTGCTAGCAAAAAATACCGTATTTTCAGCACTTTCTGGCATGTATGCATATATAAAGACTCCAAATGAACTCAGTTGGGCCTGGGACTTTGCACATGTTCTAAACACATCCCATGCAGCATGCCCACAAAGTTTCAGGCTGGTTGGATGACAAATAGGTGACAAATGCTAGCATAAATACCCCAAAAATGCAGTTTTTCATGGTTTTTCAAGGGTTTTATCACACATATGCACATACATAATGACACCAATAGAGCTCAGTTGGAGCTGGAACTTTGCACATGTTCTAAACACATCCCATGCAGCATGCCCACAAAGTTGCAGGCTGGTTGGATGACAAATAGGTGACAAATGCTAGCATAAATACCCCAAAATGCAGTTTTTCTTGGTTTTCCAAGGGTTTTATCACACATATGCATACATAATGACTCCAAATGAACTCAGTTGGAGCTGGAACTTTGCACATGTTCTAAACACATCCCATGCAGCATGCCCACAAAGTTGCAGGCTGGTTGGATGACAAATAGGTGACAAATGCTAGCATAAATACCCGAAAAATGCAGTTTTTCATGGTTTTTCAAGGGTTTTATCACACATATGCATACATAATGACTCCAAATGAACTCAGTTGGAGCTGGAACTTTGCACATGTTTTAAACACATCCCATGCAGCATGCCCACAAAGTTGCAGGCTGGTTGGATGACAAATAGGTGACAAATGCTAGCATAAATACCCGAAAAATGCAGTTTTTCATGGTTTTTCAAGGGTTTTATCACACATATGCATACATAATGACTCCAAATGAACTCAGTTGGAGCTGGAACTTTGCACATGTTCTAAACACATCCCATGCAGCATGCCCACAAAGTTGCAGGCTGGTTGGATGACAAAATGGTGACTGATGGTAGCGAACCCCCCCCCCCAAATGCAGTTTTTCTTGGTTTTCCAAGGGTTCCAACACATGGGTGCCTATATCAATGAACTCAGTAGTTACGTTAAATAATGCCGGAACCTTTTGCCGCCTGAGGCAAATCGGTCCGTAACACTATTTTGCCCGGAATAACCACTTCCGAGCACCCAAGTTAATTCGGCCGAATTAACTTGGGTGCTCGGAAGTGGTTATTCCGGGCAAAATAGTGTTACGGACCGATTTGCCTCAGGCGGCAAAAGGTTCCGGCATTATTTAACGTAACTAAAACCTGGCCTCGTGGAGGGGGGACGAAGAGCCCGAGACATCCGCCTAGGCCGCTGAGCACGCACCACTAAATGCGCCGGAGCTGCCTCAGTGAGGATTCGAACCCCTGACCTCCAAGGTGCACGGGTTTTAGTTACGTTAAATAATGCCGGAACCTTTTGCCGCCTGAGGCAAATCGGTCCGTAACACTATTTTGCCCGGAATAACCACTTCCGAGCACCCAAGTTAATTCGGCCGAATTAACTTGGGTGCTCGGAAGTGGTTATTCCGGGCAAAATAGTGTTACGGACCGATTTGCCTCAGGCGGCAAAAGGTTCCGGCATTATTTAACGTAACTAAAACCCGTGCACCTTGGAGGTCAGGGGTTCGAATCCTCACTGAGGCAGCTCCGGCGCATTTAGTGGTGCGTGCTCAGCGGCCTAGGCGGATGTCTCGGGCTCTTCGTCCCCCTCCACGAGGCCAGGTTTTAGTTACGTTAAATAATGCCGGAACCTTTTGCCGCCTGAGGCAAATCGGTCCGTAACACTATTTTGCCCGGAATAACCACTTCCGAGCACCCAAGTTAATTCGGCCGAATTAACTTGGGTGCTCGGAAGTGGTTATTCCGGGCAAAATAGTGTTACGGACCGATTTGCCTCAGGCGGCAAAAGGTTCCGGCATTATTTAACGTAACTTCAGTCAAGCCTAGAAATTTGCACAGCTCATAAAAACATCTATGTTAACTGCCCACAAGAAATTCAGACTGTTTGCATGACAAATAGGTGACAGATGCTAGCAAACATAGCACAAAAATGGCAGTTCCTAGTAATTGTTTTTCGTGGGTTTCATCCCATAGTTGAATGTCAACCATTCCAGTTTGGGATATATAGTCAGGTTCCCAACAACACATCTAGATGATATATTATGTGATATTGCAGGAAGGCAGACTTAGGGGCACACGCCCATGATACAACGTCAACATGTACATCAACAACACACACGTAACTTAGCTAATCATCACAATAAAAAGCACATCTTCCCCACCCACCCACCCACCCACCCACCCACCCACCCACCCACCCACCCACCCACCCACCCATCCACCCACCCACCCACCCATATAACCACGCACGCACGCACGCACGCACGCACGCACGCACGCATGCACGCAAGCACACACACAGTCATGCCTTCCCTCCCTCCCTCCCTCCCTCCCTCCCTCCCTCCCTCCCTCCCTCCCTCCCTCCCTCCCTCCCTCCCTCCCTCCCTCCCTCCCTCCCTCCCTCCCTCCCTCCCTCCCTCCCTCCCTCCCTCCCTCCCTCCCTCCCTCCCTCCCTCCCTCCCTCCCTCCCTCCCTCCCTCCCTCCCTCCCTCCCTCCCTCCCTCCCTCCCTCCCTCCCTCCCTCCCTCCCTCCCTCCCTCCCTCCCTCCCTCCCTCCCTCCCTCCCTCCCTCCCTCCCTCCCTCCCTCTCCTCCCTCCTCCCTCCCTCCCTCCCTCCCCCCATCATTCATGCATCCGTTCATTCATGCATGCATCCACTCGTTCATTAACATGCCTCCGTTGGTCAGGGGTTCAAAATGATGCAACAGACACCAGAAAAGGGAGAAGGAGCCGCCTCCCCAACGTGCCGCCTGGCGACGGCAGCGATGGGCCCAGGGGGGTTAAGGTGCGCTTTGTCTTGTTCGCCGGGGTGCGCCGGCGGGGTGCGGGCACTTAAATTCAAGAGCAATAGCACAAGCAATGTCATGATTCCAAACGCCAATTAAGAACTGCACTTATTGTAATATACCTTTGGTAAAATAACAGCCGGATTTCCCCTGTCATAAATTTACCTCAGATTTCGCAGTTGCACGGTCGGCTTCATCATCCGAAGCACCAGAGGCAAGTATTCTCTCAAGTTCATTCACTGCGCCCCTGTGATACACGGTCGCTTGCATTTTCTTCCTTTCTTCATCATCTACACCTGTCACGGATAGAGGGCCTGTATCGATCCTTTGTCTGGTTCTCTTGCCCCGGTGGTGCATGGCCGGGATCCATTGTGTCTGGTGGGGCTACTGCTGCGTCCTTTTCCATCGCTGGTGCTTTCCGATATCCCCTACATGTAAAGACCAAATGGTGGTGGCACGGAGTACAAAATTAATGGTGGTGGCACGCCGCCATTGTTGTTGTTGATGTTGTGTCCCACGCCGCACACCGGTGGAGTACAATTTGGTGGTGGCACGGTGTGCCGGTGCAACGGTGCAACGGTGCAACGGTGCAACGGCCAGTGATTGGCCCGTTGCTGATTTTCTGATATGCAGCCTAGTAAAAATTGGCCGCAAATCTTGTGCCCACGTGCGACCGGACGAATTTGCGGCCAATTTTTATTAGGCTGCATGTCAGCAAATCAGCAACGGGCCAATCACTGGCCGTTGCACCGTTGCACCGTCGCACCGTCGCACCGTGCCACCACCAAATTGTACTCCACCGGTGTGCGGCGTGGGACACAACAACAACAACAACAATGGCGGCGTGCCACCACCATTAATTTTATACTCCGTGCCACCACCATTTGGTCTTTACATGTAGGGGATATCGGAAAGCACCAGCGATGTGTGTTTTGTTTACTCATGTCGTGTGCACAACCAGCCATCCTTTATTTCCCTATCTATGATGCATGTTTGCGGAATTCTGGCAACCTGGCACATGGCCAAACTCCTCAATGTCAGGGGTGCGAGGGGTTGTTTGTCAAGAGGATAGACACACGCACATGCTCAACAACTCTTGCTCCAATGCCACTGCCACTCACCCAGAAACTCGGGCACAACCACGCACGATCGCTACGCTGCTAGCCAGAATCGCAGTCCTCACCAAAGTGAGGGATGGGGCACCAGCTAGTTTGGCAGTCTGGTGGCTGAGGACGTGCAGGAGTTGAATGACATTTCTGAAGCAAGTAGTCACGGATGGCTTGGAGAAACATGGTGAAGCATGCAAGGGCGTGCATCTCATGCTGACAAGGGCCAGAGCAATTAGAGCATGAGCACAAGGCACGTGCCTGTGAAGAGGCCATTGGCCTTGCACTATCTGTTGAAGACAACTGCGGTATGGTGGCCAAGCGGCTCACCGGGGTTGTGCAGTGGCTTCTTCATGCTAGGTATGATGCCGCGGCCAAGTGCAGTCCTTTGGTGGCACATTTCAAGCCGGCAACCTCGAGGTAGCAACTGAGCAGTGTATGAGCTGTCTGGCTATGCACCACAGCGCTGGCTGAGGAGATCTAGTCCAACTTGGAAGCTGCATCGCCAGCAACGTGAACCCCTATAACAGAGACAGGGACATGGGGACATCCATGGTGATGCAGAGGACCATGTGTGGCAACCTTAGTCAGGCGGGCCGGTTGCCAAGGGATGTGCTGCTACCGAATCAAGGCGCACAAAACACATCGCAGCCATGCCGACCGCCAAGATGCCTGGCATGATTAGATTATTACATTGCCAAGCTGAGTTTGCGACTACCGTGCATGCTGTGGGTTTGAACTGATCATGCTAGCGAACGTGACAGCTGGCAGTTCTTATGTCTAACAAGCCCCTACTTGAAAATTGCCTGAGCATGGCCACATGCACATATATACAGCTCGGGCCATGGCTGACATCATGCTCCGCCGTACGCGGGCTGATTTTGCGGTGCAGCAGGGCTATTAGGTTCCTCCCGTTAGGAGTTTCCATTGGTCTTATCGTAGTATAGAGATTTGACATGGCTCTGTATATAGGTTTATAGCTGGGCGTTTGCTTTGGTTTGAGTGATTTCACTCTGCTGTAAGTAATTATATTATTATAACATATATACAGCCATGTCTAGCCACTGTTCATATTCATATATCTTTGTCTATGTGTCACAAAAGTTGTGTTATATTATCTGTGCAAGGTCTGAACAGTTAGCAACACAGTTGGTGGGAGTTGGCCATACCGTTACAAAAGAACTTTGCATCCAAGGTTGAGTGATTAGCTGGAAACTGGCAGGTGTTGCATGGACCAGTGAACCCAATGACACTTGATGGACCTGAATTAAGTTTTGTGCAATGTCTGAAATGATGATGATTAACATGCGCGCTTGTTTTCAGCCTCAACTGAGCACACCTGGCATGGGAAACTGCAAGAAATGTGGCGGAAATGCAAAAATCGCACATTTTTTCTCACATTTGGTAGCGAGCTGTCAATGAATGAAGTACAACGGACCTGAATTTTTGTGCAATGTCTACAATGATGATATTTAATATGCTTGCAAGTTTCCAGCCCCAACTGAGCACATCTTGTATGAAAACTGTCATGAAATGTGTCTAAAAAACGCGAAAAACGCACATTTTTGCTAGCATTTGGTGGCATTTTGTTACCAAGTACAGTACGATGGACCTGATTTTTTGTGCCATGTCTACATTTATGATGTGCAATGTGATTGCAAATTTCCAGCCTCGACTGAACACACCTTCTATGGAAACTGCAATGAGATGTGGTGAAACAGTGTGTTTTTGCTAGCATTTGGTGGCAGTTTGTCACCAAATGAGGTCAGATGACCATGGGACCTGGTGCACAGTTGGTAGACATGAGCATTAGCCTACCTGCAAATAGCCAGGCCAGGAGCTCTTTATTTGCATACTAAATGGTATTTTCTGATCAGGCACTCCGCAAAGGTGAAAACCGTTTGCGTTCAGGGCCGGGCCGCGGAAAACGCGGAAAAACGCGATCTGCAAATGAATCCGACCGTAATCGAACTGGGGACCTCTCGCACCAACTTTCGCTGACTATAGGACGGACGTCTCCGGTTACCATGGCATCGCCAACTTACACCTACAGTCATCCGCAAAAGTTCTCCTTTCCGGGGAGTGATGCAAGCCTTTCGGATTTGGTACTAGCTTAATCACTCGAGATCTGTGTGTAGGAGTACTACACACGTGTCCACTCGAGACTTGTTCAGTCTCGAAACGTGAGACGGGCTGAACACGGCTGGATCCTTCTTTATTAGAAGGGGGCGTAGCCGGTACTAACGAAATCAGCCAAGCGTATATTCTGATCAGGCACTCCGCAAAGGTGAAAACCGTTTGCGTTCAGGGCCGGGCCGCGGAAAACGCGGAAAAACGCGATCTGCAAATGAATCCGACCATAATCGAACTGGGGACCTCTCGCACCAACTTTCCCTGACTATAGGACGGACGTCTCCGGTTACCATGGCATCGCCAACTTACACCTACAGTCATCCGCAAAAGTTCTCCTTTCCGGGGAGTGATGCAAGCCTTTCGGATTTGGTACTAGATAAATCACTCGAGATCTGTGTGTAGGAGTACTACACACGTGTCCACTCGAGACTTGTTTTGTGAATGGTATTTGTTTATATTAAAATCTAGAAAGTTGCTAAAAATAGACATGCCAAAAATAGACCAACCGATGTCGGAAAATTCTGGAAAGTCAAATTCCTTCTACTGGTGTCCTGGGCATGCTGCCTACCAATATCTAGCATGTTTGGACTCAATTTGCTCCATGTAGGGCTTATAAGGGCATTTTTTGGCACTTTCATACCGTTGTGGAGGTGGCACGGTGGCACGGTGGCATGGTGGCTCCATGGATAACAATTGCATGTGCAAAGGTGTGTTCTGATCAGGCACTCCGCAAAGGTGAAAACCATTTGCGTTCAGTGCCGGGCCGCGGAAAACGCGGGAAAACGGAAAGGTGTGTGTTTATATGCAATTTGAGGTGCAACGGTGCAACGGTGCAACGGTGCCACGGTGCCACGGTGGCACGGTGGCACGGTGGCACGGTGGCATGGTGGCACGATGCCACGATGCAACGGTGTCATGAGCATGTCTAGGTAACCCTTGCATGACCCATTACCCTTGATAAATCCCAATGGATAACCATTGTATGTGCAAATATGTGTACGTGTTTATATGCAACTTTTGAGGTGGCACAGTGGCACGGTGGCACGGTGGCACGATGCCACGGTGCCATGGTGTCATGAGCATCTAGGTAGTTACCCTTGCATGACCCATCCACCTACATAAAACCCATGGATAACAATTGCATGTGCAAAGGTGTGTGTTTATATGCATGCAATTTGAGGTGCAACGGTGCAACGGTGCAACGGTGCAACGGTGCAACGGTGCCACGGTGCCACGGTGGCACGGTGGCACGGTGGCACGATGCCACGATGCAACGGTGTCATGAGCATGTCTAGGTAACCCTTGCATGACCCATTACCCTTGATAAATCCCAATGGGTAACCATTGTATGTGCAAAGGTGTGTGTTTATATGCAACTTTTGAGGTGCAACGGTGCAACGGTGCAACGGTGCAACGGCGCCACGGTGGCACGGTGTCATGATAGGTAACCCTTGCATGACCCATCCACCTACATAAATCCCATGGATAACACTTGCATGTGCAAAGGTGTGTGCATATATGCAATTTGAGGTGCAACGGTGCAACGGTGCAACGGTGCAACGGTGCCACGGCCGCCGACGAACTTTTTTTTCCTCAAAGACTTTAGTTGAAACTTTAAATGCATGAAAATGCAACTTTCAAAACTGAAGTACAATTTGAAAAATGTAGTACAATTCCAGGTGTGCTTAGGGACACGGAGGATAAAAGGACCACTACTAAAGTGCGCAGCGCGGCGCGACTGCACCGAACCACCATACTGTACAATTGCCACGTCACAAGGCCCGGTACCGACCGGCCAAAAGGTCCTAACTACACGTAAGCCTAGGAAAGTCAGCGAACTGTTCCGGAATGGCTGAGGCAACAAAGGACCTAATTTACGTCCGTAACAACAACAAAAGTTACGCGACGTAACACCTCCCCGCCCACAAAGGTAGGGAGCCCTCTCCCTGGGTACAGGGAGGAAACCAAAGGGGTAGGAATAACCTAACGCACCCAACACAAATCCAACACAATGGACAGGCCATCCAAGGTACAAAGCACCAACATGTTAACTCGGTTCCACCCCGAGTGGTGTAGGGTTAGCCAACACCAAGCCTGGTGGGAGGTTCCCGTAACTGCCTGGCACGGAGGCCTTGCCGGGAGGGACGGCACTGGGCAGGACACACAGAGTGAACAATGTCAACACTAGGGACCAAGAACGACCAACCAACTGGCCAGAATATGAGGGCGACTCTATATACCGGAGGGACAACACCCTCAGGTCGGGCCTAAGGCCCTCTATCTAGTTGCCATCAGTCTGGTAGGTACCACGCGAGGCCATCAGGACATCCAGATATGCCTGGTAGTGGGCCACGTCATCCGCGTTATCATGCCTACCTATACAGTGAGGAAAACATCGGCCCAAACGCCGTCAGGAAAAAGGCCCAAGAAGGCCCAGTATAGTACCTATATGCTGAGTTAGGACCACCTGGCCCGCGAGCCCAGTCCAAGAAGCCACAGGCAAAAAGGCGAAGGAACGGCTCTACAGCTATCAAACAGAGGGCCCGAAGGAGTAGGCGCTGATACCGGATCCGGTGACGCAGACCCGTTGGGAAGAACAGATCTAACAGAGGCTCCACGCAGGCCGGCCACAATCGGATGTGCCGGATCTCACGGGGAACGCCACCGGCGCGCACACTGTTGCGACCCGAAAGTCTCTAAATACTCACTAGCCCGAGGGGGAGGGTGACCGCGGGAGTCCAGGCCCTGGCCCGGAAGAGGCACTGGGCGGCGGGCATCCCACTCCAGGGTCCCACTACAGGGCTGCAGGTGCACCGCCGCATACGTAGCACCGGGCGCGGCAGGGTACCCGACCGTGAGGGCATCCGAAGCCATGATGCCCAGAGGCGGAGGGTAAGCCCACTGGTAACCACCGTAGGTGTCCAAGTCGTTATGACGCCTCGCCCAGCGGTAGAGGACGCGACGAACCAGAATCTCACCCTGGTACACGCGATCAGCTACAATAACCATGTCAAAAGGAGGCCGATTAGTATCAATGGGTAGGTTACGGTCCCTTGGCGCCCGACACACCTGGGAAAACTCATAGGACATGGGTGAAATGGACAGCTCCGGGGCGACGCGCGGGAGGTCACACTGACGGCACGCAATCGCTGACATTCCATATCCGGGAACGGCCGAATCTCGCGACTCCGGCGTAAGATGTACCACAGAAGGGGCACGTTCCCGGTCACCCTGCATGGGACAACTCCCGGAGGGAGTCGGCAGCGCGGAGGGCGCGCTGATCAACCCCGCTGGCCCTAACAACAGTGGCCAGCGAGCGAGTGGCCGAAGGGGCAGGAACTTGGAACAGGGTACGTAGGATCCTGTGCAGGCGCAGAGGGGGCCGGCACCACAGCAAGAGGCCGCGACGGACCTGCAACCGCAGATGACGGCGTGGCCCCCGCTGGAGGTGCACCCTCGGGCCACATGTTGAAAATTGGGCCCGTAGGGACAGGCACCTTGCCGTAAAACTGGCTGCCGTCAAGACTCCGGTCCGGCACTGGAATCCTCTGAGGGGGACCCCCCTCCCAGAGCCTCCAGGGGCAGCCCACTCGTGTCGCCAAAGAAGCCCCGCAACGGCTGCGACGGAGCCTGGGAAGGCCCGGAAGCAGCGGCGGCGGGCGAAATCACCGCAGCAGGAGACTCGCGCGGAGGCGCATATGCAAGACGACCGCAGGCGCTGAGGCAGCAGGAGGCGTAGGAGCCGCAGCAGCGGACGAAGCCGCAGCGACCGAGGGCTCGCGCAGGGGCGCAGACGAAGCCGCAGTCGCTGAGGTAACGGTAGGGGTAGGCGAAACAGCAGCAACAGGCGCCACACCAGGCGCAACGGCAGCGGGCGACTGAGACGCCATGAATGCCCCGAATGCCGAGGCTAAGGACTGGATCTGGGCCTGCATTGCAGACACGGTAGCCGCAAGATTGGCAGACTCTGGACCCACGTCCGGAGGGATAGGAGACGGCTCCACCGACACGCGTCTTGTCGACGCCGGCGATGACGGAACAGGGGAAGGCGCCGACACTGAGGAGGAGTGGTAGGCAGTACCAAAGGTGACCCTAGTACCGATAGCAGCAACGAACTGCTGCCAAAAATCTGAGGTAAATAATTTATCTTTGTCAGAAATAAAATGTCTACTCAAGCCATGGTATCTATAAACATTATTGAGGTATAGGCGGGCACAATCGCGTGCAGTGAGGTCAAGGGGCAGTGTTCCATTATACGCAATACGCGGTTATACGCGCGGGGTCCATATAATGGATAATACGGTATAATACGGTATTATCCGGAAATTATACGCAAATACTGGATTTCATCGTTTTTGGGGTTGTTTCATGCATTTTGATATCATTTCAAGCAGTCCACATGTTTCTGACAATAAATTACACATGATACATGGGTTGCCACTGCTCAGCAGTGCTTGGGAACACTGGACGTGTAAACCGGGGTTCACGAGGAGCTAGATTACCTATGCATTATACCCTAAAAAGTAAAAACAACGCCAAATGAAATGGAAAGGTGAAAAAAGCAAAAGAAGTAAGATGGCTATGCTTCCATGCAAGCAGGTCCTGGGCATCTCCATGTTTCTTGTATGCATGAGGAGCACACAAGAAGAAGGCTGACTTTGGCGAGCAAAACAAGAAATAGTGGCTAGATCTGGCCAGAAAACCACTTTTTTCGAGATGTTTTTAGCAAGAAAAAACATCGCGTTATCAAGCTTATCATATTTACAAACAATGCCAAGCACTACGTCACTGCTTTCGATGAAGCATAAGCTAATAGCAGACAAATCTGGTCCAAAATCTGCATGTCGTAGTAGTGGTATTCCCCAACCATCACAAGCCAATAATGCGTAGAGGCAGTAAAGCAACCAAAAGACAAACTTGTAGAAAACCTCCATTACAGGTCTACGATTATTTTACAATCCACCCAACAACTTGATACAGTACAATGAACACGTGAACAGGATAGCACGTACCAGATCAAAACCGCATATTACCTTTCTTGACGGAGCCAGCATGCCCACCTGATGGACGTAGCTGCGAGCCTTTCCTGGCCGTCGTCGCTTATAAATCATGTAAGGAATAACCTGAAACATCTACCCGCGTTCAAATGTAGGGGCATTTCCCGCCTATCAAGAGTTAGCACATGCACGGTCGCCACCTGGTTGCTGAAACGAGGTTGCCGCATCGAGCAGAAGGTCGAGACATATCTGCGCACATCCAAACGTTGCCTGGCCAAGGATATATATATAAGCTTTTCAAGACCTAAGGATCATGCCTACAGAATTTCAGTTGAAAATGTAAAGCGGCCATGCTCTCGTACCAGTCAGTTTTCTGTATGATTTCGGTGCATGGCTGCCCGAGAGGCAAGGGCAGAGACCTAAACAGCATGGAGGGTTGCCAACTTGGGTTGCCAACTTGCCATGCTACAGTGTAGCTTGCTTGTAATTAAGATCCTTGTGTCTCACGGTCGCCAAATGTCAACCAGTGGATGGTTTCCGTAGTGTTTCTAAGTTCCCTTGCTTTCCCGCCTTGGTTCCCCCACGAAAAATTTGGCTGCCGGACCTCGGATGAGCGCGAAAACCCCATTATACGCGCGCTTATACGTGTTATTCGCCGTATTATACGTAAAAATACGCAAATCGTATAAAACGGATAAAAATTATACGCTCGACCTTGTATAACGCGTATTATACCGTATTATAATACAGCTAGTAGAGGACATGGGGGGCCTAGGCCTCTCCGTGATTTGGAAGAAGATGATGGACAAGGCCAAGTGGGCCCAGGTCATAGAGGACAACGAGCCCCCCCCAGTGGGGAAGCGCCCGCGTGTGCAATCCCGCGGGAGGCACGCTAGATAGCTCCCCCTAGTGTCCCAATGTCCAGGAAAAGGCCTCAATTGAGGCCTTTTTTATATTGGGTGTTGCATGCAGCCAAACAACTTTTTTCCAAATATGAGCATAGGCCATGCATTATTATGATTGTTTTGGGGTTGCCAGCACTTAACATCAGTCATATAGCCCCAATACCTATTTAATTATGATTTAACAAAACAGGGTGTCGCTGCGGTGGCACCATAAACACAGCATGACCATAGATGCAAGCAGAAAAAAGGCGGTAGTACTCAGTTCCCTCTGCCTCTTAGGTGTCTTTTGGACCTTTCGAGGTTTCCCCACAACACGGTAAGCATGGCATGACATGGCATGCTCCCCAAGGGACGCCTCATACACAATTGCACGGCCGGGGCTGTCGCGCAGCACTGCAGGCAGCAACAGCCTGCCATGGGTATTGCACGTAACCATGAGGAATCCAAAGCCTCTATTACAAACACGCACAAGGATCATGCATTATAATGATAGGTGTGACCTTCCAAGCGCTTAGCTTCACTCACATAGCCCCAATATCTACGTTGTTACGGTATATTCTGACAGGGGTTTGCTGCCGCGGCAGCAGATGAACAGCACATGGCAAGATATACAAGCATAACTGGACACCATTTGCACTGTCTTCTAGACCTCTAGCTTGATTTTAAGCTTTGCAAGGGTTGCCTGAGACATGGCCAGCGTGGCAGGAACTGCCATGCTTCTTATGGAAATCAAACACGTCTACACGGTGGGGGCCAGCCGCAGAGCACTGCATGAAGTACTATAACCTGCATTACGTCACATCGGCACTAGGCGCCGGTAGGCAGCTAAAAACTGGCGATATCACAAGCAAATCGATGCCATTACCTTTCTACCACCAGGACGCACTTACATTTCACACCCCTCACACCCGGGATCACTAAGCACGCATATGCGCTGGCGCTGAACGTGGCTGCATCAGAAAAGCTGTTCAAGCTCGGCGTTTTCAAGTTGTCCGGAAGCGATGCAGCCCGCTAATCTGGCCGGACAGACGCTCCATGCGTCGTCCATTGACGTATGCAAGCGGCTGCAGCGGCCTCACCAGCGCTGTTCGCATAATTGCGCTCCCATATCTGGGGGCGCGCGCGCGTTTATTGTCCGCAACCCAGATTTTCCTAGCTAAAAACACCCCTTCCTCTACCTATGGATTCACGACAAAAGGCTCGAATATAACCAGCGCCCCTTTAGTCACGGCTGCCCCAACATCCCCCCCCGCCGTTCCGCTAGTCTCCTTCCCAACATATCGAAGCATCGTCCTGCTGGCAGGCGCACTATCAACGCCATCTACGCCCCATCTGAACTTCACTAACCTGGCATTCAGCACACAAATAACGACCCCACGAATTTATAAATCGACTTTTGACACATTTAGCGGTCGGGCTAGCTTCAAGGATAATTTATCTGCCCAACGCGCTCCATACTGCTCGAAATGATGCACGAACGTGGCCATACGGTCCATTTTACTCGAGGCCGCCATGGTCGTGCATTCGTGAAAATTCCTCGTCCCGTTGCACGAAAGTGGCCAAAATAGGTACTTTTCCACCTCACGTATTTTTCAGTAACCGTCGACCCCTGTCGACCCCAACGGGTCAGGACGCTCAGCACATGTACCAGATTCGCGCCACTGGGGCCGGACGACCCATAGGACCGGTCCTTCCCGCCAAAATACCGTACTTTGTGAGATCTTGGTAAAAAAGGCCTCAATTGAGCCAAAAGGCCTCAATTGAGGCCTCTGGACAAATAGACACTAGGGCAGCGTGCGGCTGCCTAGATAGATGTTGTAGCTAGAATGTTGTTAGACAGATGTAGTATGTAGCCAATGTAGATAGATTAGTCCGGTTTAGACCGGTAGGAATGTGTGCACCCATCCATCCATCCATCGGGGTTAATGCTCCGTGACTCCCCAACGGGAGCACGAGTCTAATTAATTAATTAATTAATACCGTACTATACCGTATAATACGCCGTATAATGGAACACTGTCAAGGGGACAAGGTACTAGATCACCATTCGCACATACGCGTAAAACGATCTACAAACACAAGAATCTGAACATTACCCTTATCATTCTTTTTTAAAAGGTCCTACAAAATCCATCATCATAAGGGAATCCCAGGGCATGACTGGGATAAGGAAGGGTTCTAGGCTCGGCTATCTGCCCTACGTTGCTAGGCTTCATTTCCTGACAGGATTGGCAGGTCCTAACATTTTCATCTACATCCTTTAAGAGGGAGGGCCAGTAGTAGGAACGGGTTACTAAATCCCATACCCGTTTACCGCCCTGATGAGCAGCTAAATCATGCAACTCAAAAAGCAATGAAGAGCGACAGATAGGAGGGACATACAGGCGCCATTGCATGAGGGGGGAGAATCTTTTAACTGCACATCTAGAAATCCACCTACAAACTTACAAGGGTATTTACCTAACTGTTGGGGATGGGAGGCAATAGCAGCTAAAGCTTCCGGCTCAGTGGCCGTGAATCTACTGATAAGGGGTTCGAGATCAGAGGTAGGCATCGCTACAGAAGTATCAATATCAGGCTTAAAGACGGAGGTCGCCTACCGCCTTGCCAAAGAGAAGGGGAGGTCCTAGAAGGACTGTATTATCATAGGACTTTCCTAACCTAGTCGATAATAATTTTATTTTTCCCCTCCCCCCCCACAGAGACCACAGGAAGGGCCTCACAAGGGAGAGAGAGCCCTACGTGAGAAAGGAGGTCAGGCATATGGACAGCAGTATGAAAGAGGTAGGTATATTGTTCATCATCTGGCAGTTCACCCTAACGGGAGAGACACCAAGAGTGGTAGGCCTTGTACGGAGCACCAAGAGTGGTAGGCACTAGAGTAGTATTGATCGAGAACATCCAAGTCCTCGAAAAAGGAGTAATCTGCGCGGCGGGAAAGGGCATCAGGCACTATGTTATCTACACCTTTAACCTTATTAAATATATCATATCATCCATCGTGTGGTGCCCTTTGTCCTGGAGGAGTTTGGGGCCATGGGGCCCCTGACCTCCGCCTTCTTCAAGGAGTGTTGCCGGCTACGGGAGGACCGGCTGGACCTGGAGGGCCAGCGGGCCCCATGGTCGGCGCGGACCTGGACGTCATATTGGCGTCAGCGCTTGTCGGTGGCGCTGACTCGGGCCATGGCCGCTGACATCATGCTCCGCCGTACGCGGGCTGATTTTGCGGTGCAGCAGGGCTATTAGGTTCCTCCCGTTAGGCGTTTCCATTGGTCTTATCGTCGTATAGCGCTTTGACATGGCTCTGTATATAGGTTTATAGCTGGGCGTTTGCTTTGGTTTGAGTGATTTCACTCTGCTGTAAGTAATTATATTTTTATAAAATATATCATCAATACGAGGTAGAGGATATTTGGACTTCACGGTGATATCATTTAACTTCCTATAATCGGTACTTAACGAAACTTGCCATCTGGCTTAGGCACTAAAAGAACACCAGCTGAGTAGGGGGAGTTACTAGGTTCTATCAATCCTGCTTCTAATAGTGATACTAAAATCTGTTTTGATTCCTGAAAGGGGTCCGGACGGACCGGAATTATTTCGCGCCAAAAAATTCGCGCCGGTACCCGGCACGTGAAATTGTGGTGCACGATGTGCGTAACCCTTGCGCCAAGTTGGCCATGGCGACGTGCGTTAGGTAATAAATGCAGTAATATGGCAATAAGACCGCAGAAAATTATGCAGATGCGTCAAATCAAAGTTTCATCATGATCTTGCGTAGCCGAAGATGCATTATTGACGAGATCGATGCCATTTTTCATCCGCGTTTGCGAGGGGGTCTGGCGCGGAAATCTTGCCGCAACGAATAAGCAGCAATACATGCCTACAGCGATAATTACAAAGGTTCTTAGTCCCTAGCGATGCAGAAAGCAACGTTCATTAACGGGGAGATTGAAAATGTTAAAGAACCTTTTATTTTATTACTTTTCCTCGTCATTTTCGGAAAGAAAACGCCAGGTCCTGCTTTATGCGCTGTCAACCCGTCCATGGGTGGCTGGCATTTCTTGCGCGCCTTGTCAGGAAAGATAGCATGCCATTGTACGTCTATTATCCAGTGGTTACCCCCGAAGTCTATTGCGTTTAGAAATCCCTTTATTCTAAGCTTTCAGCACGGTTTCCTGGAAGGGTGCGTTGTTTTGTTCGCCGCTTGCTGCATGCACGTCTCTAGTTTTCCGGCAGCTTTCAACCGATTCGCTTACGTTATGCGTGGCAGGCTCTGAAATCCTGTCTAGGATTGGGTAATATCAAGGTAAGCTGCTACGTTAATGTAATGATATATGGAAGGATTTGGATGGCAGAGTGCTTATATTGCATATTCAACACGTACCCCGGCATGCCTCGAGGGCGGCATGCAACAAGCTGGCGAGCATATGAACCGTGCGTCTCAACGTGCTGGGAAACAAGGTGGCTATACTTCTCTTGCTGGCCATGCTTTGTATATGTGTAAGCTATGCTTACGTGTGTGTCCTCTTTAGATTTGTGGATCACAGCCACTATGCTTCACAATCAATGTGCTCTCAAGGATGCTAGCCATGCTTATGAGGATGGCTGCAAGCCATTTCTCTTATGGCTTTGCTGTATTTCGTGTTTGCGCTTACAGTTCTGTTTTGTTGGTTGGTTTTTGAACGGGGTGATGTGAACCTGCAGGGTTAGAACATTGTGTTATTATTGCTGGTTGATTGAGGCATCATCCTCTACTCTAAGTCAGCATAGCACGTGTAGATGAGCATGCTGTTTATGCACCTTATTGTTGAGCATGGTTTACAACCATGGTGAGGTGTGGGGTGTGGCTAGCATGTACGAGTCACCCATCTAATCCCACATGTTTCTGTTGCTATTGAACGTTGCTTGGGCCTCTAAACATTTCTGTTATTACCAATGAAGATTGCCAACTATGCTATGTGTGGTGCTGCATGCTATGAATGACCTCTCTAGTACTCAAGGCTCATGCTCAGCTTGATCCTGCATTTGGTGGCTGTTTGTATAACTCAATTGGCAGCCGTCTATGTTAGGATTCTGATGATTTGTGGTGGGCAGGTGATGAAAAGGGTTATGTTTGAGCTCATGCCAGTCTATACTAGGGTTGAGGGGTGGCAGTTGAGGACACTAGTTTATGCCATCAGTCTAGCTCAGAATGACCTGAATTTTGATTCCAAGATAGTTTGCATGATAAATAACTTGCTGGCACCTTGTTTGCCCCACTTGGTGGTGGGCAAGGTTGTGATTGGTGCAGCCATTTGGAATAAAACCGTATTTTCGTGCATTTTTTTTTTTCATACAAAAGAACATAACTGTTCACATACGTGGTCAGAATGAGCTTAAAATTGGTCCCATTGATATTCCCACCCTGTGGAAGTTATTTTTATCTCCCTGGGCCCAACCCATGCGTATTTGATTTGATTTTTATTTTTTAGTCACAAAAAAGACGTATTTTTCGGTAAACTGCATAAGTATGCCCAGACGTGCGATTTTGGTGCTGCAAATTAGCTCCATTCTTTGGTCTGGGTGGGGATTTGACAAAAATATGGTGTTTGGTACACAAGTGTGGGGGGGTTGTCCTAGGCAATCCGTGCTTTTAGGGGGTGTGCGCGCCAAAAAAAGCTCCGTGCACATGTATTGTGATGGGCCTTGAACTCAACAAGTAGCCAGATGCATGCCCAAGGGTCATATTTATGGTCCCCCATCATAATTTGCATTGCCAGAATGGGTATTGAGTGCAAAACATGTGTATTCAATTTGGGGGGGGGCAGGTCCGTCCGGATCGGTAGGGCCCATTCGGTACATCGGAGAATGCGTAGGAACTGCACCGTCTTTGATAACTACACGGTGTAAAACAGAAGGAGGAGGAGGGTAAGAAGGAGTCTTTTCTTCAAAAACTTTGGAGGAGTCTATCACAGCCATGTATCTTACTAGTTCGTTCTCAGTATAAATCCCACCCCTATGGTATCTACTGTGTTTACATCTATATCCACACTATTATTAGGGATAGGTATTTCCTGTACTTCTAGCTGAAGGAACATACATAATAAATATCCATATTCCTTTAGTTCAGATCGCAATTCATCATTAGACATTAATACTTCAGGTATAGGTCTTACAGGAGGATCGACAGGTGTAGGAGGAGTAATATCTACCAAGGATAAATTTTCTACTCTATAGTCTATAATGACGTTCCGGTACCCAATAAGAACTATCTGGGAACCAGATGACCATAGTATCATAATTAATAGTAATCTTATTATCCTGGTGCCAATCTAATCCTAATAATACATCAGCGGTAGTGATAGGACCTATAGTGGCCGTAAGGTTGACAGTACGTCCTTGTATAACCAGGGGAAGGGATACCGTACCAGGGTAATGACTGGTGCGACCATCAGCATAATGAACAGTGACAGGTTTGGTGTGAGGGATAGGGACTAGTCCTAAACGCCTAACTAGCGCTTCGCTCACAAAGGAGCTAGCCGCACCGCTATCCACTAACACGGAGACATTCAATAGTTCATCAGCATGCAAGAAGGGGTCTACAACACTGTGAGGGACGGATAAACCGCCATTTAAAAACATAAGAGGACGAACACGTAAGGGTAGGGATGATTCAGTTCCTACAGAGGTTATGAAAACAGGCAGGCAAAAACTATTATCTGGGGTACTAGCTAAGGACCTGTCCAGGTTACCCCCGGCTAACAGACCTACTGTCGATCCCCCTCCCCCCCCACATCCACTGGGACTAACCCCGAAGAAGACCCTGGCGAAAAAGCCACTGCTGGAGGGTCACGAGGGAGCGAAGAGGGTGCAGGAGCCTGATTATCATAGGGGAACCCTGAGGGTCCTGTCTGCACAGCATTCAGCCTACTAGGGGTAGCTGAGGGGATGCGTCCTGGAGTGGGACGAATAGGAGCACGCTGAGGGGTACGAGGAGGGCGAGCATCGGGATGAGGGGGAGCACCAGAAAGGAACTTGGGGCACTCCCCCTTAAGGGGACGTGGCGCGGCGAATATTTTCCGCGCGAAAAAATTCGCGGTACCAGCCGTACCGTGAAAAGTGGGTGCACGGTGCGCGCACCCCTTGCGGAAGTGGCCATGGCGACTGCGTTTAGGCGAAACTAGCAATGTAGGGCTAGAGAAATGCAAAAAAAATGCTCGAATGTTGAAGACGATGATTTAATGATGTTGGGTTGTGGCGGCAAGTAGCTGGTTTACAATATCGCTGCTTTCTTTTACTGCCATCGGCATGGGGGGTAAACTGCATTTTTTGGTCGCGCGGAATAAAATAGAATTCGTGATAGCGGCAGTAAATTCGCAGTTTTGGGGGTCTTTTCGACCGTGAAGGATGCATTAATATCGGTAGCATTGAATTCCAAACCGAACTGGTGCTTTTTGCCAGATTTTCGGCCATTCTCGGTAAGTAATTGTTCAGGCCTGCGCAGTGCATGTCGGAACCTTCCATGGAAGAACGGCCGTTGTTGCGCGCCTGAGAGAGGGATCTGCGAGGGCAAGGTATATATTTGTCGCGAATGTTATGTGCTATCAGTTCTTTGTTCTATGAGCCCATCGTTCGAAGGTTTTTGCGTTCTGTTTGGGCAGTTTCCGCCAGCTAGCTCGCCGTTGCTTGCCGAATACCTGGCAGCTTTAGATTGTTATCGTTGATGTCGTGGTCAGGGCCGCTTCAGTCGAAGCCTATAGCTTCTCGGGAAGGTTTAAGGCATTTCATAAAACGTGTTCTGGCAAGGATGGTGTGCGTATGGACGCTTCTTGTTGTGTGAGAGTGACGCACCCTCTCTTCGCAGCGGCATCACAGCGCTCAGTTGCTGAACGGCTGCCAATGGTCTCGTCACATTTTATCTTGCAGGGGAGGAAGTGTTTTATTGACGATCATGTTGGAGATATTGCATTTGTGTGACTGCATGTAGATAGCTGCCACCATTGGTTTATTTGAGCTTGCCCTTGATATGATGATGTGAAAAGACTGCAATGTGCTGAGCCAACCATGGTTGACATGGTTGACTGCATGCAAGCTTTGTATGCCATGATCTCCTTGGTTCCTTGCCCTCCATAGTTCCAGTTTGTTGCCCATCTCAGGTAGGGCAGTGAAGGAGTTGTTGCTGTGTTGATTAGCTTGGTTGGCATAAACCTTACACTCTAACCTGGGAGAAACATAGAAAATGCTGGTTAGGCATTTTAATGCCATCATCATTATTGCTATTCACATGCTTATATGTCTGGCCATGCTCGAGGGACCGTGAAGGTGTATGAGGTGTGTGGCCACCCCTCTGTACTTCATAACATATTCAGCATGTATTTGATGCATGTTGGATGGCATGTGAAGTGTAATTGTGTTTACTTGGTTACTGAGTGGTCCTTAGCGCCTGTCAGGTGGTCGTCTAGGAAACCCATCATTGCGTGTCACAGTGAGTCAGTGACCCCAAACCTTGAGCATGTGTCGTCATCAGTGTGCAAGAGTTATTTATATGTGCTTTTGGTCATAGATTTGCTGAGTTCTAATCACGAAGTTTACAAGGTAACCTTGGGTTGACTATTGTGTATGCTCTCTTGGCATGTATGCCTAACGATCGTGTTGCTATGCTTGGGCTGGCAAGGTTGGCCATGCCGAGGGCAGGTGAGGGCAGATGAGGTGCCTAGCTGTTTGCTTATGTTTTGTGATCGAGTAGGGCATGCTTTCAGGCTTTTTGGATGGAAAACATCATGCCTGACTGGCCTTGTAGAAAGAAAAACCTCCTTTAGCTTATGTTCAGGTTTTAGCACGTTTAACTTTATAACTTGAGCTAGACTTGTCGGAATGACCTGGGACTTGGAAGACAGTTGTCCCCCTGTTAGACGGATTTTCGCTGCAGAAAAAAGTATTATTTTGACGTGTTTATAAAAAGTTATTCCCAATGTCCGGTAAAAAAAGGGTCGTTTTGCGGGGAAATTAATAACTGTTCGAGGTTTTGCCCTTTCCATGATGTAAATAGCTCAGCAAGCTACAAACTCAGGGAACTAAAAACGCTGCAGGCAGTTTTGCAAATAAATGTGTGCATTGGCTGGGGCATACCCAGCCCTAATTAGCGTCTTTTGCTATTTATAGCGCATTATTGGCGTATATATGGGGGTAGTACCCCCAACAAGTGCATGGACAACTCACTAGAGATGTTATTTAGTGCCCCCAATCATAACTTAGCATTGTGCAAATGAATTTCAAGTGATATTAGCATAGGTCAAATTTTCAGGGTTTTGGGGTGCCACCTCCCCTTAAGATGGCCCACCTCATGACAGTGATAACACGTGATGTGAGACACATCCAATGCAGATATATCTGTAACACAAATATCTAATTCTTCTACATATGCCTCTTCTTCTTCAGGAGTGAGGACAAGGTTATGGATCCTAGTACACAAAGGAGCATGAGCATACATAAAATCAGCAACACGGAGGAGATGGGTAGGAAGAGGAGTGGTAAGGAAATCTGCTACTCTTAAGAGATGCTGTCGCACATGCTTGAGGGGTAGATCAGTGAAACGGTAGGCAGAGAACTGGCGTTTTACCTCACGTAATAAGGGTCTACTGAGGCCTTGAAGGAAACGAGCACGTACTTCTGCGCCCGACAAATCCCTAATACGTACCATCTGTGCATCAAATTCTTTCATATACTCCCTAAACGATTTAGTACCTTACTGCAGGGTACCAAAGGCTAATCTATCCTGCCAATCTGCATCAGGAGGAACTAGATGAGTCTCTAACCTCTTAAATAATTCTGCTACTGAGTTTGGGTAGGCATGGGAGGCCAAGGATTCACACTGAGGGAGGGTAGCAAGCTCAGAGGTAATACAGGTAGTAAGATAGTGAGGGATTACAACTGCATCAGGGAGTCGCCATCTAGCTGTTATGATTTTGCCACGACTCTGTGTTTTGAGTCAGCAGCATAATGAAAGTGAAAAATTGCTGAGGGGAAGACTTGACATCTAATTTGGGAAGGTTAGCAAAGAGGGGAAGAGCAGGGGGCTTAGGAGGATGGGAAGGATCAGATCTACCCATGGGACCACTGTCCTCCACTGCTACGTAAGGGGGATAGAATGAAGGGAGAGGAAAGGTTTTGGATAGGGGTCTAGAAGGGGCCACCGTTTCAGGCTGATGCCCGCCATAGGAGAAGGGGACAGTATATGGTTCACGAAGGGAGGAATAGGCAAAATGATCATAATTTCTGTCATCTAGTAGGGGCATGGTGCTGAAATCACTTTTAACTTCTAGCTCTCCTACGCGGGAAGGAACCTGGGCAGCCTCGTAGGCCGTGTCAGGGTATAGGACCAAGAAGCAGGAGGATGAAATGGAACTGCACTAGGGCGACCAGAAGGGCCTACAGGGGCAGAGGTACGACCCGTGTTATAAGCAGGGATGGAAGGAACAGGGTGAGGAGGAGGCCTAGAAGCATTGTCAGGGAGTGAGGACCTAATTGAGGGTTGAGCCAAGGTCGCCGGTTGCAGGAGGGGCAGGGGCCTGGTTCAGGGTAAAGGAGGGGTCGGCGTCACTAAATCTGACATGCATACGTCGGTTGTTCAAAGGTAGGAGGAGTAACAGAGGAACGACGATTGTTATTATTATTATTATTATTGTTGGCATTATTAGAATTATTAGTGGTAGGTATAGGTGACATCTCTCCACCCACTAGATCCATGTTCAGTTTGAGGGAAAACAATTAAGGTTGCAATAAGGAAAAGGACAAAGCCCTAATTTAACCCTTAATTTGTACTGAGTCCGTTTTCGTCGCGCCACTCTAACGGACTGAGTTTGTGGCAGAACCAGGCGCCGCGCCAAAAATAATTCAACGGTCAAACCTGGGGGGATCGAAAGATCTAGACGTAAGCTATGCCTGGCACTATTCAGACCGTACTTTGGACAACTGGCCAGGGAGATATACTCAATCAAAGTTGGGGGGGTACCATGGTCAAACGGGACCGACGTGAATGAAAATAATTGACTTCCGCGGCTATGGCGGTGCAGGCAAATGACTGGTACGAGAGCATGGCTTGCAATTTTGAACTCAAATCTTGTAAGGGAAGGTCGTCTGTAGCCACACCTATTTTTAGGACTGAGTTCAACTCAGTCCTAAATTTAGGACTGAGATTTGGGGTTTCGTAGAAAATTTGCCCCGATCGGAAGGTTTGTCAAAAAAAATTCCCTCAAAATTTATTCAAATACTACGTGAAAAGATCTTTCTTGGACATATTTTTGCGATTTTTTTGGATTTGGTATGAGCGGCTAAATGTACGGTCAAAGAACAGGTGGTAAGGGTACTTTTCCACGTGAAACGCGAGTTCCGGAAATGCACGACCTAGCCATGGCGGCTTGCGCCCATGCACGCAGTTTACGTTTTCCGACGATATAGCTGGCCAAACTCAGGAAATAGATTTTATATATCCTAGAGATGATACAAGTCAATTTTCAGCTCGCGGGGATGCGATTTACTAGGTGTCGGCACCGTTCTTGCTGGAAAAAGCTGCGATCAGGCAGGCCGACGGAATTGATTACTACAACTGCTTTCCGGCGAAATTCGAAGGATTTATAGGTATCTTTCTACCTTTTATCATGCATTGTCATAGAATTGACTTAGTGGCAGTATAGATTTGATGATTTCGACCACTCTGTCACGTCATGGTGTGTGTGCCTCAAAGTGCCACTTTTGCGGGCACCGCCTGGGCCAAGGTAACGCCAGCCATGCAAGGTAAAGCCGGAATATCGTTGTCTCATCATTTCTTGATGTTCTTACATGAGTTTAAGCTTGCGAGGTGTTGCCAGTTTCGAGTCTTGATGCTCTTTCTTGACCGTTGCCTGCCCCTCTCTAAAACCCCCTGTTTAGATGATGTTGCCAGGCATTTGCCTTGCCCTGGTGTAGTTGTGCACGTTTTTAGGCGCTGTATGGGTTTAAACACCTTCATAGATTTTAGTTGTTCTTTTGCTACGTTCATACTGCATAATTGTGTGGCCATGGGCCTCGTCAAGGGTGCTTTCAAGCTTATATGGGTGAGTGAAAGATCTTGGTGGTAAACCACTGTCATCATGTGCCAGCAAGTATGTTGGCCATGCCATGGCAAGGCAAAACAGTTTTATCCATGTCCATTCTTGTCAGAGACACTTGAAATATGCTTAACCTGCCCAATACATTGGTGGTTAACACACAAAAAAAAACCTTTCGTGGGTAGGTATCCAAACCCATTCCCTACGTGCTTGCATAGGCTCTCACACATTATAAGGTATAATATAACTGCAATATGATGATGCAAGCATGTTGTCCTATTATGCTGGAAGGGAAATGAGTTGATTGGCATGGTTGGTGGCCACGGTGGTGTGTAGTACGACCGCACTCCCATGCTAGCATTTTGTTACCAAGGCCCAGTCCTATTTATAGGACTGGCAGTGTTTTGCATGTTTCAGGCAGTGCCAGTGGCCGAATTGAGTCCAGTTTTTTGCCACAGTTCAAGAACTCTAATATCTACATGCCTATGATTTTTAATAGTGAATATGGATTTTATTGGATTTTACACACTCGTGCTTCCACAGAAAATTCCAAAATCGCGAGTAAGGGTTGAGAGTCATGTATAATTTTACATGATTTGGTCAACATATGATTTTTTAAGCACATGCCCAAGCATTAGCATGATATTGAGTGCTATGATGCATATCAAACATATGGGGTACCCCCCTACCCTTACCGCCACATGATCTCAAAGATGGTATACTCAGTCCTATTTTTAGGACTGAGTTTCTACAGGGGAATTATCCTTGAGTGTTATAAAGGTTATATCTCTGGCCGTGAAGCGTCTGGATGTGCGCAAGTATGTCTCTAGGTTCTAATCGGTGCGGCAGATCCTGTCAGCGGTCAGGCGGTGACAGTGCGTATGCTACCTGTTGTTCGGCAGCAAACGTCCATATATTTGCGCGTGGATAGACTTGTTACGTTATTCTTGACATGTTTTATTAGCGATGACGGCCAGGAAAGGTTCGAGGCTATGTCCGTGAGGTGGGAGTGATGGCTCCCGCACAGCAGGTAATCTGCCGTTTCGACCTGGTACGTATTAACATGTTATATAGCGTTTATACATTACAGTACCAAGTCGTCCTATCGTTTATAAACTAGTTGTAGACATGTAATCAATGGTTTTTGCTTGTCGTTTTGTTGCTTTAGTGCTTGTACGCGTTCGCTTGTGATGGTTTGGGAATACCACTATGTCACGCAGATTTTGGACCAGATTTGATTGCTATTAGCTGAGGCTTCAACGAAACCAGTGAAGTAGCGTTTGGTATTGTCTCTAAACATGGTGGGCTTGATAACGGGATGCTTTTCCCTGCACAGACATAGCGAGACAAGTGGTTTTCTGGCCTGCTCTAGGCATTGCTTCTTGGTTTGCTGGCCCAAGTTATCCTTCTGCTTGTGCGTTTATAATGCATGCAAGAAACATGAATGGCCAGGGCCTGCTTGCATGGAAGCATAACCAGGTTAGTTCTTTTGTTTTTTCTATCATTGCCAATCATTGGAATTGCTTTATAGTGTGTTGGATGCATTGATAATGTAGCTCCTTGTGAACCCGTTATACGCTTGAATTGGGGCCTTCGCACAAGCTTTATACTTGTTGTATAGCATGCTGTTGTGACTTTTAAGCTGGAAACGTGTTTGGGAATCCATGTGTGGCCATCTATGATGTTTTGTGCCACGTTGGAATTGAATGCCTATACGGTAGTGCTAGCAAGACACCCCAAAATAACTGCACCCGTTATAACGGTCTGAGCTATTTTGGGCTGTATGCTAGCTAGCCTGTGCAGTTCTATGGCATGTCATGTTGTGAATGCATCTATGGCATGCCTGTGATTATCTTAAACTCCCCTCAAAGGGCCAGGGTCGGCAGATTTTGAGAAATGGTCCATATTGCATTATATATCTCTTGAACCCCATCTGCACCGTACCCCCTTGGGGGGGGTGCTATTTATAGCAGCTGTGGGGCATAGATATGTGACCAATGACATGACCCCAAAGTTATTTGATATAAAAGCATCCTTGGTTCCAAGGGTGGGCCAGAAAATGTTATTTGGCTAGATACTCTCATACTTACTAAGATGCCCATACTCAGTCCGTTCTGGTGGTTCCAGTTGACACAATTGAAGGGTTAAAGCAAGGAAAGCAAAAAGGAAAAACCGTTTAATGTCCTAAGAAAGGAAAAAAAGTAAAATCAATCCTTTTTAACAACAGTAATGGATATAGGGAGCCAAACTCTAAGGTGAGAGGAGTATCTACACTAGAGGAGGATGACACCGTAGGACGAGGGGGAGATGGAGATGGTGTAACAAAAACAAGGCTATCTACCGAAGGGCGAGCATGAGGAGCAGGACGAGAATGGAGGCCCACCTCTGATTCACTATGAGTTAAAAGGTAGGTCTGAGCTGCTTCAAAGGACATAAACTTCTTATATTTGGAGACATTATATGTACGCGCCTGAACGAACTTCCTAGCATCGGCCCACGATAAGAAAATAGATGCCCATTGAGGGGTAATAACTACGTAGTATTTCGCTAAGCTATTATTACTAGTCGAATGAGAAGGAGCAGGAAAAGAACGTCGCTGGCTCATGTTAACGCACCTGGTAGGTCTTGAGGAGTCACGTAGTAAGGCGAATGAGGAGCAGGCGACTTAGCTGAGGTATCTGGATCACCGAAATCACGAGGGCTGCAAGGGTCCAGCGCTCGTGGTCCTAAGTCAGCGACCCACTGAGGTTCTGCGAGTGCGGCCGCCTAATAAGCAGCAGCACGAAAAAGAGGTGGAGCCTACAAATACGCTAAACGTCTCACTAACGCTGAAAGGAAACCATCACCTATCTACGACAATAAAACAACACCCTAAGGAAAACATTAATGCCGGAAGAGGGGAAGGAGCTAACTATTAAGGGTTTTCTCCCAGCAATGAAATCGAGAGCGTAAAAGAGAGTGGAAGGCGATGAACAACGTTCTAGCATCGGCAACTAGCCGAATCTATTCCTAGGCAAGGTATACAAGTACTAGCACTGCGTGGCTGACCGACTTTACTCCTAATGAACGCATAGGAGGCACTTGAGGTGGAGGAGGTCCTACCTCTCCTCCCCCCCACAAAGCATCTAAGATGCTCGCCTAGAGCTAACGCGCATATAAGAAAACACAGCAGCATGCACTGAAAAGAGGTGTAGTCTAAAGGGACGCTAATCGTCCCACTATCCATCCCTATTGAACCGTCAAACCCACTATCTAACGTCAAACAGCACCCAGCAAGGAAATGCACACACAGAAGGAAAAGGAAAAGGAACTAGCTACGTGAGGAGTTCATCCGCTTTGAGCAGGTCTAACTTCTAGGCAGGGCGTGTCAGTCCCGAATCGGGCAGCACTACCCCCCTAGCTTGCAGGCGACCCGCCCATTACCTGCATCAAGAGGTTGTCTTCTTCTGTGCCCTGGCCGCGGAAGGCCTCTGGCGTATAGGGTTGCAAGGGAACTTCGTCGCGTCTACCTAAACCTCCGATACCATTGTTACGCCCTGGCTCTACTCTATCCCAAACACCTCGCTTAACCTTACCTAAACTAGTGATCGAGGATGCACATACCTAGGAGTGAGGAGATATATTGGCTATAAGACCTAGGACGCGACGACTCTGCTCTCAATGCATTCTATTATAATACGCCATATACCGAATAAAACCCTGAGGGAACTACGAAGGAAACAATACTACACTGCCATGACCCTAGCTAATATGTGCTAATTCATTAACACACGCCGGGTGCAATTCACGATCGAAGGACAACTGCTGCATAAATGATCGCCGACCTTCGTGTATGCTCGGGCCGACATCGACCCTTGCCTACAGGACCAACGCATGTCCACAAGGTTCACACGGAGGATAAAAGGACCACTACTAAAGTACGCAGCGCGGCGCGACTGCACCGAACCACCATACTGTACAATTGCCACGTCACAAGGCCCGGTACCGACCGGCCAAAAGGTCCTAACTACACGTAAGCCTAGGAAAGTCAGCGAACTGTTCCGGAATGGCTGAGGCAACAAAGGACCTAATTTACGTCCGTAACAACAACAAAAGTTACACGACGTAACACCGCCCCCGCCCCCGCCCCCGCCCCCGCCCCCGCCCCCGCCCCGCCCCGCCCCCGCCCCCGCCCCCGCCCCCGCCCCCGCCCCCGCCCCCGCCCCCGCCCCCGCCCCCGCCCCCGCCCCCGCCCCCGCCCACGCCCACGCCCACGCCCCCGCCCACGCCCCCGCCCACGCCCCCGCCCCCGCCCCCGCCCACGCCCCCGCCCACGCCCACGCCCGGCCCCGCCCCGCCCACGCCCACGCCCACGCCCACGCCCACGCCCATGCCCACGCCCCTGCCCCCGCACCCGCCCATTCTCACCCACGCTCACGCCCACGCCCACGCCCACGCCCACGCCCACACCCACGCCCACGCCCACGCCCACGCCCACGCCCACGCCCACGCCCACGCCCACGCCCACGCCCACGCCCACGCCCCCGCCCCCGCCCCGCCCCCGCCCCCGCCCCCGCCCCGCCCCCGCCCCCGCCCCCGCCCCCGCCCCCCGCCCCCGCCCCCCCCCCGCCCCGCCCCCGCCCCCGCCCCCACCCCTGCCCCGCCCCCGCCCCCGCCCCCGCCCCCGCCCCGCCCCCGCCCCGCCCACGCCCACGCCCACGCCCACGCCCACGCCCACGCCCCCGCCCCCGCCCACGCCCACGCCCCGCCCCCGCCCCGCCCCCGCCCACGCCCACGCCCCGCCCACGCCCACGCCCATGCCCACGCCCCCATGCGCCCGCACCCGCCCATTCTCACCCACGCTCACGCCCACGCCCACGCCCACGCCCACGCCCACGCCCACGCCCACCCTAGCCTCACCCCTACTCCAAGCCACAAATATACCCAAAGCCGGCCACAGCCAGAAGTAGAGCGCAGCTGCAACAATATATAGCAGACGTAGCTGAGACACACACCTACCCACGCCCACGCCCACGCCCACGCCCACGCCCACGCCCATGCACGCCCACGCCCACGCCCACGCCCACGCCCCCGCCCACGCCCACGCCCACGCCCACGCCCACGCCCACGCCCACGCCCACGCCCACGCCCACGCCCACGCCCACGCCCACGCCCACGCCCACGCCCACGCCCACGCCCACGCCCACGCCCACGCCCACGCCCACGCCCACGCCCACGCCCACGCCCACGCCCACGCCCACGCCCACGCACGCCCACGCCCACGCCCACGCCCATGCCAACGCCCACGCCCGGCCACGCCCACGCCCACGCCCACGCCCACACCCACGCCCACGCCCACGCCCACGCCCACGCCCGCGCCCATGCCCACGCTCACGCCCACGCCCACGCCCACGCCCACGCCCGCGCCTGCGCCCACCCTAGCCTCACCCCTACTCCAAGCCACAAATGCACCGTAAGCCACAGCCAGAAGTACAGCACAGCAGCGACAATTGCAGACTTAGCCCAGACACACACCTACCCACGTCAATGCCCCTGCCCAGAGACTCGCAGCCTCATCCCACCCCCCTGCACGAACAGTTCCCAAACAAATGAAAAGGCAAACAAAAGGAACAAGAGTAGCAAGCTGCATTGCCAGCACATATGCCAGTTCTGGCGCACATGCCAGCTAGGCCGAAAGCAACTCATGATTGCCCCTGCCCCTGCCCCTGCCCCTGCCCCTGCATGCCCCTGCCCCTGCCCCTGCCCTAGCTGCCCCTGCCCCTGCCCCTGCCCCTGCCCCTGCCCCTGCCCCTGCCCCTGCCCCTGCCCCTGCCCCTGCCCCTGCCCCTGCCCCTGCCCCTGCCCCTGCCCCTGCCCCTGCCCCTGCCCCTGCCCCTGCCCCTGCTCCTGCCCCTGCCATCACCATTCTAACCACCACACAATACGAAAAGCAAGAAGAAACTATAATAAACAAGCACAAAGTTGACTGCACATGCGACTGTACCAGTAGGCACGTAGCAAATTTTAGCTGCAGTTTCAATTTCAACTTCATTGCAACTGCAAGTGTGACTGCATGTGTAATTGCACTACCAATGCCTAATGCCCATGCACTGCATGTGCCCAGTGCGAATGCAATTCAAAAGCAACATGCAATCGCAATTACAGCTGAAGCCGGCTATTAACAAAGATATTTAAAGCAGTTGTTAACTGCAGAGACCCAATGAAAATGCAAATGCAGTGAAAAAGAAACAGAAGTTGAAGCCACTGCCACTCCACCTGCCGACAGTAACACCACCGCCAGCACCCACTCATATCGATCCCAACGACATGGAAATAGAATTGCCCAAAGCCAGACATACATTGGGACGCATAAGCAAACGGCAACGCAAGCGCACATGCAAATGTATACGCAAAGGCAAACGCAAACGCAAACGCAAACGCAAACGCAAACGCAAACGCAAACGCAAACGCAAACGCAAACGCAAACGCAAACGCAAACGCAAGCTTGTCATGTACCTACGCTTAACTGCAAACGCAAACTGTGCACGAAGCAAAAAGATTGGATGGCCAAGATCATGGCAAATACGAGGGCCGAAAACAATCCGGCAACTTCATGTAAATATCCGAAATCCTCACGACGTTTCGATGCGCGAGCTTGAATGTCGAAGGCCTGCGCCGATTATCGATCATAAGTCGAATGTGTAATAATTGTCGGCTTATGAGAACTGCTTTATGACAGTATCACGTCAGGCCGTTCCTGTGCAGCCATTTTCCCTGTGCAGCGGGTGGACAACGTTCACTTTCCGCATAATATTCATGGCTATCGAAGTTAATTCTTACCGACCCCGGCTGCCATGGCCACTGGCCACGCATATCAAGTTCAGGTATTCCCGACCTGTAGCGCAGCAGATTTCTGTCGGAAGGCATCCTAAGCATCGTGATAAAAGAAATCCGAACAATAGACATTCATGCTGCATCTAAGGACATTATGGCATTTGTATATACTGCAAGTACATGTATCGACATTGCCGTGATTGCTAACCCCGACTCACCATGAACAGGAACTTTCCCTCTGCCTCCATGAAATGTACTTCGTGAAATGTACTGTAATACATATGATGTACTACGATGATAATCATCCCAGCAAAGCCATAGCACACCTTCCGTTTCGACCGCCATGTCGGCCACTAGTCCGGATAGCTCAATGTGCACCTGACCTTGACACTAATTGCACAAAAAGCCACAATTTTGCAAGCAAGAAGACATGGCTACCTCGGCATTTCATGAAATGTACTTCGTGAAATGCACTCCGTGAAATGTACTAAGGAACGTGATTGGCCGGCGTTCGCTCGCCAAATCTCGCAAAATGTACTAAGGCACGTGATTGGTCTCGCAAAATGTACTAAGGAACGTGATTGGCCGGCGGGGTGGTTTTACCGGATTAGGATACATTTGCACGGCTTCAGATGTATCCTAAATGCACCATTGGCAAACATGGTTTCCGGACATGGTTTCGGGGTTCTCTGAACATAGTTTCTTTATAGTGATACGGAAGGGGAGCCGCTGATGCTAGGTGAAATAGAGCTGGGTGATGTGATCGTAATAAGGTTGATTAGGCTTCTAGTGTACGAGTATTACGGATGATATGGCCTAATTGCTGCGGCCCATACCTTGACGGTGTGCTGAGTACCTTGACGACGGATTTTTGCGTCTAGGTTCTCCTAACAGATCTGTGATTGCGGACGGGTTTGCAACAGGCAATATCTGAAGTAAAACTTGACGGCTAAAACTGTTTAGAGGCCGTTGCCGGATCTGGCCGTTGGTAGAGAGCCGTTGGCCTTGAAACACGATAAAAGCTTGCTCACCTAGCTCATGGCGGTCTCTTTTGTTTTAACGAAGGCGGCGACAGGGGTCAGGGGCAGCGTAGCTGACGCCCGAATTCCTTTCTGCAAAGCGGCTGGGATGCCGAAGCCCGGGCGGAAGCCAGGTTCGACAGGTGCTGGGAAGCAATTACCGAAAGCTAATCCCGAGGTGCCGACAGCTACTAAACAGACGGGAAAGGGCCGACTAGGCTGGCCGACGCAGAAGAAAAGGCTCCATCAGGAGCTCTCCACTTGCTCGGGCCTGCCTGAAGTGTGCGCTGCCTTTGAGGCGGTCCTCGGGACCGACTGGGTAACTACTGTCAGCCGGTGGTCTGCGGCCCAGCTGGAGTCCGTCGTTGGACTGCTGGTCGACCACGTGGACGGGCCTGAAATTCTGGCAGCAGCGGACCCAAACGAAGCGCTAGTGGCAGCCCTCCAAAGCGCCCGGGACTTGGCGGACTCGGACGAAGAGGAGATGCAGCCACCACGCCGGCCCACGAAAGGGGCGAAAAAGGGGACGAAAAAAGTCGGAAGCCCAGCCCCGAGCAAGGGAAAGGCCGCGGGGGATGTGAGGGAGCAGCTCTTGGAGCTGGCGGCTATTATTGGCAAGCAGGGGCAGGCGGGCAAAGAAGAGGAGGAGGAGGAGGAGTCCGAGGAAGAGGATTTCCTGACGAAATTGAAGGATGCGCTGGCCGGGGCAGATGGGGCTTCCAGGAAGCCGAAAAAGACCAAAGGGGTGACGCTGCCCACTCGAGCACAAGTGGTGAATTGGAGGGTGCAAGAGAGAGTGCTCCCCGAGGTGCTCGAGGATGCCAACGACAATGGAGGGGGGATAAAGAGTTGGATCATGGCTACTCGCCAAGGGGGGTGGAGGAACCAGGAAAGCAGGAAGGTGGTCATGAACATCGCCCTGGCCATGGACACACTCTTCAAGGAGTTGGGGCCGGCAGCCGGGGAGTTGGCTGGGGTAGAGTATCTCATGAGGGTGGTGGCAGCCATGCTCCTAGTGGAGAGCCAGGGGTCAGGAGGGTGGAAGGTGGCTGGCCACCTCCTTGCTCTCAAGGAAGATGCCTCCTTGGTGAGCAACCCGGCCATGAAGATGGCCCTGCAAAGCGCCACGATGATGGAGAAGCTGGGCAAGGCCCAGCAAACCAAGTAAACACCGAAAGGGTAAACCGCTCCCCCTTCCCACTGCCTCTTCCTACAATGCCTCTAAGCACTACGTGGGGGAGAGTGAGGTCAGCACGCAGACGCCAGCGTGCAACTCGCCGCCGCCGGACCTTCACTCTACAACACAAGGTGATTACGTGGTTGAATTGGCTATGGCACGGGGGGGCAGACCCTCCGCCTAAATCTGGAGGCGCGTGCTCCAGAGGAACGGCGGAGGCCCTGAAAAGGGTCAAGAAGCACTGCGAGTGGTACAGTCGCCGCGTAACCGGCGTTGCGACAGGCCCCGCAGAAGGAAGTGATCTAATCTATGGGAAATGTAATAAGTATGAACAACTTGTGGCGGAGCGGGTGAGTCTGCCGAAGCGCGAGGTGGCAGGAAAGGCGAAGCTGCTGGATTTGCTGGCGCTACGACCTAGTTGGCGAGAGGTGTACGCGAGCGAAGCCAACTGCATCAAGCCGGAGGTGGCTGCCAGTGCGAGGTATTGGAATGTACCTGCCCCCAGCCGAGGGTGCACCATGGCGGAGTGGGGCAAGTTGATGGGGAGGGCAGCGGACGTGGGGATGGTGGAGTTCCGAGAGACGCGGCCAAAGTGGGTAGACGGATGTTTTGGGGTGGCCAAAGGAGTGGGGGAGTTAAGGCTCATTGTGAATAAGAAGTTGGGGAACGCACTGTGGGTGGACCCCCCTAAGACGGTGTTACCCCACCTGGGCATATACTCGGAGGTCTATATCAAGGGTCGGTGCTACACGGCCAAGAGCGATCTGGTCTCGTATTACTATACCATCCAAGTGCCGGAGTGGTGGTGGGATTATCAAGGGCTACCTGATGTGTGGTCCACCGATGTCGGGCTGCCGGGGCGGCGGAGGAGGGTGTGGCCAGTGCTGAAAGTGCTGGCCATGGGGCACTCCCACGCTGTAGCGCTAGGGGAAGCCATCCATGAGATGGTCCTCTATGCCACGGGCGCTTTGGATCCTAGACGGCAGGTGAACCGCCTCACAAGTGTAGGGGAGCTGACCGTGCTTCGGAATGCATGGGGTAACCCAACCGCCCTAGCCATCGAGTACAAGGAGGAGAGCACGAGGGAGATGCAAATCGACCTTGAGGACCCCCCTGCCCCTATGGTATCCATCACTATTGATGACCTGGTGGTCAGCAATGGGCGCACGTGCGAGGCGGTGAATCGCTTAATCGCGAGTGCTATTGAAGACGGGTACGCGCCTAACAACCTTGTGCCCTCCAAGGACAAGACGATCATGGCTAGCCCGGAGGGGGAGGACGAGCTAGAAGCTCTGGGTGTTGTTCACCGGCGGGATGGGGTGTTGGAGCCGACAGCTAAGCAGCTCACCCTTGTGGTTGCGCACACTCGTGTACTCCTCGAGAGGGGACGCGCTACCGCTGAGGCGCTGGCGGCCGTCGTGGGCCGGTGGGTGTGGCTGCAGATGCTCAGCCGCACTTGCTTGTCCATATGGCAGCAGAGTTTTAAGTTCATCAACCTCAAGGGGTGGGGCCAGCGAACGCGACCTTTGTGGCAAGGTGTGCGCGATGAGCTCGAGTGTGCCATGGCGTTGGCCCCCATGCTCCGTGTGGACCGGGGGGCTGCCCTGGCTCCGGTGGTGGTGGCCTCGGATGCGTCTAGTTTTGGGCAGGGGGTTGTCTACGCTGAGATGGCCCCAGCTGAGGTGACGGAATTAGCTCGGGCCCGGGAGGTGCGGGGTTACCCAACCCTCCTCACCCCAGGTGAGGCCATGTATGCCGGGCCTAGACCCTTGACCAAGGCCGCGGAAAAAGCCATCATCCACGGGCGATGGCGCGTAGGGATCAAGAGTCGCTGGCGCGATTCGACCATGCACATCAACGAGAAGGAAGTGCGGGCCGCTGTGAAGGGGGTGGAGCGCTCGGCCCGGAACCTCGGAACATGGGGTAAGCGGGTGGTGAGGTTAGTGGACTCCACTGCCGCTTTGGGCTGCTTGGCTAAAGGGCGTTCCTCTTCTTACCGGTTAAACAAGCAATGCCGCCGGTTGTGCGCTCTTACGTTGGTCACCGGCAGCCGCTCACAATGGGTCTGGACGCCAAGTGAGCTTCAGCCTGCGGATGGGCCTTCGCGGGGGCTTTCCATGGCTGCCTCGGTGGCCGGGTGGGTCCGCGATTTGACTCGCGAGGGTGTTCATCCCAATCCCGGGCCTCGGCTTGGCGCTAGCTACTTGACCCTTCTTGAGGGCAAGGTGAAGCCGGCTACTTTGATGGTTTACCATCGGGGTCTTAGGTCCTTTTTCGCATGGTGGGCGAGCCGGCGGGGTCGGGTTGGCAGCTTGTTGCGCGGCTTGACGATAGAGGAATACTATTGCGAGTATGTCGCTTGGGCGCACTCACGGTGTTACAGCCGCCAGTTGTGTGTCAATGCGCTTATGGGCCTGAATTTGTACTTCCCCGGGAGGTGCGGGATTGGGCCTTGGCACGAAGTGTTTTGGCTGGCTGGCGCACGTTGGCACCCCCTCGTGCCCCCCCCCCATTCCATGGGAGGCTGCGTTTGCGCTTGCTTGTACTATGGTGCTCCAGCGGCAGCCTCGTGCGGCTATGATGGTCATCGTTATTTTCCAACAATACCTGCGGGTATCGGAGGCGCTCAACCTGTTGGTCGGCCATGTGCGCTTGCAGCCTGATGTTCGGTTGCGGGGTTCGCAGCGGGGCGCCTTGTTGTTGATGTCAGCTAAGACGGCTAAGGGGGAGGTGCAGTCTGTGGTGATCGAGGATGTCATGACTGAGACCCTCTTGCGGGCTTGTATGCGTGGCAAGGCGGCCTGGGAGCAGGTGTTCCCTTACGATTATGCCCAGTTCAGCCGGGTTTGGCATCAGGCCACGCAGGCTTTGGGGGTCGACACGGTGTTTACCATTCACGGGCTGCGGCATGGGGGGGCTACCTATGATTTTTTGCGGCAGCGCAGCATGGCTGATATTCAGCATCGGGGTCGCTGGCGCAGCAGCAAAACTGTCGCCCACTATGTGGGATTGCACCGGAGCTTGGCCCTCACCCTTCCTGACGCCCTGGTTCGGGCTATCGCCGCCTGCCCCCCGCGCATTTGGCGGAGCGTCTTTTCTCTGCCTTCATTCTCGTCTTATGCGTCCACCGGTTTTTGTTTTGCCCCTGGCTTGGGTCGCCAGGGAGGGATGTAAGGGTAAGGCTAGCCTTTTTGGACATAAAGTGTTCCCATGGGTAAGGATGGCCAGTTGAGGGCCACTTCCCGATGTGCTCTACTTATTGCATGTTTTAATAAAGAGTCTGGTTACCTTGGAGTTCCACGGTTAATAGAATCGGGGTTCTCTGAACATAGTTTCTTTATAGTGATACGGAAGGGGAGCCGCTGATGCTAGGTGAAATAGAGCTGGGTGATGTGATCGTAATAAGGTTGATTAGGCTTCTAGTGTACGAGTATTACGGATGAATATATGGCCTAATTGTTGCGGCCCATACCTTGACGGTGTGCTGAGTACCTTGACGACGGATTTTTGCGTCTAGGTTCTCCTAACAGATCTGTGATTGCGGACGGGTTTGCAACAAGCAATATCTGAAGTAAAACTTGACGGCTAAAACTGTTTAGAGGCCGTTGCCGGATCTGGCCGTTGGTAGAGAGCCGTTGGCCTTGAAACACGATAAAAGCTTGCTCACCTAGCTCATGGCGGTCTCTTTTGTTTTCCCACCCGCCCTCCCTGTGTGTTGCCTGTTTGGGGGTAAGGCTAGCCTTTTTGGACATAAAGTGTTCCCATGGGTAAGGATGGCCAGTTGAGGGCCACTTCCCGATGTGCTCTACTTATTGTTTTAATAAAGAGTCTGGTTACCTTGGAGTTCCACGGTTAGTAGAAGATATCATTCATATGTTTGGCAAGCATGATATGATCATGCTTGCCAAAGATGTTGTATCTTTTCATATCTCACACATATATTATCGGCCTCGGCGTGCCATGCTTCCACGTTTGTTGTCTCTTTTCATATATTGTAAATATGATCAATAAAATTCCAAACATGACCATGTTGGAGACTTCAAGTGGAGCATCATGATTACTGTTTTCACTATTACGTAACCCATGGTTCATGTTAACATGGCATAATGAGCAATCCTATTGACCCCATGACTAATGGTGAAGTTAATAAAGTTACATCGTGGCACGTTACTATAGCATCAAGTTGCATCATTGTGCATAAAGTAGTTTAGCACTGAGTTGGCATATGCCAACACCAGGTACACTAAATAAATTAAAACCAGAATTGATAAACAACCCAGTATCCAAATACAGTATCCATATATATGCAGGTCGTACTACAGGTACAGCCACGGCTGCCACGCGGCTTCTGCAGCGATCACGCTCTTTCTCCTAGACAATTGCTCTACTAGTTGAATGCCCTTCACCGCTGGCTAGCACGCCGGCGATGGAGACGGGATTTTTGTTGTTTGGGGAACCGATTGTGGGAGGCTACAACATGACCTCAGAAATGGGAAAGAAGTGAGACATGGCAATGCGCAGCCCCCGCCACAAGGACTCCTCTACCATGCTTGGCAGGGGCTCTATGGCTAGGAAGTTGGTATAGCGATCCATCAAGACCAAATAATAGTCCCCCTCCTCCAAATGCATGACATCCCCCACTAACCTCCCCCGGTACGGGGAAGGAGTCTTAGCATGCCAGCGCCTACGCTTCTTCCTGACACTAATTGCGCATGCGTGGCACTCCTCTAACTCCGCCTGAGCGACCTTCAACCCCGGCGCCCCCATAAGCCGAGTCGCCCAGTCTAGCGTTTGCCCCGCCACATGACCCACCGCAAGGTGAATCTGGTGAGCAAGCATCCGCAATCCTATGGCCGTGGGGGTGGTGCCATCCCCTTCTATGCTAGGCACCTGCCCCGCCAAGCTCTCTGCATGTGCATTCCTGTCGGCAATGTGCTCTAGTGAGGCCTTACTGAGGCGGCGACCCAACTCCACGTCTACGTGAGGGGCGACCTCGGCATCTGCCGGCACTATCTCACCTGAAGGGGTAAGCTCCGGAAGGGCGTGTTCAGGCTCTATTGCGACCACGCTGGGCACGCACTCGTGATCAGCTGCAGCACTTGCACTTCCATTCTGAACCACTGACGTGGGAACATTAGGACTACAAGGCACAGCATCCTCACGCCTAGCCGACTCACCGCGACACACATCACCTCTATGACGTCACTTGGGCATGGCTGGCCGTGGCCGGCGCGGCATGTGTTGGGGTCGTGTCCAGGAAGCCGAACCGCCCAGCAACGCCGGCACACTCGAGTCGCCTTGCCGAGGTCCAGCCGCAGCGTGCAGTTGTCCTCGGTGTGCCCCACGCCGGTGCACCGCTCGCAGACGACCTTCTCCTTGGGGACACTACCCTGCTGCTGTTGCTGCCTGCCAGTGCCGCCCTCCTGGCGAGGCTGCTTGCCCTGACCGCCTCCCGGCCCGCGTTTGCTGGACGCGTTCTGGTTGTGCCGACCACCGCGAGCTCGGCGTTTGCCACCCAACATTCGCACCACGTTGTCGGCCACCGTCGTGGACAGCTGGGTAACAAGAGTGGTCAAGTCCGACAGAGAAGCTGCTGGCGGGGTCGAGGCAGGCACAGGGTTTACCTGAGCAACTGTCGGCAGCTTGTTGTTACGCCTGGGGCCGCCCCGGTCCTTGAACATCTCTCGGAGGTGCGCCATGGCTGCGTTGAACCGTTTCTGGTCGTCCGGGGTGCCCACTACCACGGAAGAAGCTAGCGCAATTTTCATGCCGAGACCGGCCTTGACATTGGCACGGCTCTCTGGCGTCAGCCCCAGCGCATCCAGAACTGCGCTGAGTAAATATTCGCTACTCATGTGCTTCAAGACACCCTTGCTCCGGACCTGGGCCGCGAATCTGGCCATGTCCGAGCTGAGGTAATTGGGGTCAAGCGACAGGTTGCGCACCAGCGCCTGCCCCTCCTTTTCCTCGTCAGGAAAGCTTGAGGTGTCGAGCACCTCTTGCAGGGCCTTCACTGTGTCGGGCCAGGTCCACGCCTCTTTGCTGGCGTTGATAATGACCCCTCGCACGTCCGCATTACCCGTAGCCTCGTTGCATACCTCTGACCGGCGCAGCTTGGTGAGGAAAACTGCGTCGGACAGTTCGTTGTAGTCCTGCCGGAGCTCGCCCAGGCTGTTAATAAACTCCTCCACGGCGGACGGCGTCAGAATTTCTGGCAGCTTACTTGGCAGCTCTTCTTTCTTGAAAACTTTCCGGGCAGTTGGTGCTGACTGCTGCCCCGGAGCTGTGCTGACCGAGCCCCCAGCTGGCTCAGTCGCCACGGTGGCTGCGCCACTCCCTGCATCCGCCGGAGTTGATGCTTGCGTTCCCTGGTCCTGGGTTGCAGCTGGCGTTCGCTCCGCGCCACGCGCCATGAGCCCAGAAAAATGGTCAACGGTAATGTTGACTGTTGTGAATACAAGTTGAATGCCCTTCACCGCTGGCTAGCACGCCGGCGATGGAGACGGGATTTTTGTTGTTTGGGGAACCGATTGTGGGAGGCTAAGCCCGCAGCCGCCACTGATTGCTATTGAACCCTTGCAGCTGGCCATGCAGGCCGCAAGGAGCTCAGCGGCGCGGCGCTAACCGATAAGGCATGCTCGAGCCTCTAACCCGAGACTACCGGTAGGCTACCCGATAGTGCATGCTCGAGCCTCTAACCCGAGACTACCGGCACTCAGCGGATCTGTGCTACCGAGGGCGACGGTTCTCTGACCGTCCCGGCGCGCACTGGCTAAGTTCCGTACCTTGCTTAGGCACCGACTAGCATCTAGACACCAATCTTTGATGCCCACCTGACTAGGCGCCCAGGCCGGCGACTACCGGCCAGCGGATAGATGCCACTCGGGAGCACAACTCTACTGGTCCCTACAGGTCGGTCGACTTGGACCATGATGCGTCAAGAACAGTTTATTGACGGACTTCAACAAGATGTTTGTCTACATGCAGCTGTCTGCACCTAACTAACGCGAAACCGCGTGCTACCAAATATAGGGGGAAATGCATGAGTAACACATGTCAACGCACAACCGGTGGAAATCACGCGATACCAACCGCGGCAACAGTGGTGTGAACATAGCGGGCACTGACATGCAAAAAAGCACCAGCAGCGGCATCAGTAGCAAATTGTAGTAGCGGAACAATAGCCACTACATCAATGCAACAACACATCAGCCCAGCAACACAGCAGCAGCATGACCGTAGCACAGCAGCAGCACAACTGTAGCACATCAACACGGCCGCATAGCAGGAGCAAAAGTCAGCACAGCAGCAACTTAGTATGCCGATTCCTGAATTTCCTATCAGTGGACTATAGTCCATTGATAGGAAATTCACAAATAGGCAGTACTAGCTCAGCAGCACGGCAGCAATGCAGCAGTGCATCAACACAGCAGCACGGCAGCAGCATGACAGCAATACATTGATCAGCGGCACGGCAGCAAATTATGCAGCAACACATCAGCACAACAGCACAACAGCAGCACGGCAGCAATGCAGCAGCAGTAGCATGGCAGCACAGCAGCAGCAGCAGCACATGAGCAGCTCAATGACAACAACGCTGCTTGCGCTTCAGCAGTCGTCGTCGTCGTCATCGTCATCGGCAAGGATGAGCGCTCGCTTCCGACGCCGGGAGGCGCCTGCGTTGTTGTTCTCCGCCACAACTGACGTCGCTGGGTGGAACCATCTCGCGCAATCGAGCCTCGGCCAGGGTGATATCCGGCGCTTGCAACGCAGGGACGACCACACGGGGGCACCCGCAGATCTGTGCCTCCAGCTCGTGGAGAGGCACGCAAGAAACCGCGTCCTCCTCCCAACGGGCACCCCAGTACATGGCTACCATGTCGTTTTGCGTGTCAACAACAGCGACACGACCATGGTACCTGCCGTCCCGGCTTTCGGTGCGACCGTCCGCGGATTTCACACGCTCCGACGCCCAATGACACACGACTTGCCCTACGAGGTTGCGGCTGCCACTCTTGACCTGCAGCGTTATGCCTTCCCAGCATGCCTTCGCCATGCCGACGATGCCCTTCGAGCATTCAGCATGTCAGGATATGCCCCAATATGCCTGACAATCTTTTTATTGAGTTTTCTAGTTTCGGGTATACCGGAACTTATATGACTACTTTCTGCTACATTTGACATCATGGTTGGATCAAGCTTGGTGAGCTGATCAACTTTGCAAGTGGAAGTTTCTCATTCTGACAACTGGTTGAAAAGATATGACCATTTGTGTAGTTATGGCCCACAGTGGACAGCATTAATGTGGGACTGAATTTATGCGTTAGACATACTGTGTACCGCTGTGGGGTAATAACCTGCAGTGTCTGGCGACACTTAAAGTTCACTAGGAACTCGGCTTTGAGAATGGGTGAGAAAAGGTGAGAAAAAGGGAGTTACGTTAAATAGTGCCGGAACCTTTTGCCGCCTGAGGCAAATCGGTCCGTAACACTATTTTGCCCGGAATAACCACTTCCGAGCACCCAAGTTAAATCGGCCGATTTAACTTGGGTGCTCGGAAGTGGTTATTCCGGGCAAAATAGTGTTACGGACCGATTTGCCTCAGGCGGCAAAAGGTTCCGGCACTATTTAACGTAACTAAGGGTGAGATGGGTGAGAAAAAGGGTGAGAAATGGGTGAGAATGGGTGAGAAAAGTGAGAAAATAGGGTGAGAAATGGGTGAGAATGGGTGAGAAAAGGGCAATCTCACCCGGGTGAGATTGCCCCAAAAAGGTGAAAAAAGGGGAAAAACGTGAGAAAAATCTCAAAAAACAGGACGTGAGATAAGTGAGAAAAACGGGAGGTGTGAAACGTGAGAAAAGTGAGAAAATCAGGACGTGAGAAACGTGAGAAACGTGAGAAAAGTGAGAAAAACAGGACGTGAGAAAAGTGAGAAAAGTGAGAAAACACAGCGCTGAAAAACACACCCATAATGCAATATGCTGGCAGCAGACACATGCATGCAGTGCCAGTAACAACCGCTGTTCAAAACAGCACGAACAATAATGATTTTTTCATTAAATGTTTGAATAATTTTAATGTTTACAGCTGCAAGAACCCGTTGATTCAACTATTCAACACTGTTATGGCGTTATGTACATCTTCGGCATTCAAATATGCCTGTTCAACACAGTCTGTTATGGCGTTATGACATCTTCGGCATTCAATGCCTGTTCAACACAGTCTGTTATGGCGTTATGACATCTTCCGCATTCAATGCCTATCATCAAATACTATATGGTAGCTAGCTAACAAAGCGGGCCGGTCGACAGGGCGTCACATGCTGACTTGAAAGTGGAACTGCTTGCATTTTACTCTCGTGGTCCCTGCAAGAAATAAAGCAAACCGACACAATATACGCAAGAGGAAAAGAAATCAGATCCTTGACATAGATGTAAGCGTTCTACAAGGAAGAGCTCACCAGCACCTAACGGTCCATGCAGCAAATGTGTAGAACCCAACACTCACTCTTATGGCAAAGCAGCCCCATGTGGCAAGGCAGCACCATACACATGAATCACACCATGCGCCAGATGTCACACGAGCAAGGCACAACGTTGTCGTCGGATCAGAAAGCAACAAACGTGAAAACGCTAGCGGCCCAAATCTGAGATTCCGCGGAACACAGAAAATAAGAAAGCTCAGAAGCTACCAGCAAGGGATCGAACATATGACCTTTGGCATGATTTCGCGGCTGTGTGAGTCTCCTGATCCGAAGGCATCTCACTTAATTAACGTTTCGAAACAGCCAAACTGCGGAAAATCTCTTACCGGAGAGAGTTGCCAATATCAAGGAGACAACCAGCGCAGGCCAGAAATCGGGAGAATCCGGACCATGGTAGCTCGAGCCTGCCGTTATCTTGTCCGCGTTTTCGAGTCGTGCAGGATTATGAATATGAATGGAGATGGAAATGTGTAGCCTTGTGCATTGAAATTACGGCTGGCTGACGTGAAGAGCGACTACATGACCTACACGGTGGGGCCGGAAACGGCTTGCTTGATTGTGTTTCATCGTGGGCAACGAGTCCAACAACTACTTTCTCTGGGCGGCAAACTGCGGCAAATTGAACGCAAACCTCATCATGAAATCTTGACCGTCGAAATGTAACAATCCGACGACTTATGCAGTATGCCGCGTAATTTTCTGTTGCGGGAGAGCCGTTGGGCCGGTTCCCGACGCGGGCGACCAGTGGTTTGCGTTAAGTTAACTTAGCTGAAGTTCCCCAAGCCGCATGATGGCTCTCATCGACGGCCTCAGTCTATTGACGCGTCGGCCCGATTTTGGCGGCACCCAATTTGACCCCAACGGCACCTACCGACAAAGGGCATACGTACGTTTCACGCGCACCACGACCTTCGAGCTCTGCTATGGCGGTGGTGCCGTGGGGCCCGCATCAGACTGCGGGCCCTTATCTGCTTTGGCGGTGCTGCCGTTGGGCCCGCATCAGAATTCAGGCCCTTTATGCATGCGGGCCATTAATGCATGTTACTTTTTTAGTCTTCTGCATACAAATATGAAGCAATGAGGTCGTGTCCTCTGGATTTTTGCACTGCAAATGGCATTTGCACCGTGTGCAGTTCCTGGACGTTTGGAAACATGCATGATGGCATGTGGCTAATGTAATGACTGACTAGCTAGACCGTTTCAGTGGTTTTTCATTTGCGGGTATTTCCTCGTAAATGGTGGGAAAGCGATCGCAGCAATGGTTCTCACCACTAGACACTCCCGGCCAGTGAAGCTCGAAAAACACGCCCTGATCAAGCAAGCTGTTTCCGGCCCCACTGTATAGGTCATCTTACAGTCGCTCTTTGCGTAAGCCAGCCATAATTTCAATGAACAAGGCTACACATTTGCATACTCTTTGCTTGGTTATCGGTGTGCCTTTGTTTGGATGCAGGGGGGATCGCTGTGCTGACACAACGCGGCAAGGGATTTGCTGGTAGAAGATGCCCTTCCCAAGGCTGATTACAGCGACCCTGCGAATGGCGACGAGGCCTACTGGTGAGCCTTGTTTTTTGCAAATGCTACTTACGCCGTCTGCTTTGGTTATTTTAATTCAGTCCTATTGAAAGGCGCCTTGGGATTAGCCATGCAATCATGTTTTACTGTCACAAAGCCAGCCCTAGTAATTAATATCTAGTTTGTTTGGTTTTACCCATCCGGGTGCCATGATCTTGCCGCCAGTAAAAGCGTCCTGTGTTGTATCTGTTCTATTTTTTTTAATAACCAATACTTGCAATAATAATACTCTTTGCTGGGTTATCGGTGTGCGTTTGTTTGAATGCAGGCGAGATCGCTGTGCTGACACAACGTTCAACGTGCTTGCATGGGCATCATTAAACCTGACGCCGCTTGTGCCGCAAGGCATTGTAGCGGCGTGTGGGGGCGTGAAGCGCTACGCGGATTCTTTCCACAAAGTCAGGATACACGGGTTCAACTACCGCACGGAGGCTGCGGACCAATCCCAGGGAAAGCGGCACAAGAATGCGGGAGTTGCGGTGCATGGCCCGGGCGGTGTAGACTTTGGTTTCATCACACACATTCTGAAGGCCAGGTTAGAGTACCCACGAGGGGGCTGGGAATGGCAGCTGTTGTTGAAGGTGGAGCTTTTTGATCGCCTTCATGTCGCTCACCTGCCCCACGAGAGGTTGGTGGTCATCAGCAGCGCACAGGCCCCCAGGTCGTCGTGCCTTGTGTTGCCAGGTGCAGTGAGCTCAGTTGGGTATGTCGTCGATGAATGCTATGCTCCCGAAATGGTGGTAATCCCTGCCAAACTGCCATGGAGCATGGCACATCAGGCGCAATCTGCCCTCAGTAACCATGTGTATCACAGCGTGGCAGCAGATTTCCCCACCATGCCGCAGTTTGAAGTGATTGAGGAGGGTGAGCCGATGCCACCGCCACCGCCTAGTGGCAAGAAGAAAGGCAAGAAGAAGGGGTCCAAGAAGAAGAAGGTGGCAGCGGCAGACCTAGGTGATGGCGACGTGGTGCGCCGCGCTGGCAAGGCACCTGCTCGAGGGCGCAGCCGCAAGCGTGGTGCTCCCACAGATGCTGGACCTAGCCAGCCCACCGTTGTAATTGAGGAGGTCCCTATGGCAAAGAGGGCCAGTGGAAGGCAGCGTAAAGCTGTGAACTATTGCGACACTAGTGGGGATGACACTATGTCATCAGAAGATGATGTTGATGCAAGCAACCCCTCGGACAGCAGTTCTGAAGAAGATGACTATTGATTTAATTTGGGCATGACAGCATTGTTTATGGAATGATGTGCTGTTTTATATTGTATGACAACCCTATATTGCACCTTTGTGCACCCTATAATGCATATCAAAGTGGTGTTGAGTTTTTTTTTCACGTTAAGGACTTAATGAAATAAAGCTCATGATTTTTCTCGTGTTACACTCTTGGTGAGAAATTTCTCACCACGTTGACTTGTGATTTTTCTCGTGTTAGTGATTTTTCTCGTGTTGGTGAGAAACTTCTCAATTTTCTCAATTTTCTCACTTTTTCTCACTTTTTCTCACCCATTCTCACCTTTTTTCTCACTTTAGGGTTTTTTCTCACCCAAATCTCACCCAAACCCCCTTTTTCTCACCAAAATCTCACCCTGGTGAGATTTTGTTGCCTAGCGTTTGCGGAAAAAAATTGAGATTTTTCTCACTTTTCTCACCTTTTTTCTCAAAGGGGTGAGAAAATTGAGGGGGTTTGAGAATTTTCTCAGAAATTGAGTTCCTAGTGTGGGGGGTGGGGTGGGTGGGGGGGTGGGGGGGTGGGGGGGGGGGTGGGGGTGGGGTTGACTGTGTGACTGCGTGGCTGCTTGGCTGGAAAGGAGGGTGCGTGGCTGTGTGGCTGCGTGGCTGCGCTGCTGCGCTGCTGCGTGGCTGCGTGGCTGCGCTGCTGCGTGGCTGCGTGGCTGCGTGGCTGGCTGGGTGGGGGGGGGGTGCCGGGTGCGTGGATGCGTGGATGTGTGGCTGGGTGGGTGCGTCACTGCGTGGCTGGCTGGCTCTGTGGCTGCGTGGGCGGCTGGATGGCCGGCCGGGTCAGCGTGGCTGCGTGTTCAATGGGATGCTAATATGTTGTTGCCTTTGGATGCCACAATTCGTGGATTCTTTTGTTCACATGCAGGTGCTGCCGTCTTCCTCATCGACGTCGTCAAGACCGATGTCGCCAAGAAGGATGATGCAATCACTCTCGGTCATGTTTAACTCATGTGGGCCTTCATGGCCATACGGGAAATATGATTGAATCAGTTCTTTGACACTGAGTTGGCACTACGCAACACCTTTGATGCACATGAGTGCAGGGCGCATGTGTTGAAACCATGGATGCAACCATGGCGATCCCTCAAAAAGTTTGGTTATGTAATAAGTGAGACAATTATTCCGGACGTATGATGGCCCAACGTCCTGTAAGGTTGAGTTGTCTTGGAGGAGGAGCGTGATGACCGCGGAAGCCGCGTGGGTGTCTGTAGTGCTATATCTTAAAGATGTACGGTCTTGGAAGAATTATGGTCTTGGAATCATATAATAATGAGCTTGGAATAAAGTTGCGGGCAGCCTTCAATTGGCATATGTTGTCTCATTGATGTTGTCTCATTGCGTTAATGGGTCAATTGTCTTAGTTTATATAATGTATATCTTGGGAAACTCATCGCTTCAATAAAATGCATGTTAGGCGCAATCAACCCCCTCAAACACATCTGAAAACTGCACAGTGCATCAAATGTATCCTAGACAAAAAAATGTATCCTAATCCGGTAAAACCACGCCGTTGATTCTGTAGGGAATTTTCATTGCAGCAAACAGAATCGATTCTGACCAATCACGTTCCTTAGTACATTTTGCGAGACCAATCACGTGCCTTAGTACATTTTGCGAGATTTGGCGAGCGAACGCCGGCCAATCACGTTCCTTAGTACATTTCACGGAGTGCATTTCGCGAAGTACATTTCATGAAATGCCGAGGTAGCCATGTCTTCTTGCTTGCAAAATTGTGGCTGTTTGTGCGATTAGTGTCAAGGTCAGGTGCACATTGAGCTATCCGGACTAGTGGCCGACATGGCGGTCGAAACGGAGGGTGTGCTATGGCTTTGCTGGGACATAATCGTGGCTATCTGCTTCCTGGCTTTCGCTATCATGGTGATGGGACACCATGGGAAGCGCAAGTTCGCAGCCATAGTGCTAAGCGGCAGCACCCATGCCGGCAGCCAAGTGACCGACGAGACGTTCGACTGTAAGTGCGGCCACGAGTGCATGAAGCCCATTAGAATATCACATCTCCAGGCATTGCGAAGCGCCTGGTTTTCGCCCGGGCGGAAGCAAGAGGACAGGAAGGCGGCGATAAAGCAGCATGCAGCTGCACCAGGGGGGGTACGACGCCATAACCACGATGTCGTCATCTACTCGTCACAAGTTCGTTCATGGCGCTGGTTTTCGGTTCGTTCTCGACGGGGGAGTCAAGGATATGAACAGTTAGCATTTTGGGCAACCAATATGCTAAGTGGATGCAGTTTGGAAAGACCTTTCCAACGCCGTGCTGACCGCCTGAAACAGACAAGGGACAAGAAAGATATGAAGTCCCGAAGTCCTAGCCATCCGTGGCCGACTAGGGTGCAGTCCTCTGGTACAGTGGACAGGACACGTGGCAGGACGTACCTGCACAGGCTTAGCCTGTCTATCACGTGACTGTGGTCCACGTAGACCAGGAGGAGCAGCAGCCTGTGACTGGTGGGGTACTGGAACTGGCACAGGGCTGCAAGGATACTAGACCTTGCAGGCCTGTGACAGGTCATGTACTTCCTAGGTTGCAGAGTCTAGGCAAATCCAGTTCGTCCTGGCTCTGCACTGATGCCAGTGGACGTTGAGGATTTGCTTGCACGCCTGCACGTGCCTCGTCACGCCGATGGGAACGAGGAACAACACAAAGGATATAGCTTGGTCATGAGGGATGACCAGCTATCTCGATAAGCACGAACCGTGGGTGCCACCTTGGTCGTGGAAGTGCCCACCGTGGTCGTGGCCTGGTGCATGGATTTAAGGTTGCTGCCTTGCAACATTGGCTAAGCCGTGCTGTGAAAGACCAAGAGCTCACACCCGTTGGGAGCTCTTTCTAACTCGTATTATTGTCTCCTTTCCATCTTCATGTCCAACGTGCCGACGGAGCGGGCCATTGAGCCTTCGCAAAGCCAAAGCTCGCAGCCGCTGCTTCGGGTAGGAGCCCCGGAGCGAACACGACCTTTTCATCCCTACGCTCATCCGAGCACCGCATCGACCTTCGTCCAGGCGGCGTACCTGGCGAGAGGGCTGGCGAAGAAAGGTTGGGTGGCGGTTTGTGGAACTGCAGCAGGGCCGGCAGCGAGCGACCCCATTGTGATGCAAATTGAGGCTTCGGCAGCTCCTGGCGAATTGTCGCGAGAAGCCGTCGAAAAGTTTGTGTCGCTGAGGGACGAGCTGTCCTCGACGATTTACGGTCTGGAGGTGGCTCACCAGGGCGGGCACGTGACCGTGCAGCAGCTGGATTTGGCGCGGGAGGCACTGGGCCAGATAGTGGCCATTGGATTGGGGGCAGCGCGACTGTTCAACCATCAGGTGGCGACTTCTGTGCTGGGCGCGGGAGTTGAGGTCCCGGACGTGATCAGGCAAGCGCAGGCGCGCGAGGTCGACAACCCCTGGTTGTCGGCAGAGGTGGTTTCCCAGACATGCGAACACCTCGTGAACATTCTTTTGCAGGAGTCACGGGGCAACGCAGATCGGTGGGTGATAACCACACGGCCATTTGGGATTTGGTCAACACTCGACACACCGCGGGCGGCGGAACCAGAAGCACACGATCCAGTGGTCGAGGTCATCACGGGTCGGGAGGTAACGCCAGAAGACTTCCACTACCAATTCGTTGATCAACCAGAGGGGATCATCGAACGTTCATCTCAGCAGATAGACGAAGGCGACGGTACCGTAGAAGGGTACGCTGCACGACGTCGTGCTGAGCTGCACGTCCCGCAAGAGCCCGAACACGACTACGGTGGTCGTGGGGCCTGCAACGACAAGCGGGGTGGTGGGACGCGGTGGGTGAAGAACCTTGAGTGGGATCGTAAGAGTGGAAGCAAGCCCCGGATCCCAGTGGAGAAATCCGCAGACGGGCGACCCGTTAGCAGAGTGCTAGGACCCTACGCCGACGGGGAGGACGCCGCTGGCAGCGACGAGGAGCGGCCAGAGACGCCCATCGCAGCCACACTAGGAACTCAGATTCTGAGAATTTTCTCAAAACCCTCAATTTTCTCACCCTTTGTGAGAATTTTTTGAGAAAATTGAGAAAAATCTCAATTTTTTTCCGCAAACGCTAGGCAAAAAATCTCACCAGGGTGAGATTTTGGTGAGAAAAAGGGGGTTTTGGTGAGATTGGGGTGAGAAAAAACCCTAAAGTGAGAAAAAAGGTGAGAATGGGTGAGAAAAAGTGAGAAAAAGTGAGAAAATTGAGAAAATTGAGAAGTTTCTCACCAACACGAGAAAAATCACTAACACGAGAAAAATCACAAGTCAACGTGGTGAGAAATTTCTCACCAAGAGTGTAACACGAGAAAAATCATGAGCTTTATTTCATTAAGTCCTTAACGTGAAAAAAAACTCAACCACTTTGATATGCATTATAGAGCACAAATTAATTAATTAATTAATTAAACTCGTGCTCCCGTTGGGGAGTCACGGAGCACCGAAGTGCTTTTAATCCCTGTGTGTGCACTACAGGAGAAAGGGCAGAGACCCCCAGTCTCCTTCATGCCAAAGGCATGCCACAGCTGCAATCGGGCGCGGCTAGCTAAAAGGACAGGCTAACGATCCGGCAAACTGTGGGTGCAATAAGACCCATGTGAGCATATCATAGCAAGGAGCGTGGGCAAGTAATCTGAACATAGCCAGGGCGTAGCATGGCTGTACTAGGACTGGGCTAAGGCTATGGCTGGTTGTGTACCGTGCGTTGGCGGCACGTGACTAGGTGTGTTGGCACAGCTAGGCAACATTCTAGGCATGGCTGCCTTAGCGGCAGTGACGCCAATGGTTACAAGCTAGGGCTATTGCTACTCTAGCCCGGTGGGGGCGTCCACATCTTGTGGTTGATCATCAGGTCCCCGCCCCTCCAGTACACCTTGGGCTTCTGGGGGTCCTGCTTATGGCGGAGGTATTCCGGCCACAGGTCGCGTCGCTGCTGTTGCTGAGCGGGGGTGAGGTCGTCATCCAGCGTCCAGGTGAGGTCGTGCAACCGCTTGCGACGAGAGAGGAACCGCTGCTTATCCTCAGGGGAGGGGAAGGTGAGTAGGACTGGTGGGGGAGCCGCCTTGTCCCGTGAGTGGGGAAGGCGGTGGCACCCACGCAGTTCTACCTCACCTACCAGGCCCATGAGGGTAAGAAGCTGGTTCTTGAGCTCGTCAGCAAGAGAGGTTGACGTCTCACCTGGCTTCTGGGGGAAGCGACGTAGCACCACTCGGCACTCGCGGCGAGCGCGGTCGGTGACCTCCCGTTGCTGGGCCTGGCGGTGGTCCTCCAGCTCCTGGAGCTTCGTGGCGATGGCGTCGGTGGTGGAGGCGGTCGCTGACCGCAGCAGGTCCGCGTAGCCACATGCATGCCATCATGCATGTTTCCAAACGTCCAGGAACTGCACACGGTGCTAAGCCATTTGCAGTGCAAAAATCCAGAGGACACGACCTCATTGCTTCATATTTGTATGCAGAAGACTAAAAAAGTAACATGCATTAATGGCCCGCATGCATAAAGGGCCTGAATTCTGATGCGGGCCCAACGGCAGCACCGCCAAAGCAGATAAGGGCCCGCAGTCTGATGCGGGCCCCACGGCACCACCGCCATAGCAGAGCTCGAAGGTCGTGGTGCGCGTGAAACGTACGTATGCCCTTTGTCGGTAGGTGCCGTTGGGGTCAAATTGGGTGCCGCCAAAATCGGGCCGACGCGTCAATAGACTGAGGCCGTCGATGAGAGCCATCATGCGGCTTGGGGAACTTCAGCTAAGTTAACTTAACGCAAACCACTGGTCGCCCGCGTCGGGAACCGGCCCAACGGCTCTCCCGCAACAGAAAATTACGCGGCATACTGCATAAGTCGTCGGATTGTTACATTTCGACGGTCAAGATTTCATGATGAGGTTTGCGTTCAATTTGCCGCAGTTTGCCGCCCAGAGAAAGTAGTTGTTGGACTCGTTGCCCACGATGAAACACAATCAAGCAAGCCGTTTCCGGCCCCACCGTGTAGGTCATGTAGTCGCTCTTCACGTCAGCCAGCCGTAATTTCAATGCACAAGGCTACACATTTCCATCTCCGTTCATATTCATAATCCTGCACGACTCGAAAACGCGGACAAGATAACGGCAGGCTCGAGCTACCATGGTCCGGATTCTCCCGATTTCTGGCCTGCGCTGGTTGTCTCCTTGATATTGGCAACTCTCTCCGGTAAGAGATTTTCCGCAGTTTGGCTGTTTCGAAACGTTAATTAAGTGAGATGCCTTCGGATCAGGAGACTCACACAGCCGCGAAATCATGCCAAAGGTCATATGTTCGATCCCTTGCTGGTAGCTTCTGAGCTTTCTTATTTTCTGTGTTCCGCGGAATCTCAGATTTGGGCCGCTAGCGTTTTCACGTTTGTTGCTTTCTGATCCGACGACAACGTTGTGCCTTGCTCGTGTGACATCTGGCGCATGGTGTGACTCATGTGTATGGTGCTGCCTTGCCACATGGGGCTGCTTTGCCATAAGAGTGAGTGTTGGGTTCTACACATTTGCTGCATGGACCGTTAGGTGCTGGTGAGCTCTTCCTTGTAGAACGCTTACATCTATATGTCAAGGATCTGATTTCTTTTCCTCTTGCGTATATTGTGTCGGTTTGCTTTATTTCTTGCAGGGACCACGAGAGTAAAATGCAAGCGGTTCCACTTTCAAGTCAGCATGTGACGCCCTGTCGACCGGCCCGCTTTGTTAGCTAGCTACCATATAGTATTTGATGATAGGCATTGAATGCGGAAGATGTCATAACGCCATAACAGACTGTGTTGAACAGGCATTGAATGCCGAAGATGTCATAACGCCATAACAGACTGTGTTGAACAGGCATATTTGAATGCCGAAGATGTACATAACGCCATAACAGTGTTGAATAGTTGAATCAACGGGTTCTTGCAGCTGTAAACATTAAAATTATTCAAACATTTAATGAAAAAATCATTATTGTTCGTGCTGTTTTGAACAGCGGTTGTTACTGGCACTGCATGCATGTGTCTGCTGCCAGCATATTGCATTATGGGTGTGTTTTTCAGCGCTGTGTTTTCTCACTTTTCTCACGTCCTGTTTTTCTCACTTTTCTCACGTCCTGATTTTCTCACTTTTCTCACGTTTCACACCTCCCGTTTTTCTCACTTATCTCACGTCCTGTTTTTTGAGATTTTTCTCACGTTTTTCCCCTTTTTTCACCTTTTTGGGGCAATCTCACCCGGGTATAGCCAATGATGCTGATCTTCCACCCGGGGTTCAAAATTGACATGCTATGGCGGACGTAAACGACGCTAACTACCACGTTTGGTCACCGAATTAGGTCGGATTTGGCACGATCGACTCGCCCTTCCACGCCACATCGACCGAGCTCGGTCTTGAAGATGGTTACCAAGAAATCAGGGCGCAAGGAATTACCGCCTGCTGCCGCCCGTGCAGGCGACGCCCCGCAGGCGCCAGCCATAGGAGAAGGCACGGGCAACTCTCAGGCTATGGAGTCTGCCGCCAAGAAACATGGGCCTAAATCCCCCCGTGGCCACACTGGCACGGCCCGGGCCCTGTTCGTCGCAGCCCCTGCCGACTCGGGGAACACCGCTACTGAAGTCCGCAATGCACCCTTCGACGCTGCGGCATTTGCTAACGGCACAGCTAATGTGCAAATCCTTCTGACGTTGTCTAGGCTGGACCTCGTGGCTCTGCTCACCGAGATTATGCAACAAGGCCGGCCCCTACTCTGGCCTCAGCCACCGCCTGGGCTCACCGCCATTACCCCGGTTACCGACCCCAAGGACTTGACCTCACTCAAGAAAAGTGAGTTGCGCGTCGTTGCCACGACGACGCTGCTGGGAAATTCGGAACTGCTGCCAGTATCCGGATCTGCAGCAGCAGCAGCCCTTGCCGGTACGGTGGCGCAGAAGCTTGCCACGGAGCTGATAAATTCTGATCTCGCAGGCCACTTGGCTGCGGCGATCGAGGACAACGTGGCGGACAAGGTGGCGGCCCAGGTCGTCGGCACGCTGACGGAGGCGGTTGCCGGCACCCTAGCGGCGCAGGTGGCCGGCAATTTAGCGGACAACGTGGAGGCGCAGGTGGCGAAGGTGGCCCCGTCCTACGCGACTATGGCCAGCACAGCCATCCAAGAAATAGCCACTAGCACTGCTCAGGCGGTCTCTAGGACCTTCGCCGACCGGGACAACAAAGAGCGGCGCGGCCGCACCATAATTATTCGTATAATGTGGCGGCCCTCCCCCGGGAGACGGGGCTGAGCCTCCGCCTCAAGGTGGAGAAGGAACTCATCACCAACTTCCGCCTAGAGGACAGTGTCACAATTGACACCGTCCGCCGCCTACCGGGGCGCGCAGATGCGCCGGTGGCGCTCGTGCTTACGCGCCCCATCGGCAAGCACTATATTCTCCAACACCGCACCAAGCTACCACGAGGCTTGGGTTGGAGTCTCGACAACGATCTGACCCCGGCGCAGCTTCGCGCCCGCAGGGACCGGCTGGCACAAGAGGACGCGAAGAAGGCCCTCGCTGACCGCACGAAGAAGGTGCGGCTGCGGTGGAAGGACGACGCATGGCACATGCATGGAGGTTACCTCACGGGAGGCTACCACGCCGAGGGGAGACGCGCGGGGGGGTAGGGAGTAGGCCCTCCCCGCCCCCCTCACACCGCGAGCAGCTACCGGGGGGTTAGCTAGAACCCACCCCCCACACCCGTCGTCCGATGGCCGAGCGTGTCTTGGATAGTCCAATCTCACGGACGACGCAACGGAGTCAAAGCCGCGACCTTCATCGCCAACTTCGCAATAAGGAGCGCCTGCTGGCTTTCGCAACCCGGCACTCCCAACGGTATGCTGCATTCTTTGACCCCAAGACCAGGCGAGCAAGTCGCGCCGCCCGCCTGGAGGGTGCCCTATGCGCGTTGAAAAGTACTATGTTATCTCACGCCGCACACACGTCCCCGCCAGCCTCCCCCCAACCCCCTGCCGACACCGCGGGTCCCCGGCGCCCCCTGCTGGGCGGCCAACGCCGGCACCACTCGCTGCGCATCGCAACCTACAATGTCCGCACCCTGCCTGGGGGAGATGCCCCCCCGCGGGCCAACGAGCTTGTCCACTACTGCCGCCTATATGGCATTGATGTGCTTGGGGTCCAAGAGCACCGACGCTCCTTTGAGGGCCCCGTTCAGCGTGTCACCCTCGCACTACAATGGCAACTGCTGTGCGGCCCGGCGCATGCACCGGGTCAGGGAGGAGTGGGCCTGCTGTGCTCCCCCACCGCTGCCGCCCAGCTCGTGGACCACAAACTTTGCTCGAATCGGATCCTTCAGTGCACTTTCCGCTCCCTTGAAGGACGGACCCCCATTATGCTCTCGGTAATTGTCGGATATGCCCCACATGCTGGGCACCCGGCCGAGGACCGCGCAGCGTTCTTCAACCAGTTGCTCGACATAGAGAAACAGATCCCACGCCAATACATCGTCGCCATCTTGGTGGATGCCAACGCGACCCTGCCCGTGGGCCGCGGGGGCTGCATGTATGCGCCGCGCCTAACCGATAGCAATGCCAACACCCCCCTACTTGAGCAACTGCTCACTGAGGGGGACTTGACTGCTGCCAATACGCTTTTTGCTAAACCGCCTGATGCACTAGTGACCTTTGTGGGCCCCATGCGCAGGGCGGCTGGCTCAATGCTCCCTCGGCGGCGATGTGTATGCTTGGACTACATACTTGTGCGCAAGTGCTGGCGCTCTTCCGTCATCGATGCCCGTACGCTGACCACCCCCAGTGTCGCATCGGATCATCGCATGGTCACCGCAACCTTGCGCCTACGTCTTCAGGCCCCTGCGCGCCGCCGCCCCCGGCCCCGCCCTGACTGGACCTGCTTACGTCCCGTCCGTGGGCGCAGCCGGAGAAGTGGTCAGCGGATGAGATACGCCGCGATGCAATCAGGTCTGCCTTTGTGGACGCGCAACCTTTGATGTACCTGGACGCAGATCGCGGTGTAGATCTCACGCCACCCTACGAACTGTTCATGCGATCGGTGGAGCTTGGCTCTAAGCTTCTCCCCGAGCAACCCCGCGCCCGACCAGCCCCACTCTACCTGCGCGACGCCCGGGTGGTTGCCGCCCGGCTGGCGCTAGCGCAGGCCCGCCGCCGCGGGGAGGACCTGTACCCGTACCAGGAACGGCTTACTCAAGCATATACTGCCGCACATGCGGAGGAGGTGGAGACACTTGCCGCCGAAATCAATCGCCACACGGCCGCCAACCAGCACAAGGCGGCCTGGCGCTCTCTCGACCGTCTCACCGGACGCCGGGAAACGCAACGGGCTGACATCCCAGGCACCCCCAGTGAACGCCTTGAGATTTGGTTCAGCTCCCAGGCCATACTATCAGGGGCCCCTGGCCCGCCCCCCCCGCTTGACCCCGCTGCAGCTGCACGCCCTGCGGCCAGCCGAGGCGGCCCCATCGAGCCCCCGCAGGCGCCCACCAGCGAGACGGACTACCTGGTCCCACCGCTCTCCGGCCCCCTGCATGGTGGACGGCCCCCACGACGAGTGGACTCCCCAGGAATGGGCTGCTGCCATCTCCACCCTCCGCAATGATGCTGCCATGGGAGTGGACAATATTTCACCGGAGGTGGTTAAGATGCCTGAGCTTGAGCCCTTCCTCCGGGGTGTTTGCAACCGGATTCTACGAGATGGCCTCCCCCCGCCGACGTATTGGAAGACCGCTGTACGGGTCATGCTCTACAAGGGCAAGGGGTCCGCCGCGGATACCGGCAACTACCGCGGCGTATGCCTCCAAAGCTGCGTGCTGAAAGTCTTCATGCGTCTCCTGCTGAACCGCATGCGCGCCAGCCTCGATCCCCACCTAGGTGAGTCCCAGATGGGCTTCCGTGTTGGTCGCAATTGTGTTATGGTCACTATTACCGCGCGCCGCCTGATCGAGGAAGTGGGTCGCCTGGCCCCCGGCCTCTTGCCATTGCTATTGATCTTCGTGGATTACACCAAGGCATTCGATACGGTTACCTGGGACGCCCTGTGGGTGGTCCTTCACCTGTTCCGTGTCCCATCGTACATCGTTGAGATCATCCGCCAGTTCTATGAAGGGTCCCAAGCCCAGGTCCGTATCGCCGACGGCGTCACTCCGGCGTTCCCCCTGCACACCGGGGTGTGGCAGGGCTGTGTGCTCTCCCCATATCTATTCATCATTATGGTGGACTATATTATGCGGCGTGCACAAGCCCGCTTCGCCCGGGTGGAGGGGCGCCCGCCGGGGATCGAGATCACGGAGTACGCCAGCTACGGCGGGGTTGACCCACCCTACCGCCTGAGCCGATCTGATCTACGCTGATGACACGACACTCGTGGAAACCCCAGAGTCAGCCCAACTGTGGCTACTAGACAGCTTATCACTGGAAGCGCGGGCGGTGGGGCTTATGATCAGCAAGAAAACGGAGGTCATGGCCATCGGCTTCCCTGCTGGGATAGCCCCACCCACCCTCCTTTTGCTGGACGGCAGCCCCGTCCCCCCGGCGACTCGCTTCAAGCTCGATCCTTGGCAGCTGGCTTCCCTCCACGGCCGACGACATCAACACCCGCATTGGCCAGGCCTGGGCGGCCCTCCGCCGCCTCGACAGGTTCTGGACCTGTCGCTACCTGAGTGAGCGACGCAAGCGCATTCTGTTCAAGGCCCTTGTCCTCAGCATCCTCCTTTATGGCTGCGAGGCGTGGACCCTGGACCAGGCGCTGAGCCAGCAGCTTGACGGCACCGTCACTCGAATGCTCCGTCATATCCTCGGCGTCCGCTACCAAGAACGCCGCACCCGGGCCGAGCTCTACTGCGAGCTCCCTCTTGTCACCCATACCATCCGACACCGCCGCCTCCTCTTTGCCGGCCATCTTGCCCGCACAGACCAGGTGAATACCGATGTGGGCCCTGCCGGGGGGCTTAAGACGGGCCAACCAGGTAGACACCTCCTCCTATGGCAGGGTCCCCTTGTCCCATCGCAACCCACTGGCAAACTAGTTAACGCCAAGCGCATTGGCGTGATCCTGATTCGGCATATCTCTGCGATTCCAGCGGCACCGGAACGAGTTCATTCCGACAAGTATCAAGAAAGTTATGGCGTTCCGACTTCCCGGTCGCGCGCGAGCGCGAGCCGGCTGTTCTTCTAAGTCGGACGTGAATATTTGCCGACGACATATGGGGTCGACAGTAATTCCTGGGCTGACAGGAATTAGGTGCTGTACCTACGACGGTATTGGATTGATACGTCGTACGCAGGAAATAGGAACCTTAACCTGTGGTCTGTTGGTACCGCAGGCTTAGTCCTGGACTTCTAGGTGCAGATGCAATAGTCACTGTGGACTGTGCTCTGTGGTCACTGTGCCTGTATGGCAGACCTACTGTATAGGAGTGGGCGCTGTACAGGTAGTGAATACTGTACCGGGGGTGTTATTACTGAGCAGGCCTCCTAGGCTGCTCAGGACTAGCAAGCACAGTGCACAAGTATATAAACAATAGGCCAGTGCCAAATGGGCATCTCTTGCGAGCCCGCCTCACGTGTTGTGCCTTGACTTGGCAAGCTCGTGTACAAGCCTCAAGTGTTGAGCGCTGTAAACATTATCCGATTTAACAAAGCTCCGTTTCCAACCATATTCACACATTGCTGCATTGCAACCATATCCTTCACATTGCGTGTGCGAAGAACGTTAACTCAAATTACAACCAGTCTCAGCGGAACGGCCAGGAGGGTCGTTGCCGGTTGCGGTGTGCAGCTTTGACGACGAGAGGAGCTCGTCCGGTGGTGAATGGTGCAGGAGGAACAACGGCAGCAGGATTTCCGGTTTCGGCAGTCTGCTGGGGGTTCGATTTCTCCTGAATTACGCCGTGTCGTTCGGGATCTATCTTTGTTGCTTGCAGATCGTCCGCCTGTAAATCGCAGCTTCGTGCAATTCGTCGACGACCAGGTCGAAGATTGGGAGCGAATTCTGCGACACGTACAAACCATCGTCATTCCGGAGCACCGGAGCATCGACGACCTTGAGCAGGAGCTTCACGGGTTGGTCGGCATCCAGACGGTGATTACTGCAGTAGCAGAGCGAGTGCGGACGGAGTTGGCAGCAAGGCGAGGCGAGGTTGCGGAGGCAGCTGGCGCAGGGCGACACGAGTTTGTGCCGACAGTAGCGGGCGCGGGAGTACCACGTGCTTTCGCAGGCGGCATCGGCGACGAGGGTGTTGCAGCGGGCCAGTTAGGCGTGAACGACGCGGAGCGGAGCATCACAGGCGGCTTGCAGAGGTCGGGGCGACAGCGGAAGCCATCGCCGGAGGACAGCGCGCGACAAGAGTCGGCAGGTTTCCAGAGCGAGTAAGAGTTCCTTTTCAGGAGCTGCCCCCGCCCCTTCGCGTTCGTGTGACGCGTTGGGAGGAGTTTGCACCTCTTGGTACGAGAGTGACCTTGAGGTAGGAGCAGGGGGTGTCGCTGGGCTAGGCGACGAGGCACTTGGCGACCACGAGGTGCCAACGTACAATCCGCGAGGTGCCAACGACGGGTTGTCACCTGTCTACTTTACCAACGGTGACGATTCAGTCATCGCGGGCCGACAGCGGGTCGACGACGGCGCAGCAGGTAGCAGGGTACCAGAGCTGATTGTGGTGAGCGACAGCGACGACGACAGCGACAAGGAGAACCAGGACGCGCCTGGGGCCAGCCGTGGTGGTCTTGCCTGAGTGGTAACACTTGGCACTTTCCTTTCTTGTTCAGTAGCTTATATTGCTTTAATTGCTGCTTGGCCACTTGGCTGGCTGTAGCAGATCTGAACAGAGGCCATCATGGAGGATGGAGCTATCAACCAACAAGCGGGCTTTATGGGCTTCGCGGCGCGGCGCTGGGCTGGATGGACGAGATGGACGCGATGGACGCGGTGGACGCGATGGACGCGGGGACGGCCAGGCGCTGGGAGACCAGGCTGAGGTGCCAGATAATCAGAGCCAAGGATCGCAGGGCGGGCAGCACGCGCCAGCCGCAGATCAAGCGGCGCCTAAGCGACCAACCGTTGCTGAGGGGTACGCGGTGCTAGGCCAGTTTCAGTCCATCAAGGACAATTGGCAGCCCCGGGATGCTGAGAGGATGTTAGAGGACATGAACTTGTACACGGAGATATACAACGGTGACAAGCTTCGCATCCTGGCGTCTAGTGCCTACATACGGCAGTCGGCGAGGCGGCTGTTCAAGTTTGTTCGGGAGCGACACGCGGCGGGGGACACCTGGACGGCGTTTATGACGCGACTCAGGTCGTTCCTGAGTGACAAGAGGACCATAGATGGGTCCCACCTGAAGCAAGAATACCTGGACTACAAGCCCATCAAGGGGCAGCTAGTGGTCCACGCCTTTGAAGACTTCGTCAAGCTGAGGGAGGACGCCATGGCCAAGGGCTTCTTCGTCGCAGATCGGATGGCCATGGGCGACTTTCTCAAGTCGCTGCAACTGGATCCGGTCACCATGGATAATGTGACCATCCACATGCGACAGGTCCATGGCTGGGCAGCCATGACGGATCAGTTGTATGAGTGTTTCAGCGGCAAGTACGTGGGGGTAAGCGCCCTCGTCAGAATGATGAGGAGGCCACTGAACCCACGGTTAAGTCCATGAGGGGATCGGGCCACGGGGGCCCAGCGTCCTCGAGAGGGCCTGAGACCTCTTCAAGGGGTCGAGGAAGGTCCAGGAGGGGGCGTGACAGAAGGGCTGGACGGGGGACCCCGCCGAAGTCGGGACATCCACAGTCCCAGTTTGACTTCAAGAGGGTGGGTGGTCCTCCCAAGGCTGGGCCCAGCAGTGGGACCTCACGGGACATCAGTCAGGTGGAATGTTATTTCTGCCAGGGGAAGGGTCACTTCAGGAATGAGTGTCCCTCGTACCTGAGGCAGGAAGGTCAGAGCAAGCCAGCTCAGGGTGGCAGCAAGGACAAGGCTGGTCCATCCCAGGACAAGGGCAAGGGCAAGGCTGCTGATCATTGATATGAGCCTGCACACATCCCTGAACCCTGGAGGGTGCCCCCAGGGGTGTGTAATGAAGCTGCTAGTGACAGCAGTGAGGGGCAGCCCCATGCTCTAGTGAAAGAGCCTATTGGACACGATGGGGCAAGCTTGGTTACCACAGAGAGTATGCCAGCTGTAGCTGCAGTGGTTACTCGCCAACGTGCCCGCCATGGCGGTGCTGAGCCTGAGGTAGGACCTGGTGATGTGGACCCAGGTGGATCTCAGAAGCATTCTGACCGTGCAGGACTGGCACAGGATGGTCAGGATGAGGATAGGGCTGGAGACAGTCTGACAGGCACGACCCTGGTGCCTCCTGTACATAAGGGATCTGTACATACCTTGAGTGCTAATAATGACAATAAAAGGTTTTCTCTCTTGTATGACATTGCCTCAAGGTTGCATACCATGTTTGGCCATGCAGCTCAGTCTTTGCAAGTTGCTAGACGGCTGGGAGGAAGTGAGTTGTACTCCATCTGCCAACAGGTTGCTCAAGCTTGCAAGTGCAGGCTAGTTGCTAGAAAGCCCAAGCAGTCTCATGCCAGGACTCCTATTTTGCAGCCAGGCCATGTGCAGGTAGATATTCAGAGAATCAGGGGTTTGAAGCTGCTGGTGGCAGTGGACAGATATACCAAGTACAAGACCCTAGAGATCCTGCCTGACATGGAGAAGCCTACATTGATTGCTGCTCTGAAGTTGACAAGGAGCAGGTACCCTGGGTTGGAGTTGTTGCAGTGTGACATTCAGTTTGAGTGCTGTGAGAACCTGCCAGAGTTTCCAGAGTTGCTGATTACACCCAGGGAGAGCCACGGCCAGCAAGGGGTGGTGGAGAGAGCCATCCAAGAGATCAAGACTGTGCTGCTGGTGGAGAGGATTCCAAGGACGTCATCTGCCATTGTGACATCTGCATGGCTACGTTCTGTGGAGGACAGGCTGAACCTGAGGACTCCCATGTTCTTTGGTGACATTGCCATCAATCCTCTTATGCTGCATACCAGGATGCTGCCAGCTGATGCTGAGCAGGCATGGAAGGAGAAGCTAGAGGCCAAGTTCCTCAAGCTGAGGCAGAAAGACAAGGGCTGGAGTGTCCTAGAACCTAACGTTGGACAACAGGTTGTTGTGTGGAAGGAACCAAGCTTTCCAGGGAAACGTGGCAGCTGGCATGATGGGGTGGTGACCCGAGTAGAAGCCGCTGGCCATAAGTGCTGGGTGGCCATTGATGGCTCCCAAGCAGTGCACCGTCTGTCCTGGTCAAAGATCCGTCCCCGGGGAGGTAATCAAGGAGACCTCTTCCAGGTGCCCGCTGGTGTACAAGGCGGGGGTGACGTGGAGCTTCCTGATCAGGGTGCTACAGCTGTATCGAGCCCTCAGGGTGACCCTGGCCCGGCCCCTGGGGTACCTTCACATACGGTGGTTGGGCAAGCAGGCGGACAGGCTGCACCTCCGGAACGGCCCGACACCAGGCCTAGGGGTGTGCGTCTATCAGATATTGTACAGGCTTTGCAAAGAGCCAAGAAGGAGCCTAAGGTGTCCAAGCTTGTCCAGTTGGATGAACCTGAGGTAGCTGCCATGGAGATAGATACCAATGCACAGGTTTCTGTCATGGGACCTCAGCATACAGGAGAACTGCTGGTCGGAGAACCAAGTTGCCCCTGGGTGTCTGATTTCAGTGGTAGGACGCATCTAAGGGTGTTGGGAGAGGTTACTGCCCCTGTCATGGGTGTGGATGTGACCTTCCTTGTCCTAGAGGACTATGATGGCCCTGTGATTTTGGGTCAGAATTTTCTGGGCAATCCTGGGATTTCTATCAGAGCTACAGCTCTGAGAAGAGATGGCTGGGGGATGATTCCCCTAGAAAATTTCAGGACAACATTTCCAGTCAGGTGCAGGGCCAAGCCGGTCAAGGGTGTAAAATGGGATGAAGGGGAGGTGCCCCCAGCGGCCAGTTTGGTTATTCCAGCTGTGTTGCACCCCAGCAGTATTGGCATAACTCACAGGAGCCTTGCTGCACACTCTCCTTTGACATATGACCAGCTGGTCCAAGAGATGAGCTCGCCTACTTTGTTTGAGGCTTGGAAGCTCGCCTTCTCCAAGGCATTGGAGGAGTGGTTGCAGTTTGAGTGTGCTGCACCAACAGACAGACGTCCCCCAGCATCAAGGAAGCTTGCTTTGAGATTTGTGCTGAAGAGGAAGGTTGTGGATGAGGTATCAGTGCCCCATGTCAGGCCTGTCCTGAATGAGTATCACGGCACGGGGAGTCTGCCAGGAGAGGAGCTATACACGCCAGGGATGCTACACGACACATGGAGAATTTTGCTATGTCTCTACGTGGGGTTGCTGAACAGGGGAGCAGCTATGTCATCAGTGCTGCTGGACTTCAAGAGGGCATTTTTAAAATCTGATCCAGAAGTGGCCAGGAGGGTGTGGAAGCAGGATGAGCCTTACTGTGTTGAGGTGCCTGCCATCTGGAAGCTGGAGCTGCATCAACAATTCCTGGTTATTCTGAAGGGCCTGGAAGGACTCAGGTCGAGCCCAATCATCTGGAGACTCACGCTGCAGGAAGCTCTGATCAGTGAGTGTGGCTTGAGAGTGTCTTCAGTTGATCCCTGTTTGCTGCTGGCCCAATGGGAGGGTCTGCCAGTGTATGCTAGTTTGCATGGAGATGATCTGCATTTGCTAGCCCCCACGACCTGGCTGAAGAAGTTTATTCCTGTCATCAGTGGCAAGTTTTCACTGGGCAAGGAGCTGTGGCAGGAGCCCAACAAGCCTGTAGTGTTCTGTGGAATGCAGGCTACCCTGTTCAGGAGGGACGGGGAGTGGAGTATCAGGCTTCAGGCTGGAGGAGATTATAAACAGACCATTGTGAAGGCCTTGCCAGAGAAGATCACCCAGGCTGCAGGACCTGAGTTGAGAGGCATGTGGGCCTGGTTTGCCAGCATCTGTGGTCCGTCTTTGATGGTCCATAGCAGAATGCCTGATGAGGTGCTTGAGGATGAGAAGCCTCGAGTCATAGCCCGGTTGGTGGAGAGTACCCCTGATCTGATTTTGTCTGGGATTGACTTTACCCAGCCTATCACCTTGGAGATCTTTGTTGACAGTTCCATGGATGCTCGCCAGGTTACCAAGGTCAGGGGGAGATCTGCTGCTCTGTTTGCTTTTTATCAGAGCAGGGCAAGTTTGTTCAGCTGGTACAGCAGACTGCAGAAGAGGGTCTGTATCAGTTCAGATGTGGCAGAATGCAGGGCCATATGCGAGGGGATCCAGTCCAGCCTGTACATAAAGGAGTTAATGCTGGAGCTGGCTTCAGTTACCCCTTGGACCTTGCAGATGGAGACGTTGTTGCTAACAGACAGCATGGGTATGGTCCAGTTTGTTCACAAGCAGCTGGCCAGGAGCCGGGACCTGGATTATTTGTTGCTGAAGGAGTTGGCCAGTTTGGTTGACTTGAAGCATATCCCTGGCGAGGAGAACCCTGCTGATGCATTGACAAAGCTGCCACACAAGGCCCCAGCCCAGTACAATGTACTGAGGAAGCTCATGAATGCTGACTGTCAAGTCGGTCTATCTGTCTAAAAGCTGAGAGCTGGGTGCTTAAGTCTCTGGATATCAGGCTGGGAGCTTGATTGTACATAATCCTGAGCACACCTTGAGGGGTGAGACATGTCTCTGGTGTGGGAATGTCTGACATTGTCTCTGATGGAGAGATGTCTATCTGGGGTTTTCATCTCAGTCTGAGGTTTCCCCAGATCTGTGGTTTGTGGGCGGGGTTCGATTCCCTGGTGCCGTCTTAAGGCGGAGTTTCACGGACTGGCTGACCCATCCACCATGCTGGTGAGGTGGCGACAGGTCCCCTGATTTTCCACGGTTGGAACGAGTAGGGAGCTTGTGTTTTGCATGTGCTTCGCGTAGATGTTGTGTCTGGTTCGATAAGGGGCAGCAGACCGGCGCCGACTCCCGTCTGGGGGTCAGCAATGTTTTCTGATGAGCTGTTGTGGGTGATCTGTGGGGTTTCGCCTAAGGTCCTGAAGGTTGTACATACTTCTCAAGTTCTTAACTGAACACCTATGGGCTGCCACAGTTGGCCAACCTCTTGTACATGGGTAACACAACGAGCCTCCCGTGAAGGGATAGGGACTCATTGTAATTTGTTTGTGCTCCTGAGCCAGTATGGGTGCTATGTACATATAATAAGGAATCCAAGCTGACTGTCATGCCCAGCGGGTTGTGACTTGTAGTCTGGGGAGGATATCCAGTACCCATTGTGTGTGTTTGTATGTAGACTTGTGTGAGCTGCTACAGCTCAAGAAAAGAAAGGATTGGAGTTAACGCCAAGCGCATTGGCGTGATCCTGATTCGGCATATCTCTGCGATTCCAGCGGCACCGGAACGAGTTCATTCCGACAAGTATCAAGAAAGTTATGGCGTTCCGACTTCCCGGTCGCGCGCGAGCGCGAGCCGGCTGTTCTTCTAAGTCGGACGTGAATATTTGCCGACGACATATGGGGTCGACAGTAATTCCTGGGCTGACAGGAATTAGGTGCTGTACCTACGACGGTATTGGATTAATACGTCGTACGCAGGAAATAGGAACCTTAACCTGTGGTCTGTTGGTACCGCAGGCTTAGTCCTGGACTTCTAGGTGCAGATGCAATAATCACTGTGGTGACTGTACTCTGTGGTCACTGTGCCTGTATGGCAGACCTACTGTATAGGAGCTGGGCGCTGTACAGGTAGTGAATACTGTACCGGGGTGTTATTACTGAGCAGGCCTCCTAGGCTGCTCAGGACTAGCAAGCACAGTGCACAAGTATATAAACAATAGGCCAGTGCCAAATGGGCATCTCTTGCGAGCCCGCCTCACGTGTTGTGCCTTGACTTGGCAAACGCGTGTACAAGCCTCAAGTGTGTGAGCGCTGTAACATTATCCAATTTAACAAAGCTCCGTTTCCAACCATATTCACACATTGCTGCATTGCAACCATATCCTTCACATTGCGTGTGCGAAGAACGTTTAACTCAAATTACAACCAGTCTCAGCGGAACGGCCAGGAGGGTCGTTGCCGGTTGCGGTGTGCAGCTTTGACGACGAGAGGAGCTCGTCCGGTGGTGAATGCATGGTGCAGGAGGAACAACGGCAGCAGGATTTCCGGTTTCGGCAGTCTGCTGGGGGTTCGATTTCTCCTGAATTACGCCGTGTCGTTCGGGATCTATCTTTGTTGCTTGCAGATCGTCCGCCTGTAAATCGCAGCTTCGTGCAATTCGTCGACGACCAGGTCGAAGACTGGGAGCGAATTCTGCGACACGTACAAACCATCGTCATTCCGGAGCACCGGAGCATCGGCGACCTTGAGCAGGAGCTTCACGGGTTGGTCGGCATCCAGACGGTGATTACTGCAGTAGCAGAGCGAGTGCGGACGGAGTTGGCAGCAAGGCGAGGCGAGGTTGCGGAGGCAGCTGGCGCAGGGCGACACGAGTTTGTGCCGACAGTAGCGGGCGCGGGAGTACCACGTGCTTTCGCAGGCGGCATCGGCGACGAGGGTGTTGCAGCGGGTCCAGTTAGGCGTGAACGACGCGGAGCGGAGCATCACAGGCGGCTTGCAGAGGTCGGGGCGACAGCGGAAGCCATCGCCGGAGGACCGCGCGCAACAAGAGTCGGCAGGTTTCCAGAGCGAGTAAGAGTTCCTTTTCAGGAACTGCCCCCGCCCCTTCGCGTTCGTGTGACGCGTTGGGAGGAGTTTGCACCTCTTAGGTACGAGAGTGACCTTGAGGCAGGAGCAGGGGGTGTCGCTAGGCTAGGCGACGAGGCACTCGGCGACCACGAGGTGCCAACGTACAATCCGCGAGGTGCCAACGACGGGTTGTCACCTGTCTACTTTACCAACGGTGACGATTCAGTCATCGCGGGCCGACAGCGGGTCGACGACGGCGCAGCAGGTAGCAGGGTACCAGAGCTGATTGTGGTGAGCGACAGCGATGACGACAGCGACAAGGAGAACCAGGACGCGCCTGGGGCCAGCCGTGGTATTTATTTCAAATTACAACCAGTCTCAGCGCAACGGCCAGGAGGGTCGTTGCCGGTTGCGGTGTGCAGCTTTGACGACGAGAGGAGCTCGTCCGGTGGTGAATGGTGCAGGAGGAACAACGGCAGCAGGATTTCCGGTTTCGGCAGTCTGCTGGGGGTTCGATTTCTCCTGAATTACGCCGTGTCGTTCGGGATCTATCTTTGTTGCTTGCAGATCGTCCGCCTGTAAATCGCAGCTTCGTGCAATTCGTCGACGACCAGGTCGAAGACTGGGAGCGAATTCTGCGACACGTACAAACCATCGTCATTCCGGAGCACCGGAGCATCGGCGACCTTGAGCAGGAGCTTCACGGGTTGGTCGGCATCCAGACGGTGATTACTGCAGTAGCAGAGCGAGTGCGGACGGAGTTGGCAGCAAGGCGAGGCGAGGTTGCGGAGGCAGCTGGCGCAGGGCGACACGAGTTTGTGCCGACAGTAGCGGGCGCGGGAGTACCACGTGCTTTCGCAGGCGGCATCGGCGACGAGGGTGTTGCAGCGGGTCCAGTTAGGCGTGAACGACGCGGAGCGGAGCATCACAGGCGGCTTGCAGAGGTCGGGGCGACAGCGGAAGCCATCGCCGGAGGACCGCGCGCAACAAGAGTCGGCAGGTTTCCAGAGCGAGTAAGAGTTCCTTTTCAGGAACTGCCCCCGCCCCTTCGCGTTCGTGTGACGCGTTGGGAGGAGTTTGCACCTCTTAGGTACGAGAGTGACCTTGAGGTAGGAGCAGGGGGTGTCGCTGGGCTAGGCGACGAGGCACTCGGCGACCACGAGGTGCCAACGTACAATCCGCGAGGTGCCAACGACGGGTTGTCACCTGTCTACTTTACCAACGGTGACGATTCAGTCATCGCGGGCCGACAGCGGGTCGACGACGGCGCAGCAGGTAGCAGGGTACCAGAGCTGATTGTGGTGAGCGACAGCGACGACGACAGCGACAAGGAGAACCAGGACGCGCCTGGGGCCAGCCGTGGTGGTCTTGCCTGAGTGGTAACACTTGGCACTTTCCTTTCTTGTTCAGTAGCTTATATTGCTTTAATTGCTGCTTGGCCACTTGGCTGGCTGTAGCAGATCTGAACAGAGGCCATCATGGAGGATGGAGCTATCAACCAACAAGCGGGCTTTATGGGCTTCGGACGGCGCGGCGCTGGGCTGGATGGACGAGATGGACGCGATGGACGCGGTGGACGCGATGGACGCGGGGACGGCCAGGCGCTGGGAGACCAGGCTGAGGTGCCAGATAATCAGAGCCAAGGATCTCAGGGCGGGCAGCACGCGCCAGCCGCAGATCAAGCGGCGCCTAAGCGACCAACCGTTGCTGAGGGGTACGCGGTGCTAGGCCAGTTTCAGTCCATCAAGGACAATTGGCAGCCCCGGGATGCTGAAAGGATGTTAGAGGACATGAACTTGTACACGGAGATATACAACGGTGACAAGCTTCGCATCCTGGCGTCTAGTGCCTACATACGGCAGTCGGCGAGGCGGCTGTTCAAGTTTGTTCGGGAGCGACACGCGGCGGGGGACACCTGGGCGGCGTTTATGACGCGACTCAGGGTGTTCCTGAGTGACAAGAGGACCATAGATGGGTCCCACCTGAAGCAAGAATACCTGGACTACAAGCCCATCAAGGGACAACTAGTGGTCCACGCCTTTGAAGACTTCGTCAAGCTGAGGGAGGACGCCATGGCCAAGGGCTTCTTCGTCGCAGATCGGATGGCCATGGGCGACTTTCTCAAGTCGCTGCAACTGGATCCGGTCACCATGGATAATGTGACCATCCACATGCGACAGGTCCATGGCTGGGCAGCCATGACGGATCAGTTGTATGAGTGTTTCAGCGGCAAGTACGTGGGGGTAAGCGCCCTCGTCAGAATGATGAGGAGGCCACTGAACCCACGGTTAAGTCCATGAGGGGATCGGGCCACGGGGGCCCAGCGTCCTCGAGAGGGCCTGAGACCTCTTCAAGGGGTCGAGGAAGGTCCAGGAGGGGGCGTGACAGAAGGGCTGGACGGGGGACCCCGCCGAAGTCGGGACATCCACAGTCCCAGTTTGACTTCAAGAGGGTGGGTGGTCCTCCCAAGGCTGGGCCCAGCAGTGGGACCTCACGGGACATCAGTCAGGTGGAATGTTATTTCTGCCAGGGGAAGGGTCACTTCAGGAATGAGTGTCCCTCGTACCTGAGGCAGGAAGGTCAGAGCAAGCCAGCTCAGGGTGGCAGCAAGGACAAGGCTGGTCCATCCCAGGACAAGGGCAAGGGCAAGGCTGCTGATCATTGATATGAGCCTGCACACATCCCTGAACCCTGGAGGGTGCCCCCAGGGGTGTGTAATGAAGCTGCTAGTGACAGCAGTGAGGGGCAGCCCCATGCTCTAGTGAAAGAGCCTATTGGACACGATGGGGCAAGCTTGGTTACCACAGAGAGTATGCCAGCTGTAGCTGCAGTGGTTACTCGCCAACGTGCCCGCCATGGCGGTGCTGAGCCTGAGGTAGGACCTGGTGATGTGGACCCAGGTGGATCTCAGAAGCATTCTGACCGTGCAGGACTGGCACAGGATGGTCAGGATGAGGATAGGGCTGGAGACAGTCTGACAGGCACGACCCTGGTGCCTCCTGTACATAAGGGATCTGTACATACCTTGAGTGCTAATAATGACAATAAAAGATTTTCTCTCTTGTATGACATTGCCTCAAGGTTGCATACCATGTTTGGCCATGCAGCTCAGTCTTTGCAAGTTGCTAGACGGCTGGGAGGAAGTGAGTTGTACTCCATCTGCCAACAGGTTGCTCAAGCTTGCAAGTGCAGGCTAGTTGCTAGAAAGCCCAAGCAGTCTCATGCCAGGACTCCTATTTTGCAGCCAGGCCATGTGCAGGTAGATATTCAGAGAATCAGGGGTTTGAAGCTGCTGGTGGCAGTGGACAGATATACCAAGTACAAGACCCTAGAGATCCTGCCTGACATGGAGAAGCCTACATTGATTGCTGCTCTGAAGTTGACAAGGAGCAGGTACCCTGGGTTGGAGTTGTTGCAGTGTGACATTCAGTTTGAGTGCTGTGAGAACCTGCCAGAGTTTCCAGAGTTGCTGATTACACCCAGGGAGAGCCACGGCCAGCAAGGGGTGGTGGAGAGAGCCATCCAAGAGATCAAGACTGTGCTGCTGGTGGAGAGGATTCCAAGGACGTCATCTGCCATTGTGACATCTGCATGGCTACGTTCTGTGGAGGACAGGCTGAACCTGAGGACTCCCATGTTCTTTGGTGACATTGCCATCAATCCTCTTATGCTGCATACCAGGATGCTGCCAGCTGATGCTGAGCAGGCATGGAAGGAGAAGCTAGAGGCCAAGTTCCTCAAGCTGAGGCAGAAAGACAAGGGCTGGAGTGTCCTAGAACCTAACGTTGGACAACAGGTTGTTGTGTGGAAGGAACCAAGCTTTCCAGGGAAACGTGGCAGCTGGCATGATGGGGTGGTGACCCGAGTAGAAGCCGCTGGCCATAAGTGCTGGGTGGCCATTGATGGCTCCCAAGCAGTGCACCGTCTGTCCTGGTCAAAGATCCGTCCCCGGGGAGGTAATCAAGGAGACCTCTTCCAGGTGCCCGCTGGTGTACAAGGCGGGGGTGACGTGGAGCTTCCTGATCAGGGTGCTACAGCTGTATCGAGCCCTCAGGGTGACCCTGGCCCGGCCCCTGGGGTACCTTCACATACGGTGGTTGGGCAAGCAGGCGGACAGGCTGCACCTCCGGAACGGCCCGACACCAGGCCTAGGGGTGTGCGTCTATCAGATATTGTACAGGCTTTGCAAAGAGCCAAGAAGGAGCCTAAGGTGTCCAAGCTTGTCCAGTTGGATGAACCTGAGGTAGCTGCCATGGAGATAGATACCAATGCACAGGTTTCTGTCATGGGACCTCAGCATACAGGAGAACTGCTGGTCGGAGAACCAAGTTGCCCCTGGGTGTCTGATTTCAGTGGTAGGACGCATCTAAGGGTGTTGGGAGAGGTTACTGCCCCTGTCATGGGTGTGGATGTGACCTTCCTTGTCCTAGAGGACTATGATGGCCCTGTGATTTTGGGTCAGAATTTTCTGGGCAATCCTGGGATTTCTATCAGAGCTACAGCTCTGAGAAGAGATGGCTGGGGGATGATTCCCCTAGAAAATTTCAGGACAACATTTCCAGTCAGGTGCAGGGCCAAGCCGGTCAAGGGTGTAAAATGGGATGAAGGGGAGGTGCCCCCAGCGGCCAGTTTGGTTATTCCAGCTGTGTTGCACCCCAGCAGTATTGGCATAACTCACAGGAGCCTTGCTGCACACTCTCCTTTGACATATGACCAGCTGGTCCAAGAGATGAGCTCGCCTACTTTGTTTGAGGCTTGGAAGCTCGCCTTCTCCAAGGCATTGGAGGAGTGGTTGCAGTTTGAGTGTGCTGCACCAACAGACAGACGTCCCCCAGCATCAAGGAAGCTTGCTTTGAGATTTGTGCTGAAGAGGAAGGTTGTGGATGAGGTATCAGTGCCCCATGTCAGGCCTGTCCTGAATGAGTATCACGGCACGGGGAGTCTGCCAGGAGAGGAGCTATACACGCCAGGGATGCTACACGACACATGGAGAATTTTGCTATGTCTCTACGTGGGGTTGCTGAACAGGGGAGCAGCTATGTCATCAGTGCTGCTGGACTTCAAGAGGGCATTTTTAAAATCTGATCCAGAAGTGGCCAGGAGGGTGTGGAAGCAGGATGAGCCTTACTGTGTTGAGGTGCCTGCCATCTGGAAGCTGGAGCTGCATCAACAATTCCTGGTTATTCTGAAGGGCCTGGAAGGACTCAGGTCGAGCCCAATCATCTGGAGACTCACGCTGCAGGAAGCTCTGATCAGTGAGTGTGGCTTGAGAGTGTCTTCAGTTGATCCCTGTTTGCTGCTGGCCCAATGGGAGGGTCTGCCAGTGTATGCTAGTTTGCATGGAGATGATCTGCATTTGCTAGCCCCCACGACCTGGCTGAAGAAGTATATTCCTGTCATCAGTGGCAAGTTTTCACTGGGCAAGGAGCTGTGGCAGGAGCCCAACAAGCCTGTAGTGTTCTGTGGAATGCAGGCTACCCTGTTCAGGAGGGACGGGGAGTGGAGTATCAGGCTTCAGGCTGGAGGAGATTATAAACAGACCATTGTGAAGGCCTTGCCAGAGAAGATCACCCAGGCTGCAGGACCTGAGTTGAGAGGCATGTGGGCCTGGTTTGCAAGCATCTGTGGTCCGTCTTTGATGGTCCATAGCAGAATGCCTGATGAGGTGCTTGAGGATGAGAAGCCTCGAGTCATAGCCCGGTTGGTGGAGAGTACAGTTATCGATTCCTGCGGAATCGATACTAAGCGCTTAGTATCGATTCCGCAGGAATCGATGTATATAACTAAAACTTTTGCTTGCGCCGGCAAGGCTAAGGCCGATACTAGTCGGGTCATCGAATTGGCTATTCGATTATCGAAGTTGCCTATTCGACCATCGAACTTTCCTATTCGATTATCGAATTTTCCTTATTCGATTGTCGAAATTTCCTATTCGACGGGGGGTCAGAGGCCAGCGGCCTATCATACTCGGTGCCCAGCGAGCCACCGAACTAGGCCTAGTCGATTATAGCGAGACATCGCGTGGAACTTAGCCGATTTCGGGGACTTAGCCGATTTTCGGAGCGACGTCGAACAACACTGATGATTAGCCGGTTGAGCACATCATATCAGTCGAATAGCTAGCGCTGGTACTCGGCCTAGTAAGCGGAGAGCACTTGCCTATTTCGATTGACACATTAGGCCGAACGATTAGCGTCCGCAACGTTATTCGCATTACCAGGCGAAAAATCCACCCCCGGAACGATCCTAGCGGGATTCGAACCCGGGATGCCGGCGTGTCGCAACAGTCTTAGTTATATACAACGATTCCTGACGGAATCGATACTAAGCGAATAACGTTGCGGACGCTAATCGTTCGGCCTAATGTGTCAATCGAAATAGGCAAGTGCTCTCCGCTTACTAGGCCGAGTACCAGCGCTAGCTATTCGACTGATATGATGTGCTCAACCGGCTAATCATCAGTGTTGTTCGACGTCGCTCCGAAAATCGGCTAAGTCCCCGAAATCGGCTAAGTTCCACGCGATGTCTCGCTATAATCGACTAGGCCTAGTTCGGTGGCTCGCTGGGCACCGAGTATGATAGGCCGCTGGCCTCTGACCCCCCGTCGAATAGGAAATTTCGACAATCGAATAAGGAAAATTCGATAATCGAATAGGAAAGTTCGATGGTCGAATAGGCAACTTCGATAATCGAATAGCCAATTCGATGACCCGACTAGTATCGGCCTTAGCCTTGCCGGCGCAAGCAAAAGTTTTAGTTATATACATCGATTCCTGCGGAATCGATACTAAGCGCTTAGTATCGATTCCGCAGGAATCGATGTATATAACTAGTACCCCTGATCTGATTTTGTCTGGGATTGACTTTACCCAGCCTATCACCTTGGAGATCTTTGTTGACAGTTCCATGGATGCTCGCCAGGTTACCAAGGTCAGGGGGAGATCTGCTGCTCTGTTTGCTTTTTATCAGAGCAGGGCAAGTTTGTTCAGCTGGTACAGCAGACTGCAGAAGAGGGTCTGTATCAGTTCAGATGTGGCAGAATGCAGGGCCATATGCGAGGGGATCCAGTCCAGCCTGTACATAAAGGAGTTAATGCTGGAGCTGGCTTCAGTTACCCCTTGGGCCTTGCAGATGGAGACGTTGTTGCTAACAGACAGCATGGGTATGGTCCAGTTTGTTCACAAGCAGCTGGCCAGGAGCCGGGACCTGGATTATTTGTTGCTGAAGGAGTTGGCCAGTTTGGTTGACTTGAAGCATATCCCTGGCGAGGAGAACCCTGCTGATGCATTGACAAAGCTGCCACACAAGGCCCCAGCCCAGTACAATGTACTGAGGAAGCTCATGAATGCTGACTGTCAAGTCGGTCTATCTGTCTAAAAGCTGAGAGCTGGGTGCTTAAGTCTCTGGATATCAGGCTGGGAGCTTGATTGTACATAATCCTGAGCACACCTTGAGGGGTGAGACATGTCTCTGGTGTGGGAATGTCTGACATTGTCTCTGATGGAGAGATGTCTATCTGGGGTTTTCATCTCAGTCTGAGGTTTCCCCAGATCTGTGGTTTGTGGGCGGGGTTCGATTCCCTGGTGCCGTCTTAAGGCGGAGTTTCACGGACTGGCTGACCCATCCACCATGCTGGTGAGGTGGCGACAGGTCCCCTGATTTTCCACGGTTGGAACGAGTAGAGGAGCTTGTGTTTTGCATGTGCTTCGCGTAGATGTTGTGTCTGGTTCGATAAGGGGCAGCAGACCGGCGCCGACTCCCGTCTGGGGGTCAGCAATGTTTTCTGATGAGCTGTTGTGGGTGATCTGTGGGGTTTCGCCTAAGGTCCTGAAGGTTGTACATACTTCTCAAGTTCTTAACTGAACACCTATGGGCTGCCACAGTTGGCCAACCTCTTGTACATGGGTAACACAACGAGCCTCCCGTGAAGGGATAGGGACTCATTGTAATTTGTTTGTGCTCCTGAGCCAGTATGGGTGCTATGTACATATAATAAGGAATCCAAGCTGACTGTCATGCCCAGCGGGTTGTGACTTGTAGTCTGGGGAGGATATCCAGTACCCATTGTGTGTGTTTGTATGTAGACTTGTGTGAGCTGCTACAGCTCAAGAAAAGAAAGGATTGGAGTTAACGCCAAGCGCATTGGCGTGATCCTGATTCGGCATATCTCTGCGATTCCAGCGGCACCGGAACGAGTTCATTCCGACAAGTATCAAGAAAGTTATGGCGTTCCGACTTCCCGGTCGCGCGCGAGCGCGAGCCGGCTGTTCTTCTAAGTCGGACGTGAATATTTGCCGACGACATATGGGGTCGACAGTAATTCCTGGGCTGACAGGAATTAGGTGCTGTACCTACGACGGTATTGGATTGATACGTCGTACGCAGGAAATAGGAACCTTAACCTGTGGTCTGTTGGTACCGCAGGCTTAGTCCTGGACTTCTAGGTGCAGATGCAATAGTCACTGTGGACTGTGCTCTGTAGTCACTGTGCCTGTATGGCAGACCTACTGTATAGGAGTTGGGCGCTGTACAGGTAGTGAATACTGTACCGGGGGTGTTATTACTGAGCAGGCCTCCTAGGCTGCTCAGGACTAGCAAGCACAGTGCACAAGTATATAAACAATAGGCCAGTGCCAAATGGGCATCTCTTGCGAGCCCGCCTCACGTGTTGTGCCTTGACTTGGCAAGCTCGTGTGCAAGCCTCAAGTGTTGAGCGCTGTAAACATTATCCGATTTAACAAAGCTCCGTTTCCAACCATATTCACACATTGCTGCATTGCAACCATATCCTTCACATTGCGTGTGATAAGAACGTTTAACTAAACTTGCGCGCGCCGGGCACCGGCGCGGCGCGACCCGGACCTATGTGACACAACTGCTTGAAGATGCAGGGCTTCTGGGACTATCCGTACTCCGCGCCCGCATGATTGACAAGGAGAAATGGGCTGCCATCTGCGATAAGCACCTTCCCGAGGGGTATGCTCCTGTTTTCTCCCCACGGGCCCCGCGGCCCGTTGCTAGCCAGGGTAGAAGTCCGCAGGTGGAGGTTATTGGTCCTGAGGATAGCCGCTACACTACCGCCTCGTCTGCCATTACAGTAGAGGACAGCTCGGATGAGGATTACATCCCCATCTAGTGCTTAACGGTTGGGGGATGATGCAGACGATATTTGTTTAAACTTTTGTGTAATTATTTTTCTAATGAGATTAGCATAGTACTCCGTGGCATGCCTTTGCGCATGACACGCAAGTACTTACTTACTTACTTCACCCGGGTGAGAAACGTGTTTTCTCACCCATTCTCACCCCATTCTCACCCTTTTTTCTCACCTTTCTCACCCATTCTCACCCATTTCTCACCCTTTTTCTCACCTTTCTCACCCTTTTTCTCACCATTTCTCACCCATTCTCAAAGCCGAGTTCCTAGTGCACTGCTCAAGAACGGGAGCAGGAGGCAGCGAACCAAGCAGGTGCTGAGTCAGTAGCTGGGACGGTGCCCACGGCATCCTCCAGCGACGGCAGCGCTTGAGTCAGTTCTTCCTTTTTCCTTCGCCTTTATTGTCGTGTCCCCACTTGTATATAATGCCTCGTGGCAAACCGGGCGACGGCGACAAGGGCGAGGCGGAGGCACCGGCTGGGGAGAGCCAGGAGCCTAGGAAGGACAAGGAGGCGCTGGTGGGAGAGGCGATCCCAGCCAGCGACGGCGATGGGGGCAAGCGGCCAGGGAGCAAGAGGCGACACGAGGACTCGGTGGAGGAGGCGCGTAAGGTGCGGGCGACAGGGCCATCTGACGCAATAACGGTGGCGAATGGGCAACCAGCCGTGGAGAAGCGTAAGAGGGACCCCTCCGCTGACGGCAATGGTAAGAGGCTTCATGTGGATGTGCTCTCCCCTGTGCCTGCTGGACCAAGTGGTGGTGTTGCTGTGACACCCGCTGTGGTGGAGCCAGTGAAGGCGCTGCCAGGGTCGAGGCCTCACATGAGTGCTGTCACTGTCATGAATGGGCAAAAGCCTCTTAACCCACCACTAGCACAGGAAGCTTTGGACAAGTGGCTAGAGGACATGGAGCTCGTTGTATTCTCCGTGGACCCCACTGTCAACCTAGTGCAAGTGTTTCACTCGTCCACGTGCAACAGGGACTCATCAGAGCGTGTCAGGGAGAAGGCTAGGACTGCTGTCAAGGATAAGCTAACCTGGGCACAGTTCCTGGATGGGTTGAGGGAGGAGTTCTCTGACAAGGTTCTCAACCTCACCAACTATTATAAACATCAGTATGACACCTTTGAGATAGTGGGTCCTGTGGCAGAGGAATGGGCTAGGCTCAACCGTATCAGTGACAAAGGGGCCAAGTATGGCTTCCTGGTCACAGATAGGGCCTTGGCAGACTATTTCCTGGACCGTATGGGTCTGAGTGTGGATGGTAGGAATGGTGCCCGCATGTTTCTTAACCAGACTGATGGCTCCTTGCGTGCTCTGGAGCTTGTAATCCTCAGCATAAGGAAGCCAGATCCTGCCTGCAAAGCTATCCAGTCCCATGGCAGCAATGCCACCTCCGCTGTGCAGGGCCAAGGTGATGTCCCCGGGTACCCAGCCCGTGACGGGGCAAGGCCCAACAAGCGTAAGCGCTTCAGGCGCCAGAGGCAGGGGGCTCAGCGTGGCAAGGGTGCAGGTTCCCAAGGAGGGGTTGGGGGCCAGCAAGCTGGTGGTCAGCAGGGTAAGGGTGGCCAAGGGCAAGGCAAGGGCCAAGCTCAAGGCAACCAGGGCAAGCAGGGTGGGCAGTCTCAGGGAGGCCAGGGGAAGCCTGGCAAGGGTGGGGCTGGGTCTGGGAAGAAGGGTGGAGCATGCTTTGTGTGTGGCAAGGAAGGTCACTGGCGACGTGAGTGCCCTGACAGGAAGGCCAAGCCTGCTGGGGCAGGAGGCCAGTCTGGGCAGCAGTGACTAGCTACACCATCCCCTGTAAATAGTCAATCACCCCTTGGGGAAGGTGTGCTGGATGTACATAAGGACGGGCTACGGCTTCGCAAGGCAACCCCTTTGCCCCTTGTGCAGCACCAAGGGTGTAAAGATGTTGTTCTTCCACTGGATTGCAATAACAATGCTGCAGCTGAATTCCCTATGCCTCATGCAGGTGGTGGGTCTCCAGCAGGTGCTGGCCTGGAGGGCCAAGGGACCTTGCTGGAAGGGCCTGGAGCGGTCCAGGGTGCAGGGCCTGACTTGGGGCGTCAGGACGACCTGCAGGGAAGCCCTGGAACCTCAGGAGTGGATCATTCATGTGTCCCCACACACGGTTCAGGCGTCTCACCAGGTCAGTACTGAGAGAGTGCTGAGCTATGCTGAGGCTGGCCATAGGTTGCATCACATGTTTGGGCATTCTGGGCAGGCAGCAATGTTTGCTTGGAAGCTAGGTAGGGAGCCTTTATGGGAGGCTTGCCAGGCTGCAGCTGAGAACTGTGGATGCCAGGAGAATGCTGTTCACCCACCTCAGTCCCATGCTAGGAAGCCTGCTAGGGAGCGTGGCGACATCCAGATGGATATCCAGCATATCAGGGGCTTGTATATATTGGTGGGGGTGGACAGGTTCAGCAGATACAGGCTGATAGACGTTCTGCCTGGTATGCAGGAGCACCACTTGTTGTTGGGTATGAAGGCCCTGATCCCAGGCTTTGGGGTGTGCAAGAGTGTGCAGGCAGACTTGCAGTTTGACTCTTTGCTGAAGCATCAGGACCAGCTGCCTTGTGTAAGCTGGTAGTAGTCCCCAGAGAGAGTCATGGGCAACAAGGGGCTGTAGAGAGATCCATACGTGAGGTGAAGACAGTGGTGCTAGCAGCAGAGACAGTGCCACTTGTGGCATGCATCTGCCTTAGAGAGGGCAGCCTGGTGTAAGGGGATAGAAGAGCAGCTGAACCACAGGGTTAACTATTACTTTGATGGTGTGGCTGTCTCTCCCCTGGCCCTGCAGTATAGATTACTGCCTGAGAACGTGGTGCAGGCCAGTCTTAGTAGGAAGGCAGATAGGTTATTTGCCCAGCTGAGACGTAAGGACAAGAACTGGAATATGCTGAGGCCTCAGGTGGGGCTGAAGGTCAGGATGTGGAAGGAACCATCTATTCCAGGCAATTAAGCGGGGGAAGTGGCAGGATGGGGTTGTCACTCGTGTGGAAGAAGCTAACAGATCTTGCCTGGTGGCTTTGGAAAAGGATCCAAGGCACGTGTACAGGTTGTCCTGGGCTCATGTCAAGGAGAGAAGGCCACATGCAATCTGCATGGCCTGCAGACGGGCCAGGCCCTCCCAGCTAGGTTGAGGAGCCAGGCCAGAGCCAGGCAGCAGCAGCTAACAATCCTCTGGTGGTGGATGATGGCCTGTCCCTGCTGGAAGATGACGAGCAGGAGGAGGCTGCTGAAGCAACTGTCACAAGGCCAGAGAGTTATTATAAATAGTGACGGAACCTTTTTGCCACTTGGCAATTAGTAGGTCCGTCACTATTTATCCGGCGAAAACCACTCGCCGGTATCTATTCCGCGTTAAGTTCTCGTGAACGTGGCGCGGAATTGATACCGGCGAGTGGTTTTCGCCGGATAAATAGTGACGGACCTACTAATTGCCAAGTGGCAAAAAGGTTCCGTCACTATTTATAATAACTAAAACGTCGTATAGTGTGGGGGTCGATATCTATCATACCGCTGATGCCTACTGCAGTACCGAATCTCGCCTTAACGATATTCCAACCAGGCATATTTTCCCTTCTGGCACTTTCGTTTGGCCTTCTGGTATCAATTCCTTCCGGTATTCGGAAATACCCGTGTCACCACAGGGATTCGAACCCCCGACTTACGAGGTCTTAGTTATTATAAATAGTGACGGAACCTTTTTGCCACTTGGCAATTAGGTCCGTCACTATTTATCCGGCGAAAACCACTCGCCGGTATCAATTCCGCGCCACGTTCACGTACGTGAACTTAACGCGGAATAGATACCGGCGAGTGGTTTTCGCCGGATAAATAGTGACGGACCTAATTGCCAAGTGGCAAAAAGGTTCCGTCACTATTTATAATAACTAAGACCTCGTAAGTCGGGGGTTCGAATCCCTGTGGTGACACGGGTATTTCCGAATACCGGAAGGAATTGATACCAGAAGGCCAAACGAAAGTGCCAGAAGGGAAAATATGCCCGGTTGGAATATCGTTAAGGCGAGATTCGGTACTGCAGTAGGCATCAGCGGTATGATAGATATCGACCCCCACACTACGACGTTTTAGTTATTATAAATAGTGACGGAACCTTTTTGCCACTTGGCCATTAGGTCCGTCACTATTTATCCGGCGAAAACCCCTTGCCGGTATCAATTCCGCGCCACGTTCACGTACGAACATTTTAGCGCGGAATAGATACCGGCGAGTGGTTTTCGCCGGATAAATAGTGACGGACCTAATTGCCAAGTGGCAAAAAGGTTCCGTCACTATTTATAATAACTCAGAGGGGACGGGGCAGCCACCTAAGGCCCGGGGGCCTCTCATGGCGGACGTCATCCGAGCACTCATGCGCAGCAAACATGATCCCAAGGTATCCAAGCTCACGGGGTGGGGGTCGTGCTGGGCAGCTACGATGGAGGTAGATACCAACTCACAGGTGTCTGTCATCAGGGAAGAGGATGCTGTAGGCTTACAGATATCCCATCCCAGTTGCCTTGCTGTGTCTGATTTCTCAGGAAAGGTGTCCATGAAGATCCTTGGGGAAGTGAGTGTGCCTATCTTAGGGGTGCCCACCACGTTCTGTGTGGTAGAGGGCTATCAGGGGCCTGCCATTCTGGGTCAGAACTTCTTGTGCATGCCAGGGGTTACTTTGACCTCTGATGAGTTGGCACTAGAAGGCAGGGGCAGCCTCCCCCTTGAAAGATATCACTATTCCCAGGGTCTTGCAGTGGCGGTGAAGGCTGTTAGAGTCAGCCAGCTGAGGGTCCTCAAGGTCAGGAGCCCATAGCTGAGGACCTGTTGATAATCCCAACCACCTTTGATCCACGGCAGTTAGGGGTAAACAGGTACCAGATAGCTGCTCACAGTCCTATTCCCTGGCGCCAGCTAGTCGAGATGATGCAAAGCCCCAAGATGGCTAAGGCATGGACTCTTGGCTTTGTTGCTTCTGGGCATGAGTGGATAGTTTCCAACTGTGCAGAACCTGTGGATGAGCTGCCAGAAGTTCACCAGCTGCTCAGATTGATGTTTGTCCTCAAGCTCAAGGAGGTAGATGGTGTCCAGGTGCCACATGTCAGACCAGTTGTAACCGAGTATCATGGCACTGGCCAGTTGTTAGATGAGGAGCTCTATACTCCAGGGATGCTGCATGACACGTGGAGGATTCTGCTGTGTATATTTCTGTCTTTTCTGGTTAAGGGTGTGCCCTATAGCTCTGTGCTGATTGATTTCAAGAGGGCTTTTCTCAAGGGTGACCAAGATCAGGCTAGGCAGACTTGGAGAGATATCCCTCCTTTCTTTGTGACTGTACCTGCTGTATGGAGAGCAGAGATAAAGGCCAGGTACCTGAGAATTCTGAAAGGGTTGGAAGGTCTCAGGTCCAGTCCCATTATCTGGAGAAAGAGCCTAGAGAAATTCTTGAAGAATACTTGTGGGTTTTCTGTGTCTCCAGTGGATCCCTGTTTGTTCCAAGGGTCCCACAATGGCCTTCCTGTCTTTGCCTCACTGCATGGTGATGACCTGCATCTCATAGGTCCACCAGACTGGGTTGAGGCTGTCTTGGCTAAGATCCAGAAGCGGTTTGAGCTGGGTAAGATACAGCACATGGTGGAGAATGAGCCTATGGTCTTCTGTGGCATGCAGGCTACGTTGTTCCAAGCCAAGGGCTCGTGGTTCATCAGGATGGAGGGTGGTAAGGACTACCCACAGCAGATTGTAGATGCATTGCAGGAGCCCATCACGCAGGCTAGGTGTGCTACCATCAGGGGCATGCTGGCATGGCTTGCAAGTATATGTGCCCCTGACTTGCTGGTTTTGAGTCGACTTACTGATTCCCAGCTGGTTGAGGTGGGTGCTGAGAGTGTGGTGCAGGCTGTCATGATGTCTCCCCCTCTTATACTGGGTCCTGTGGATTTGTACAAGCCCCTTGACATGGTTCTCTATGTGGACAGTTCTATGGATAATAGGAAGGTCACAGAGGTCAGGGGCAGGGCAGCAGCATTAGTTACCCTGGAGCAAGATCACACCTCACTTGTTACCTGGTACAGTCGGTTGCAGAACAGGGTTACACCCAGCAGTGATATTGCTGAGTGCAGGGCAATCTGTGAAGGGCTGCATACTGCTCTTTACTTGAGGGAGCTCTTCTACCAGCTATGTCAAGTGGCTTCCTGTAGGTTGCAGCTGCACACACTGGTGAGGACTGATAGCATGGGCATGGTGCAATTTGTGCACAGGCAGCTGGCCAGGAGCAGGGACCTTGACTACTTGTTGCTCAAGGAGATGTCCTACCTAGCTCACATTGAACATGTGCCTGGTGTGGACAACCCTGCAGATGCCCTCACCAAGCTGGAGGAGAAGGCGGAGAGGCAGTACCCCCTGCTCCGTGGGCTCATGGACCCCTTACACGGGCGGCCATAGAGACCAGGCCTTGCTTCAGCTTGGGTGTCCCCAGTGGGCTGCTTGACCAAAGTACCAAGTGGTGACTGGTGCTTACTGGTTGACAGCCGGTCCTTCAGGGTTAGGTACACCCTCCTGGACAGGAGTTGGTGTGGAATGTCACTCCTACCAGCTGAGAATCATGCCTGGCCCTCCCCATGGGGTTCAGAAGAGTCGCCAGGACTTAAGTCGACGCCTTTGGCCTCAAACAGTTAGGCCATGCAAGGGCAACCCGAATGCTGGTTCTTACAGGTTGCTGTATATATGTTTTCTAGTGCTTGTTTCCAACCTGTTGCTAATAAAGAACCTGGTTGTGTGACCATGTGGAACATGGTTGCCAGGGAGCCACATTCTGGGTTATATAATGCTTGAATAAAACATAATCATGTCTCTCTCATGTTGTTTCATGGTTGTAATGTTTCTCTTGTGTGAAGTTCCAGGTCACCTATAAACCTGGAGGTTGGGGTGGGGTTCAATTCCCCAGCAGAGCCACAGCCTGGCATGAGTGATTCCTGGGCTTAACACCCAGTGAAGACATGGGCTCCCCAATAAGGCAGTATTTGCATGGTGCTACCTGAGTCTCTTTGAGCATAAAAGGGAAAGGCTGGCCAAGGCGGGCGCCATAAGAACGGGCGCCTGTGATAACTGTGAAAGATCAGGAACTCACAATAATACGTTCTTGGCATCCTTTAATCCCAGCCATTGGACTAGGTAATGTGCCTTGACTTTAATCTAACACCAAGTTCCCAAGGAAAGGTTGGGAGCTGACCAAGGGGTCAGGGGATAACCTGGGGTGACCTCTGATTCACTGGCCAGTACACCTAGCCTGGTCCAAGGGCGTATATGTTGTTACCCAAAAGGAGGCAGGACCCTGGGCCCTATCAGGTCTGATCAACCCAAGGGACCAAGCGGTCTGTGGCTGAGTGGGCACAAGCAAGGTTAGGCTTGTTTCAAGCTGGTCCAGCTCCAAAAGAAGAAAGGGTTGGAGTTAGCATTTTGGGCAACCAATATGCTAAGTGGATGCAGTTTGGAAAGACCTTTCCAACGCCGTGCTGACCGCCTGAAACAGACAAGGGACAAGAAAGATATGAAGTCCCGAAGTCCTAGCCATCCGTGGCCGACCGTATAGGGTGCAGTCCTCTGGTACAGTGGACAGGACACGTGGCAGGACGTACCTGCACAGGCTTAGCCTGTCTATCACGTGACTGTGGTCCACGTAGACCAGGAGGAGCAGCAGCCTGTGACTGGTGGGGTACTGGAACTGGCACAGCTAGGGCTGCAAGGATACTAGACCTTGCAGGCCTGTGACAGGTCCTGTACTTCCTAGGTTGCAGAGTCTAGGCAAATCCAGTTCGTCCTGGCTCTGCACTGATGCCAGTGGACGTTGAGGATTTGCTTGCACGCCTGCACGTGCCTCGTCACGCCGATGGGAACGAGGAACAACACAAAGGATATAGCTTGGTCATGAGGGATGACCAGCTATTTGGTAAGCACGAACCGTGGGTGCCACCTTGGTCGTGGAAGTGCCCACCGTGGTCGTGGCCTGGTGCATGGATTTAAGGTTGCTGCCTTGCAACATTGGCTAAGCCGTGCTGTGAAAGACCAAGAGCTCACACCCGTTGGGAGCTCTTTCTAACTTGAACACAGGGTTTGTGACCCCTTTTCACTTTCGCGTTTGCGAGGCGGCCTTCAGGCACTGCCAGAAAATTAGCAACCACGTTTGGAACTCGTCGGACCACCTGTGAAACTAATCACATTTGATGATGTGCTGGCGGGCCTGGGCATCGCATTTGAGCATGTTACTTCGAGCAGGGCTCAACAAGCTCGATGCGCCAACTCAACCCGAAGAAGCCCTAAGCTGCGGTAAGACATATATTTGTGTGGATGGCTCTTGATATCATGCTGAATTTCTAGTCTTCTCTATAGGTGGACAGTTCATGTGCAGCCATACAGGTCATCCATGTGTGTTTTAACCATGTTGCATGTGCCACAGATATTATGAGCAGTATTTACTAAGTGTGCTGGGGTCGTTGTATTTCACAGGTTCACGCCTGCATGAACGCATCGTTGATATACTATAATGATGATTCATATTCCATGACTGTTCTATTGGGGACGCCGCGCTTGATGTCACAACGTGGCTGAAAGGGTGCATCCACCGCGACTTTGGCCGGTGGGTGAAATCGATGGACGCATTTCCGAAGAAGCCAGCCGCGGGCCACACCCATGGCGCGGGCGTGGGCGCGGGCGGGGGCGGGGGCGGGGGAGAAGGCGCGGCCGGTGCGGGCGCGGGCGCCATGCACCCAAGGCGCGGGCGCGGGCGCGGGCCTGGGCGGGGCGGGGGCGGGGCGCAGGCGCCGGCGCGGGTGCGGGCGCGGGCGCCACCCAAGGCGCGCGCGCGGGCGCGGGCGGGGGTGGGGGCGCAGGCGCCGGCGCGGGTGCGGGCGCGGGCGCCACCGCCGACTTGGATGATGAGCCAGCAACCGAAGCCGAGAGGGAGAGGCACCGCTCTTCGAAGGTATTCGATCTCGAAATGTTTTGGGGGCCGGATATGACCGTGTATGTCCGCTGGCGCCTAGCCGCATCGCAGACGTTGGCAAATGCACCGGTGAACAAGTGGCAGCCCACAGGGCCTAATGGCGAGGCTTGTGACGGGGTCAAGCCCATTGGGTACACCCCGCAGGGAGATCCTGTCTATGCATGGGTGCCTCCTCATACAGAGCGTGGCAAGGCCCCCAAAGGAAGTCCTGGTCTAGTGCCGCTTTTTGAATGGGACGAGGGCGGTGCCAGGAGATGTACCTGCGCTAGCCTTCACAGCCTTTTTCCCGACATCGTCGCCGCTGAGAAGCAGCAGTTGCTGGACGGATGGATTGAGCAGCTAGGTGCCAAAGTCCGTGGAGGATGTGCGTGCCAACAACGAGAATCTGTTCGACATCATGGAGCAAAAGCTCAAAGAGAAGCGTGAACTGCAAGCGCACAAGGCGGTACCCTTACCGCTGCGATCTGCAGGCGACCAGTCGGTTGCGCGGGCAACACGAGCACTGAGGCTGCCCATAAAACAAGTCATCTCACACGTCGCTTGCCCTGCCCGCGAGATTCAAGCGCAGATCAACCGCGCATGTGCGCCCGCTGCGCGAGGGAGCACATCAACGGCAACGCCCGCTTTGCGCACACTGATTTCAGGCAGGCACACCTTCAAGGTGAATGGAAGCCTCATACGACGCGGCGACCTACTCGTTGTTAAGCGGCCAGCCGTCACCTGCGGGCAGGGAATGCAGTGGGCACCACACATGCTGGTGAAGGTCCTTGATCTGGAAGGCGATCGCACGGAGCGTGACAGCATTGTCGCCTCTCCTTACTACGCACCGTCGTGGACGGGCCAGTTTTCTATAGAGTGACATTAGGTGGCGGCAGCGCAGGGATGACGGTCCCCATTTCTGATGTACACCTGCAGCACTGGACAGTGGGCGGTACGGCAGAGGTGCACCAGCCTGAGCTGATCAGTACCGGCAAACTGTCAGCTGCCACGGTGGCGGCGTTGAAAGAGCACCCGCAGATTGACTTTCAGCATTACAAGACTGCCACCGCCGCCAGGGCAGCAGCAAAGGATGACTGTAATGCCTACTTTGCCGAGCATGGAGCACGTGCGCTTATCGGGATGCGCCTGTGTGCCCTGTTTCCGGGGACAGCAAGGAAGAGGGAGCGCTTCCATGACTGGGTCACTAAGGTTCAGATTGACCCGGCCAAACTTTGTGCATGGTCTATTCTAGTGGTAATTAGGTTGCTTGCAAATACAGTATCCATGATGGTTTGACGTCATTTAGTACTGTTTCCTATTTATTAACCCCTAAATGGTCTGGCTGCCGATTTTCCGCCTAAAACTGAGTTACAGCCGACACGTCGGCCCCTTCTCGGGGGACCAGATGCCGCGAAATCTATTGAGAATTAGGAAAAGTTTAGCTGAGAAGATCGAAAGTTTATAAAATTCTTCACAGCATGGTACTAGGGTTTGCATACTTTTGACAAAGTTATAGAGGTGTTCTGGCCGGTCAAAGTACAAGGGGTCAGGGTACTTTTTCACGTACAACGTGCATTCCGGAAAACGACGACCTGGCCATGGCGGCTTGCGCCCACGCATGGCATTTACGTTTGCGTTCGAATTTTCTGGCCAAACTTAGGATATTGATTTTAAACGTCCTAAAGATTATACAGGCCAATTTTTGGTTCGCGGGAATGCCATTTGATAGGTGTCGGCAGCGTTCTTGCTGGAAAAAACTGCGATCAGGCCGGACGATAGAAACGTTGACAGCAATACCTTTCCGGCGTATTTCAAAGTATATATTGGTTTCTTTGTACTTTTTATGATACATAGTAGTCGTAAACGTGCAAGGGTGGCCAGAAATCGCCGAATCCAGCGACCATGCTGCACAACTTTGGTGTGCCGAAATGCGCCATTTTGCGGCCACCGCCTGGGCCAAGGTAACGCCATCCATGCCTGGTAAAGCTTAAGCATCGTTTTCCTATCGATGTTTGACGTTTATATATACGTTCTAGCTTGTGTAGCACATTCTTTTTGCACTATTCATGCTCTTTCTTGACCCTGGCCTGGCCCCTTTCTAAAACACCCTTCTTAGATGCTTCCCTCAGTCAGTTGACCTGCCACAGGGTGATGGTGATAAGTTTTAGAGGCTGTATGGGTTTGAATACCTCCATATATGTTTGTTATACATTTCCCATACACATATTGCATGAGTGTGAGGCAGTTGGCTGGTCTCTGTGGCATCATCAAGCACGTAACTGGTGAGTAAAAGCTTCCCATTGACAGCATGTGCCACCAGGTGTGCTGGCCATCACCTGGCAAGCTATAGCAGCTTAGGCCTAGTTTATCCTTGCTAGGGCAGGCTGAAATAGGCTCAACACCACTAGTTTGTTGGTGGCTGCCTCCTAGAATGCATGCCTTGCGTAGGGTGTCCGTACCACGTTACCTACGTGCATGGACAAGGTGGCACCTGCACATAGGTGCCATGTAAGGGCAGTGTGATGATGCAGTTATGTTTCCCCATCATTGTGGAAGGGAATCGGGGTTCTTTGAACGGAGTTTCTTCTATACGTGAATGCGGGAACAAGAGGCCGCTGGATGAGCGGCTTATAGGTCGTAGTGTTTACTCGTAGCTGTTTGGCTAGAGCTTTTGTGATTAGTAGATGCAATATAGTGCATGGTTGAAAAATGAATTAAATAAAATGTGCGTTCCGCGCTTGGGTTGATTATACCCGGGCGGAACGGGGCGTGAGGTGCAGTGCCCCTGAAAAGAACAACCTACGCATTATTTAATACTAGCCGTGCAGATTCGGGATATTCTACCCCCGGTCTGTACGGTTAGCGTCTTACTAGCATCCACTAAACATAAGGGTTTAATGACGTCAGTTAGCTAGGGATAAGGGAGGTTTTGCGACTAAAAGCCGCTCTGGCTGGTTTTGTCGGCCTCTTTCTTTGCTTGATTTTAGAGCCGCAGCTATGGGTGCTGCGGAGCAAAATCCCAAAAGCACTGGTTGCACTGGCCACTTGGCCAGTGGTGAGACTTCCAGTTGTTAACCGGCCAGGCGTAGTTCCTCGCTCGGTTAACTAAAAGAAAAGAAAATGATTACCTCCGGTCCGCACCTTTTCCCCAGCTTGGGGTCTTTGGTGGGCCGGATGCCGTGACAGGTGCTCAACTGTCGCTTGGTCGGCCCAGTGCGCGAGCTGGTGCTCCGTACCTGGGGATGCTTGCACCCCGGGTTGGAGCCGGATGGCTGGCACTGGCGACCCGTGTCTCGGTCTGCGGCCTGCGGCTTTTTCTTCGGAAATTGCTGCTGGCCAGCAAACTTTGCAATTGCCTTCCGCCGAGGGGGGGGTGGTTGGGGCTGGGGACGGCGATGGGAAAAGCGCCTAAGCTAGAAATTTTTTCCCCACGCATAGAAACCTCGGGGGGGAATGCGGTCTTGGCTGAACGGACTCTCGTTCAGCCAGGTGCCTGGGGCTGTGGCCTCGGGCATCCGGGCTGGCGGGGCCTGGGCTAGGTCCACGTTTTTTCTCGAAGCACCCCGGGTCTATGGGGAGACGGCCATAGCGGTACCGACTCGGGGCCCCGAGAGGGGTCATGATAGGCTGGCCGTGCGCAATCGCAGTGCAAATGCGCTGGGCCTTTTTGGGCCTGGCCATGCATCCACAGCCGCCGGGCACACGCCTCCCGATGTGGGGGGGCTCCCGTTTTGCGGCAGGGCGGTCACTTGTGACAACGAGCAAGGTGGAGTGCGGCTTCAAGGGAAAGCCAGGGCGGGGGTGATTGGGCAACGTACTTCATGAAGGGCCTTGAACGGCGTGCCTCCGGGCATGTCAATTAGTGTCACATGTATGCTTCCACTTATTGTTTTAATGAAGATGCTGGTTTTTGTGGGAGCTACGTGGGACATGAATCGGGGTTCTTTGAACGGAGTTTCTTCTATACGTGAATGCGGGAACAAGAGGCCGCTGGATGAGCGGCTTATAGGTCGTAGTGTTTACTCGTAGCTGTTTGGCTAGAGCTTTTGTGATTAGTAGATGCAATATAGTGCATGGTTGAAAAATGAATTAAATAAAATGTGCGTTCCGCGCTTGGGTTGATTATACCCGGGCGGAACGGGGCGTGAGGTGCAGTGCCCCTGAAAAGAACAACCTACGCATTATTTAATACTAGCCGTGCAGATTCGGGATATTCTACCCCCGGTCTGTACGGTTAGCGTCTTACTAGCATCCACTAAACATAAGGGTTTAATGACGTCAGTTAGCTAGGGATAAGGGAGGTTTTGCGACTAAAAGCCGCTCTGGCTGGTTTTGTCGGCCTCTTTCTTTGCTCCCCACCCACCCACCCGTGTCTTGGTTGCCTCTAGGGCAACGTACTTCATGAAGGGCCTTGAACGGCGTGCCTCCGGGCATGTCAATTAGTGTCACATGTATGCTTCCACTTATTGTTTTAATGAAGATGCTGGTTTTTGTGGGAGCTACGTGGGACATGAAATGTATTGTTTGGCATGGTTGGTGGCCATATTAGGAGGTAGTATGCCCACTCCTACTCCCTTGGTTGCTTTTTACCAACGGTACCCCTATGGGCTGTACTGGGTGTAACTGCTGGTATACCCACCCAAATGATGACCCCAATGGCTCAAACTGTTCAGCAACTAATTGTTTATCATCCCTGAAGTGGTAGGTGCCTAGGTCTTATAACATAATTCAAAATGCACATTCTACCAAAAATGAAAACGCGCGTCTTGACCCCCCTGACTTTGACGGCAGTTAAACATGGCCTACCCTGCATATATGTGAGGTTGTGATATACCAACCCGAAGGGCAACTCATGAACATGCTTGGCCCCCAAGGACAGCCATTGGATATGGGTAGGTTGGATGGCATCTGGTTTGCAAAATTGTGAAGATCCAGCCGATTTATCGGCAGGATCTCAGACCATTTAGGGGTTAAAATGACAAAAATGTACCTTTATTGCTAGCAAATGTCACCAAGATGACGTCCGATCGATACGAGGTCTATTTTGGTTGCAAACATCATGCATGGCAATTTTCAGCATAAAAAGACAAACTTCGGTACGAAGTACATTTTGCGTGCTGGAGTACATTCCTAATGGCTGCATGGTAGGGACCTTAGTGTATTGTTCTTGCGTCAAGAGCCGGCCAAGCGCGACGCATTGCGGCTGAGTTCCAGAGGAAGATAAACCGCCTCACCACGGCTGCTTTGGTGTACTCGTGCCGCACTTTGAAAACCGTCTCGTTTCGGATAGTCCAGATCGCATATAGCATATTAGTGCGTAGCCATACCCAGGCCAGTTGACTGGCGGACAACTCTTCCCCTGGGGTCCCCACAATACCGAAGATGATACATCGCACTGATAGCGCTAATGTGGAATGTGGTAGCGCGGTCCATGCGGACCATACGTTAAACAACCATTGCCACACCCCGCTCACTTGGCAGTAGAGAAAGCGATGCTCAATTGTTTCCGAGGGGAAGGTGCACAGGCATGTCGCATGGTGGTGAAACCGACTGGTGAGGGTCGCGTTTACCCCAATTGCCCTGTGCAGTAAAAGATGTTGAATGTCAGTCGCTCTGCGGTCCACCAAAGGGTGATCGACTGCCAGGGTGATAAGTTTAATCCAACTGTAACCAGGCCATTGAAAGCCCATCGTGGGCGGCCAGGGTGGAGCTTATGGTTCTCGTGCAGTAAAATGTCATAACCCCATTCTGCCGTGTACTCGTAAAGACATTTGCTGATCCTAGACATCCCCTTGTTCAGGGTCCAGCCAAATTCCAGGGGGTCCAATGGTAAAGTATCCAACCTTGTATTGCCTACTATACATGTAACCAAGTGATGGCCTCCGCCGGGGTCGTGGGGTCCGGCTGGAACATGCAGGACCTTGATATTAACCACGGGACCATCCGGATACGGTGACATTGGTGGGCTGGAAGACATACACATAATGTCGCCAACTGATTGAGGCAACCATTGTGGCCTGGAAGGGTGTCGGCCACTTGGACTTGAATTCCCGCCGGATGTAACACTCCCCGGACCAGACCTTTGCATGTGGGTGTGATCCCGTCTGGGTAAAAACTGATCCAATCACCCGGTTGGAGGGCCTTAATTGCGTGGGGCCATCATCAGAGCATGCCATGTAGCTGGGATGGCTTGGATGAGGGTGTTCCAAGCGTGTAGCGATGGCATGTATTGCACCCAAGCATTACTGACTTCAGTATATGCCAGTAACCGATATCTGTCCCCCTGCCAGGCGTAGAGATCAAGCACTCTCAGAATAGGGGGTGATGCGCACAGGAAGCCAGCATAAGGGTTGTGCCTGGCATGTAACGTGCCCAAGGGCTTGCACGCATTGTCTAGAATCAAATCATTGAAATTAAGGATCTGTTGTGCAACCTCCTCACGAGTGGTGGGAAAAACGAGGCGCCCAGGTTTGAGCTTGTTATAACCTAACCATATAGGCGCGACCAGTACCATGGGAGCCCCTAAGTTGTATGATATCAGTGTGCAGCCAAGTACTCCAGCGTCAAGGTGCCATGATGTGCCGTTAGCATGGGTGTAAATAGCTGAGAGGGACTCTTTTGCCAACATGCAGCCAGGGTGCGTATTCACTACCATGTACACGTTGATCACTTGTTTAGCATACATCAACCACAATCGCCATTGTATGTTTTGTAGCCCTAGACCACCATGCAACCATGACATAAAGGACATATCCCGGCTGATCCAGCCATGTACCGTGTGAGATATCAAACCTTTCTGTTTCCAAACAAAATTGCTGCCTATATGCGTTGGATAAGCTGTATGGTATGATCGTTGGGAGGGTGTGCCAGACAGTAGTATAAAACCTTGGAGAACAAGAGTTGGTTGACGATCAGTGATTTTCCTCGTAAGCTCATCCGCTGGACGCCACTCCACCGCCCTGCCGTGGGGAGCACTCCTGCAAGTTTGCCCACGTGGTTGGTTTCGTCATATAAAAACGCATGATGTTCAGCCAAACGTCCCTCTGGCGTGCAGCCAATGGGGCAGTTGTGCAAAAGATGGTGTTCACCTGGTTGGACCCATGTCATGGCCAGGTCAGAGGGCCGGGGTTATCCGGGATGGGTTGGGTTTGCCGATGTGCAGTCCCGTGGACTTTTGCACATTGCATCGTTGTTGTGAGGCCACAGAGGACGTGTTGATATTTTCCAAGACAGCATTCACTTCCTGTAGAGAGATGCAAACATTGGTAGTGTCATCCACATATAGGCTATCTGTACAATACCTTTGGCACTACCTGCACGCGGGAAGCCCTGCAGACGAGGGTCGTGCTGGTGGAGCCAAAACAATCCTGCGTGTGCCAATAGGAACGAGATGGGGGACATACAATCTCCTTGTGGGAGGGATCTTGAGCTGTGGCCAAGTGCAGATTTGTGACCGTTTATAAGGACGTACCAGGTTAGCGATTTGATCATTCCCATGATGACAGTTAGGATGCGTGGGCCAAACCCTAAGCCGATGATCAATATGTGTCGTAGGTATGCCCATGGCACATGCGGTCAAACGCTTTTTCAAAGTCCCAAAAGAGGATAAAGCCAGCGATGTCGTCGCGCCATGCCTTCTCTACTATGTCCATTATGACACTTGAGCTCCCAAGAAAACCAGCATTTGATTGAAAACAATGAGTAGAGCCCCTGCCAAAGGCAGGTTTAAGTAGTCATCTCGTCTCCCTCGCATGCAGGAGGAGCAAGAGCCCCGCAAGGGTGGGATGGGTGGGAAGAAACAATTACGGGTCACAACCCGCCGACCATGCTTATCAAGCCTACCGTCAAAATGGAAAACGGCAAAACCAGAAATATCCTAACGCTGACAATTTAATAATTCAGCCAGCCAGCTCATCTGTCACACGTCTGAGCTGTCAGGCCATGTGTACTCTTCGAATGCAACCCTAAACACACTACCCAACCAAGCAGCACACCAATCAATTGGTGAGTGCTGGTTACATCAGATTTTATTACAGCTTTTTGACGCAACTTCCGTCAGCATTCAACACATGGCCGGCCGTTCAAACAAACGGCGCCTG
>RPFO01000156.1:1040652-1326256 GCA_009746045.1 Mesostigma viride
GGGCCAAGCTCCTGGCCTACGGCGACGTCGGGCACCATCGTGTGGTGCCCTTTGTCCTGGAGGAGTTTGGGGCCATGGGGCCCCTGACCTCCGCCTTCTTCAAGGAGTGTTGCCGGCTCCGGGAGGACCGGCTGGACCTGGAGGGCCAGCGGGCCCCATGGTCGGCGCGGACCTGGACGTCATATTGGCGTCAGCGCTTGTCGGTGGCGCTGACTCGGGCCATGGCTGACATCATGCTCCGCCGTACGCGGGCTGATTTTGCGGTGCAGCAGGGCTATTAGGTTCCTCCCGTTAGGCGTTTCCATTGGTCTTATCGTAGTATAGAGTTTTGACATGGCTCTGTATATAGGTTTATAGCTGGGCGTTTGCTTTGGTTTGAGTGATTTCACTCTGCTGTAAGTAATTATATTTTTAACATATATTTAATAATATAATTACTTACAGCAGAGTGAAATCACTCAAACCAAAGCAAACGCCCAGCTATAAACCTCTATACAGAGCCATGTCAAATCTCTATACTACGATAAGACCAATGGAAACTCCTAACGGGAGTAACCTAATAGCCCTGCTGCACCGCAAAATCAGCCCGCGTACGGCGGAGCATGATGTCAGCCATGGCCCGAGTCAGCGCCACCGACAAGCGCTGACGCCAATATGACGTCCAGGTCCGCGCCGACCATGGGGCCCGCTGGCCCTCCAGGTCCAGCCGGTCCTCCCGGAGCCGGCAACACTCCTTGAAGAAGGCGGAGGTCAGGGGCCCCATGGCCACAAACTCCTCCAGGACAAAGGGCACCACACGATGGTGCCCGACGTCGCCGTAGGCCAGGAGCTTGGCCCGCTCCGCCCGGTCCGCCGTGTAACCTGCCGTGAGGGAGGCCCCAGCCACGTGGCTAAGAGCCAAGGGCCGCGCCACCGAAACGTCAATAAGCAGATGCCGGCCACCCCCCTCAAAGTCCAGCACCACGATGTCAGGCCGGTGGTTGGGGGAATAGAAGGCAGCGCCATCCGCATCCTCGGACCGGATGTTCGCGTGGGGGAAAACCGACCGAATCATGGCGAGCACCACCGTCAGGAGGACAGTGTGCAAATACAAATACCAATTCTGATTCTGTTGGCCCCCCATGCAGGCAAGGTAGTGAGTCCCCGTGGGATCCAGCGGCTGCCCACAGCTACCACAAGGCCGCCCGGCCGGAACAAGAGGCTGCGGGGCAAATAGCTGGTGCCGGAGCGCCACCGAGTAGTGGCTGGGAGCCAAGGCGAATGGGGGGCCATGGGAAGAGCACGAAGGTACGCCGAGCCCACACTCCGCAAGGAAAGCGAGCACAGCCACGCACGTCCCTGGGCGTTGAGGTCCGCGAAAAGAGCAATCCAATCAGCCGTGTGCAGAATACGCGCGTAGGTTTTCTGGTGTTTATCGATGACGCGATCAGGGAATGCGGTGGGAGATTGAACGGAGGCGACCGAGGGAGTGCCGCGAGGGAGGTGGCGCTGTACCGCCTGAGCGGCACGGACGGGAGAACAGGCCTGCTGGATCTCAGCATAGGCCTCCTGGATGGCGGTGACGAAGGGCAAAGGGCTGCTGGGGTCCAGGAGGTCAGGCGCTGCGGTTGCCAAAAGGGGCAGGAGCCGGCAGCTTTCCGCCCACGACTGAGCGACGGAGCTCAAAAATGCTGCTGGGGCCAGCCGGGCGGCACGAGTCAGACCACAGCCACCCATCCGTGCAGGCAGGGAGGCAATGCGAATAGCATGTGGCGGGAGGTCGGGGCCCGGGACCAGCTGCGCCAAGGCCGACTGGATGCGTTCGTCGTGGCCCTCGGCGGCCAGCCGGACCTGAGCCGGAAGAGCGCCCCGGAGCCAGTGAACGACGCGAGGGTGAGCGCAAAACCACAGAAGCAGACCCTTGGTCTGCGAATCATGAAGGCGCGCAATCAAGGGCAGTACCTCAGTGCGTGCCTCGAGGGCGGCCCGCAGAGCATCGATGACAAACGCGGGGTCGCCAACCGGAACGCCGAGGACATCCAACCCATGGAGGCGCTCGTCCCGGCCCAAGAGCTGGGGCGGGAAGCCGGAGCAATCACCTTGGGGCGAGTACACCGCGCACTTGGCCAGGGTCAACTGGAGGTTGATGTCAGCCACCGCGGTCTGCAGTGCCATGCAGCAGAGCCGCGGTGGTGTCCGGCACAGGGCCCAGAAGGTAGATATCATCCAAGTAGGCCTGAATAGCGACCGCCGGGTGGGCAGCATGGACCGCTTGGAGGCAACCCTGGAGGGGGGCGGCAAAGTACAGGGGTCCCAGGGGGTCCCCTTGGCCCTTGCTGGGTGCCCGTCCGCGACAGCAGGCCGCCGCGAGTGCCGTCCTCCATGATGTGAACCAGTTGGCCGGGCTGGCCGTAGCACACGGCTGTCCAAGCGTACAAGTCCTCGAAGGACTCCATGACGGCCGCAAACATGCTGGCGCGGGACAGACTGTTGAACGCGTTGTGGCAGACTGTTTAACATATATTATAAAAATATAATTACTTACAGCAGAGTGAAATCACTCAAACCAAAGCAAACGCCCAGCTATGAACCTATATACAGGGGGTTTAACATATATGCAGGGTAGGCCATATATAACTGCCGTCAAAGTCAGGGGGGTCAAGACGAGCGTTTTCATTTTTGGTAGAATGTGCATTTTGAATTATGTTATAAGACCTAGGCACCTACCACTTCAGGGATGATAAACAATTAGTTGCTGAACAGTTTGAGCAATTGGGGTCATCATTTGGGTGGGTATACCAGCAGTTACACTCAGTACAGCCCATAGGGGTACCGTTGGTAAAAAGCAACCAAGGGGGTAGGGGTGGGCATACTACCTACTAATATGGCCACCAACCATGCCAAACACTACATTTCCCTTCCACAATGATGGGGAAACATAACTGCATCATCACACTGCCCTTACATGGCACCTACGTGCAGGTGCCACCTTGTCCATGCACGTAGGTAACGTGGTACGGATACCCTACGCAAGGCATGCATTCTAGGTCAGGCAGCCACCAACAAACTAGTGATGTTGAGCCTATTTCAGCCTGCCCTAGCAAGGATAAACTACTAAGGCCTAAGCTGCTATAGCTTGCCAGGTGATGGCCAGCACACCTGGTGGCACATGCTGTCAATGGGAAGCTTTTACTCACCAGTTACGTGCTTGATGATGCCACAGAGACCAGCCAACTGCCTCACACTCATGCAATATGTGTATGGGAAATGTATAACAAACATATATTGAGGTATTCAAACCCATACAGCCTCTAAAACTTATCACCATCACCCTGTGGCAGGTCAACTGACTGAGGGAAGCATCTAAGAAGGGTGTTTTAGAAAGGGGCCAGGCCAGGGTCAAGAAAGAGCATGAATAATGCAAAAAGAATGTGCTACACAAGCTAGAACGTATATATAAACGTCAAACATCGATAGGAAAACGATGATTAAGCTTTACCAGGCATGGATGGCGTTACCTTGGCCCAGGCGGTGGCCGCAAAATGGCGCATTTCGGCACACCAAAGTTGTGCAGCATGGTCGCTGGATTCGGCGATTTCTGGCCACCCTTGCACGTTTACGACTACTATGTATCATAAAAAGTACAAAGAAACCAATGTATCCTTTAAAATGCGCCGGAAAGGTATTGCTGTCAACGTTTCTATCGTCCGGCCTGATCGCAGTTATTTCCAGCAAGAACGCTGCCGACACCTATCAAATGGCATTCCCGCGAACCAAAAATTGGCCTGTATGATCTTTAGGACGTATAAAATCAATTTCCTAAGTTTGGCCAGAAAATTCGAACGCAAACGTAAATGCCATGCGTGGGCGCAAGCCGCCATGGCCAGGTCGTCGTATTCCGGAATGCACGTTGTACGTGAAAAAGTACCCTGACCCCTTGTACTTTGACCGGCCAGAACACCTCTATAACTTTGTCAAAAGTATGCAAACCCTAGTACCATGCTGTGAAGAATTTTATAAACTTTCGATCTTCTCAGCTAAACTTTTCCTAATTCTCAATAGATTTCGCGGCATCTGGTCCCCCGAGAAGGGGCCGATGCATCGGCTGGAACTCGATTTTTGGCGGAAAATCGGCAGCAGGACCATTTAGGGGTTAAGCGGCTCGACCTAACTAGGGTTTACTTCCGCATCAAATTACTAATTCGATATCGAATTACTGATTCGATATTAATCCCGGGAAGGTCCGATATCTACCTCGCTAGGCGATTAATTAGGTCCGACCGGTGCCCCGGCGGATCCTCCCAAATAATCCCTACTCGGCACTGTCCCCACGAGGTTTCGAACCCATGACTTCCGCGCCGCGCCGGTTCTAACTTGTACAAGCTAACCCTTATACTTTTTATGCGCAAACCTTTTAGCTAAGGTTAACGCATATTCTTACATCCTGCGCAGGATGTAAGAATATGCGTTAAACTTAGCAAAAAAGGTTTCCGCATAAAAAGTATAATAAGCATTAGCCGGCTTGTACAACTCCACCGGCAACGCAGCCTACACCTGGCTTCGCTTTGGTGGCTGAGCGATGTCCGACTGACACTAGGAAGTCGGATACTGAGAAAAATCTCAGATCCTGAGTTTTTTCTGAGATTTTTCTCAGGATTCCTGAGATTTTCTCAGGATTTCCTGAGATTTCCTGATTTTTTTCTCAAGAAATCCTGAGAATCCTGAGAAAATTTGAGATTTTTCTCAGGATTCCTGAGATTATATCAGGACTTACTCCTGAGAATCTTGAGAAGTGCCTGAGATACGTCTCGCCACACACTGAGAAACACTGAGAATCCTGAGAAAATCCTGAGATCCTGAGAAAAATGTCGGAACAACACAAAAAATCTCAACATCTTGAGAAAACCCGCTGAATCAGAAAAAAATCAGGAAAATCAGGACACTTAGCATGGCACAAAAAATCAGGAAAATCAGGACACGGAGCATGACACTTGAGAACTCTCAAGTGCATGAAGACAGGACACTTATGCATTATATGTGGATGCAGAAATGATGCAGTTGACACACATGTTCATTGGAAATAAAGAAATATAATGCATGGTCCGGATTCTCCCGATTTCTGGCCTGCGCTGGTTGTCTCCTTGATAATGCAGTGCGACAAGCATACAACAAGTTACATTACAGGCATCATTGCCAGAAATATAATCAATGCCACTCCTCATCAGTGTATGCAGCACTGTCAGAGTTGTCCGCATAACTTACTACAGCACGCTGCCTCTCACTTCTCCTTTGTGAGGGAATGCATGCCTCACCGTTGCTGCTGAACGACGAAACACTAGCTATGTCATCAGGGCTCGATGCGCTGACACTAGCCGCTGCCATGGACTTGCCAGCAGTGCGGCTCTTGCCACGCGAGCGGTTTGGTAGTGCAGCGGCTGTGTGTGGTTCTACCAAACGACTTTGAGAAATATGTGCCTACTCCATGGCCCCACGTGAGCACGTGCAAAACTCAAGGTATTGAAGAGGCCGCTATCAGCTCACATCAATCGGAGCACTACTACAGAACAGCATTGGGGCAACTACAGAACAGCAACCCGCGACCTTCAACCATCTTTACGTCATCGCAGCTCCGTCCGGAGTCATGGTTCATGGCGGCAAAGACGGGGTTCGGTATAGGCGCAGCATCACTTACATTCTGCAAGCGCCCCCGCTACTTGCCCCGATGGGGCCATGGAGTAGGCACATACTTCTGAAAGTCGTTTGGTAGAACCACACACAGCCGCTGCACTACCAAACCGCTTGAAGGCGGGTCAGAGCTAGTGATATACTATCTGAGCAAGTGACTTGACTAGTGCGAATCCCAAAGTGGAAATGCCGTGTCTATTCCGGCCTAACATGGCTGATGAAGGCGTTTATGGAATGGTGCGGCTAGGTGCAGGGTTGTGTTGCCTAACATGGCTGCTGAAGGCGTTCATGGGTGCGGCTAGGTGCAAGGTCGCGTTGCCTAATCGCAACCTTGCTAAATTTTTCGCTCGTTGGACCAACGGTCTACCAGGTAACGGTTAAGAGAGGTAGGGCGCGAAGTTAAAAGTTTGGAACGGCACTGTCGTCATGCGGCTATTTCACGGCACCATAACGGCCTTTATTTCAGTTATAATGTTCAGTTCAGTTTCTTCCCACGCCGGTTCCCTAGCCTTGCCCGTACCGGCTTCGGAATAAACGGATGCTGGCACCGTATCCTTGTTCCAATTTTTAACAGGCAGGTACTACTTCTATAAAGCCCGAACTAAGAGCTCTTTTGTAGAATGTTCTCACTGCCTATTTGCTTTACGGTGACTTTGCGTTAATAATTGTCGGCTGTCAGTCTGTCAGCCAACAATCAGAAATCGTTGTCGCACATTATAACCTGCTCCAATGGTTGTCCGGCAAAGGCAGGACCAAGCGTTTTCTAGGGTCTGGCAGGACGGCAATTTTTGAAATGCCTGTGGCTTTCATTGGTGAATACTAGTTACTGTACCTGTAAATTTATCGGCAGTTTGCGGCTCCGACCGTTCTAAAAGGCTTTGAGACGAGTAGTAACCAGTGGAAAGGTAAGCTGTCATGACAATACGGAAGATCGCTTGGCTGGAATCACTCGAGACATTCCGCCTGCCGCTGGCTACGGATGTGACCTAGTCGCAATCTTTTTTTTTGCGCAAATTCAAAAAAACGCGTTTGACGTAGCCGTTGTTCGCAGTCAAGTCCATGCTTAATCACCTAGTCCGCAGGAATGAACGCTGGATTTGTTGCCATGGGACGTACGCTGGCGATGCCGATGGTGAGTCGTTTGTTTCGATGACCGGGGTAGTGCCTGCTCTCTTTCTGTTGCGTTTCCACGGTTGCGTTCTTTCCATTTCGCCGAATTCGCCTAGCGTAGCAAGACATAGCGTAGCAGGGGGCTGCGTTATAATTTCTTACCTGTACAGGACGCCATCTTCATCGTCCCTCGCATTTCCTGTGTGAGCGTCCGTTGCCAAAGGATCTGTGATGCTATTTTCTGGAATATAGTGGTCATGGAAAGCTCCTCTGGATGCTTGCCTGGTCACGAGTTTAGGGCGTCATTTATACTGCTGTACTGGCTGACATTCATGGTGCTTTCTGCGTAAGATAATCTGCCTTGCTTTGCACGTGGATTTTCACTGGGCTGAAGAGCGCGTCTGGTAACATGTTTACGTCCCCATGCACACCTGGAATTGTACTACATTTTTCAAATTGTACTTCAGTTTTGAAAGTTGCATTTTCATGCATTTAAAGTTTCAACTAAAGTCTTTGAGGAAAAAAAAGTTCGGCGGCGGCCGTGGCACCGTTGCACCGTTGCACCGTTGCACCGTTGCACCTCAAATTGCATATATGCACACACCTTTGCACATGCAATTGTTATCCATGGGATTTATGTAGGTGGATGGGTCATGCAAGGGTTACCTAGATGCTCATGACACCGTGCCACCGTGGCGCCGTTGCACCGTTGCACCGTTGCACCGTTGCACCTCAAATTGCATATAAACACACACCTTTGCACATACAATGGTTATCCATTGGGATTTATCAAGGGTAATGGGTCATGCAAGGGTTACCTAGACATGCTCATGACACCGTTGCATCGTGGCATCGTGCCACGTGCCACCGTGGCACCGTGGCACCGTTGCACCGTTGCACCGTTGCACCGTTGCACCTCAAATTGCATATAAACACACACCTTTAAGCACATGCAATTGTTATCCATGGGTTTTATGTAGGTGGATGGGTCATGCAAGGGTTACCTAGATGCTCATGACACCATGGCACCGTGGCATCGTGCCAGCGTGCCACCGTGCCACTGTGCCACCTCAAAAGTTGCATATAAACACGTACACATATTTGCACATACAATGGTTATCCATTGGGATTTATCAAGGGTAACATTTGGGTCATGCAAGGGTTACCTAGACATGCTCATGACACCGTTGCATCGTGGCATCGTGCCACCGTGCCACCGTGCCACCGTGCCACCGTGGCACCGTGGCACCGTTGCACCGTTGCACCGTTGCACCTCAAATTGCATATAAACACACACCTTTCCGTTTTTCCGCGTTTTCCGCGGCCCGGCACTGAACGCAAATGGTTTTCACCTTTGCGGAGTGCCTGATCAGAACACACCTTTGCACATGCAATTGTTATCCATGGAGCCACCATGCCACCGTGCCACCGTGCCACCTCCACAACGGTATGAAAGTGCCAAAAAATGCCCTTATAAGCCCTACATGGAGCAAATTGAGTCCAAACATGCTAGATATTGGTAGGCAGCATGTCCAGGACACCAGTAGAAGGAATTTGACTTTCCAGAATTTTCCGACATCGGTTGGTCTATTTTTGGCATGTCTATTTTTAGCAACTTTCCAGATTTTAATATAAACAAATACCACTTAGTATGCAAATAAAGAGCTCCTGGCCTGGCTATTTGCAGGTAGGCTAATGCTCATGTCTACCAACTGTGCACCAGGTCCCATGGTCATCTGACCTCATTTGGTGACAAACTGCCACCAAATGCTAGCAAAAACGCACTGTTTCACCACATCTCATTGCAGTTTCCATAGAAGGTGTGTTCAGTCGAGGCTGGAAATTTGCAATCACATTGCACATCATAAATGTAGACATGGCACAAAAAATCAGGTCCATCGTACTGTATTTGGTAACAAAATGCCACCAAATGCTAGCAAAAATGTGCGTTTTTCGCGTTTTTTAGACACATTTCATGACAGTTTTCATACAAGATGTGCTCAGTTGGGGCTGGAAACTTGCAAGCATATTAAATATCATTATTGTAGACATTGCACAAAAATTCAGGTCCGTTGTACTTCATTCATTGACAGCTCGCTACCAAATGTGAGAAAAAATGTGCGATTTTTGCATTTCCGCCACATTTCCAAGTGCAGTTTCCCATGCCAGGTGTGCTCAGTTGAGGCTGAAAACAAGCGCGCATGTTAATCATCATCATTTCAGACATTGCACAAAACTTAATTCAGGTCCATCAAGTGTCATTGGGTTCACTGGTCCATGCAACACCTGCCAGTTTCCAGCTAATCACTCAACCTTGGATGACAAAGTTCTTTTGTAACGGTATGGCCAACTCCCACCAACTGTGTTGCTAACTGTTCAGACCTTGCACAGATAATATAACACAACTTTTGTGACACATAGACAAAGATATATGAATATGAACAGTGGCTAGACATGGCTGTATATATGTGCATGTGGCCATGCTCAGGCAATTTTCAAGTAGGGGCTTGTTAGACATAAGAACTAGACATAAGAACTAGCTAGACCTTTTCAGTGGTTTTCCATTTGCGGGTATTTCCTCGTAAATGGTGGGAGAGCGATCGCAGCAATGGTGCTCACCACTAGACACTCCCGGCCAGCTAGGCTAGAAACACACGCCCTGATCAAGCATGCTGTTTCCGGCCCCACCGTCTAGGTCATCTAGTCGCTCCACACGTAAGCCAGCCATAATTTCAATGCACAAGGATACACATTTCCATCACCATTCATCTTCATCATCCTGAACGACTCGAAAACGCGGAAAAGATAACGGCAGGCTCGAGCTACCATGGTCCGGATTCTCCCGATTTCTGGCCTGCGCTGGTTGTCTCTTTGATAAGAACTGCCAGCTGTCACGTTCGCTAGCATGATCAGTTCAAACCCACAGCATGCACGGTAGTCGCAAACTCAGCTTGGCAATGTAGTAATCTAATCATGCCAGGCATCTTGGCGGTCGGCATGGCTGCGATGTGTTTTGTGCGCCTTGATTCGGTAGCAGCACATCCCTTGGCAACCGGCCCGCCTGACTAAGGTTGCCACACATGGTCCTCTGCATCACCATGGATGTCCCCATGTCCCTGTCTCTGTTATAGGGGTTCACGTTGCTGGCGATGCAGCTTCCAAGTTGGACTAGATCTCCTCAGCCAGCGCTGTGGTGCATAGCCAGACAGCTCATACACTGCTCAGTTGCTACCTCGAGGTTGCCGGCTTGAAATGTGCCACCAAAGGACTGCACTTGGCCGCCATCATACCTAGCATGAAGAAGCCACTGCACAACCCCGGTGAGCCGCTTGGCCACCATACCGCAGTTGTCTTCAACAGATAGTGCAAGGCCAATGGCCTCTTCACAGGCACGTGCCTTGTGCTCATGCTCTTGCTCTGGCCCTTGTCAGCATGAGATGCACGCCCTTGCATGCTTCACCATGTTTCTCCAAGCCATCCGTGACTACTTGCTTCAGAAATGTCATTCAACTCCTGCTCGTCCTCAGCCACCAGACTGCCTAACTAGCTGGTGCCCCATCCCTCACTTTGGCGAGGACTGCGATTCTGGCTAGCAGCTTAGCGATCGTGCGTGGTTGTGCCCGAGTTTCTGGGTTAGTGGCAGTGGCATTGGAGCAAGAGTTGTTGAGCATGTGCGTGTGTCTATCCTCTTGACAAACAACCCCTCGCACCCCTGACATTGAGGAGTTTGGCCATGTGCCACATGGCAGGTTGCCAGAATTCCGCAAACATGCATCATAGGGAAATAAAGGATGGCTGGTTGAGCACACGACATGAGTAAACAAAATACACAGCGCTGGTGCTGTCCGATATCCCCTACATGTGAAGACCAAATGGTGGTGGCACGGAGTATAAAATTAATGGTGGTGGCACGCCGCCATTGTTGTTGTTGTTGTTGTGTCCCACGCCGCACACCGGTGGAGTACAATTTGGTGGTGGCACGGTGTGCCGGTGCAACGGTGCAACGGTGCAACGGTGCAACGGTGCAACGGTGCAACGGTGCAACGGCAACGGCCAGTGATTGGCCCGTTGCTGATTTGCTGACATGCAGCCTAATAAAAATTGGCCGCAAATTCGTCCGGTCGCACGTGGGCACAAGATTTGCGGCCAATTTTTACTAGGCTGCATATCAGAAAATCAGCAACGGGCCAATCACTGGCCGTTGCACCGTTGCACCGTTGCACCGTTGCACCGTTGCACCGTTGCACCGGCACACCGTGCCACCACCAAATTGTACTCCACCTGTGTGCGGCGTGGGACACAACAACAACAACAACAATGGCGGCGTGCCACCACCATTAATTTTGTACTCCGTGCCACCACCATTTGGTCTTTACAGGGTCAGCTCACTTCCTTAGTGATTTCGGCACCTCAATTAGCGACAATTTTCGGTTCATTAGTACGGTTTACCCGAGAAATCTGGTGATACTGATTAGTGACAATTCGTACCCGACCAAATCCGATCCGAAAGCACTAACGACGCGAGTAATTAGTACATGCAACTCACTTCATTAGTATGATGGCGAGGTCGTCAGCTCGTGGAGCTATGGAGACGGCATTTCCCATTCTTGCTGCGAAAACAATCGTTTCAGAAAGAAATCTGTGAAAAAATCTCGTGCTTATGTGTATAATTGCTACATTTCTCAGTCTGCATCGCTCCACGCTGAGGTTGGAGTCATGCATATAGCGACCGATTGCGATGATCAAAGAATGAAAAACTGGGCTATCCGGAATCGTGTGAATCGTGTGCCTACAGCTGCCTACGTGACGCGATCACTTCAAAAAGGCGTCGAATGCGGGATACATCCATGGGCTCCATCGTACAGCATTTTTGGGGCGGACCGAGGTAGCTGCCGATGGGAATGCCGTGAGAATACTGCGGAAACGTGCGTAAGTGAAAACTGGATACTGCTTGACCTCCGGAGCATCTGGTGAGCCGCAGTTCTGGTTTAGGGTGATAGGGTGGTTGAAAATGGAGGTCTAGTCAGGGTTTGTTATTATTTGTTGCGTTTCTTGCTGGAATTTTATTTTCCGGTGCTGTCGGTGGCCGCTGAAGAAATTCTTTGCGGGACCTAGGATGTGTGCTGTCCTTCCGTCTGGCACCGCTGCCGTGGATTCGACGGCCGCAAACACCTGCATTGATAAATTGCCGCACCTGACTGCGTCAATGTTATGGATGCTCAGGGTATTATGGCGCCTTGACTGTCATGTTGTCCATACGTCTTGCATGTGGCATTCATCTATGTAACCTTTTGCCTCTTGCTGTTGGTTGCTTTGCTTTCATGCGCTTTATTTCATTTCCTTGGTGGGATTAGCCTGTGGAAGGCGGCCTCCCTCCTGCATCCTGTGTCGGCAGACATACTGACAGGCAGGATGAAGTGCAGGCAGAGGGGCAGGCGAACAGCCGTTTATATTTGCACACATGCTTGCCGCTGGTACGCTAGTTTGCGTGTATCTTTGCATGGTCATGTTTTGGCAGGCCTGGACAGATATGTTCAAATATGGTCGCATGCGTGCATGCACGCATGCATGAATGGGTTTACGCATGTTGCCAGCCACATAGGTAGGCACGTGGGAACGCTCGCAAGCTGACGACACTACCAGGTCAGGCTGGTCTGGACCTGGAAGACACACAGGAGGCAGGCAGCCTTGGATGGTGTGGTGGGGAGGGAGGGAGGGAGGGAGGGAGGAAGGGAGGAAGGGAGGGCATGACTGCGTGCGTGCGTGGGTGCGTGCGTGCGTGCGTGCGTGCGTGCGTGCGTGCGTGCGTGCGTGCGTGCGTGCGTGCGTGCGTGCGTGCGTGCGTGCGTGCGTGCGTGCGTGCGTGCGTGCCGTGCGTGCGTGCGTGCGTGCGTGCGTGCGTGCGTGCGTGCGTGCGGGTGGGTGGGTGGGTGGGTGGGTGGGTGGGTGGGTGGGTGGGTGGGTGGGTGGGTGGGTGGGTGGGTGGGTGGGTGGGTGGGTGGGTGGGTGGGTGGGTGGGTGGGTGGGTGGGTGGGTGGGTGGGTGGGTGGGTGGGTGGGTGGGTGGGTGGGTGGGTGGGTGGGTGGGTGGGAAGGTGTGCTTTTTATTATGATGATTAGCTAAGTTACGTGTGTGTTGTTGATGTACATGTTGACGTTGTATCATGGGCGTGTGCCCCTAAGTCTGCCTTCCTGCAATATCACATAATATATCATCTAGATGTGTTGTTGGGAACCTGACTATATATCCCAAACTGGAATGGTTGACATTCAACTATGGGATGAAACCCACGAAAAACAATTACTAGGAACTGCCATTTTTGTGCTATGTTTGCTAGCATCTGTCACCTATTTGTCATGCAAACAGTCTGAATTTCTTGTGGGCAGTTAACATAGATGTTTTTATGAGCTGTGCAAATTTCTAGGCTTGACTGAGTTCATTGATATAGGCACCCATGTGTTGGAAACCTTGGAAAACCAAGAAAAACTGCATTTGGGGGGGGGTTCGCTACCATCAGTCACCATTTTGTCATCCAACCAGCCTGCAACTTTGTGGGCATGCTGCATGGGATGTGTTTAGAACATGTGCAAAGTTCCAGCTCCAACTGAGCTCTATTGGTGTCATTATGTATGCATATGTGTGATAAAACCCTTGGAAAACCAAGAAAAACTGCATTCTTGGGGTATTTATGCTAGCATTTGTCACCTATTTGTCATCCAACCAGCCTGCAACTTTGTGGGCATGCTGCATGGGATGTGTTTAGAACATGTGCAAAGTCCCAGCTCCAACTGAGTTCATTTGGAGTCATTATGTATGCATATGTGTGATAAAACCCTTGAAAAACCATGAAAAACTGCATTTGGGGGTATTTATGCTAGCATTTGTCACCTAGTGTCATCCAACCAGCCTGCAACTTTGTGGGCATGCTGCATGGGATGTGTTTAGAACATGTGCAAAGTTCCAGCTCCAACTGAGCTCTATTGGTGTCATTATGTATGCATATGTGTGATAAAACCCTTGAAAAACCATGAAAAACTGCATTCTTGGGGTATTTATGCTAGCATTTGTCACCTATTTGTCATCCAACCAGCCTGCAACTTTGTAGGCATGCTGCATGGGATGTGTTTAGAGCATGTGCAAAGTCCCAGGCCCAACTGAGTTCATTTGGAGTCATTATGTATGCATATGTGTGATAAAACCCTTGAAAAACCATGAAAAACTGCATTTTGGGGGTATTTATGCTACCATCAGTCACCTATTTGTCATCCAACCAGCCTGCAACTTTGTGGGCATGCTGCATGGGATGTGTTTAGAACATGTGCAAAGTCCCAGGCCCAACTGAGTTCATTTGGAGTCATTATGTATGCATATGTGTGATAAAACCCTTGAAAAACCATGAAAAACTGCATTTTGGGGGTATTTATGCTAGCATTTGTCACCTATTTGTCATCCAACCAGCCTGCAACTTTGTGGGCATGCTGCATGGGATGTGTTTAGAACATGTGCAAAGTCCCAGGCCCAACTGAGTTCATTTGGAGTCTTTATATATGCGTACATGCCAGAAAGTGCTGAAAATACGGTATTCTTTGCTAGCAAATGTCACCATGTTACCATGCTGCCGACTCCCAAAATTTTTTTTGACCACATGGCATCATAAGATATCTGATAAGGAACCTTGGTGCCAAATTTGAGGTCAAACTGACCATTATTCCTTCTCCAAATAATTTCCAGGGGAAGAAAATGGGTTTTCGGATTAATGTGTGTGTCAAGACATGGCACGGTGGCACGGTGGCACGGTGGCACGGTGGCACGGTGGCACGGTGGCACAGTGGCATCCCACGTTGGGCAGTGCTTGTGGGCAATATAACATTAGTATTGGACGTTATGTTACCTCGTGACACCATACAAAATCATAAAATGGTAGTTTTATGGTGCAACGGTGCAACGGTGCAACGGTGCAACGGTGCAACGGTGGCACAGTGGCACCCCACTTTAGGCAGTGCTTGTGGACATTATAACATTAGTATTGGACGTTATGTTACCTCATGACACCATACAAAATCATAAAATGGTAGTTTTATGGTGCAACGGTGCAACGGTGCAACGGTGCAACGGTGCAACGGTGTCAAAACATGATGAGACACTTACCTCCTACCTTTGGACCTAAGAGAGGTACAAAATAACAAAGTTGAAAAAAATCAATTTGTACTTGTGCTGTAGTACAAATCCAGGTGTGCCTGGGGCGTGGTGTATAAGGTTATCAATCAACCATTTGTTCATAGAAGGTGTGACAATAGAAGGTGTGTTGTATTTCTTCATTAAGCAAGTCAAAAGTGATCTCCACTGGCTTACAACCTGAATCTTGCTTTGCTGGGTCTGCTGTGTTTCTATCTGATTGTGCAGGCTATCCCATTGGTTGATCAACCAGGTGATTCGTGGTGCCGGCGGGGCCATACTATCTTCTTGGCATTTTTCATCCATGGCATGTGGATCGCATGGGCGGGCGGGAGGGCAGAGAGGCCAGGCCAGGCCAGGCCAGGCCAGGCCAGGCGAGGCAGGGGAGGCTGCAAGGGTATGCAGCACAGGTAGGCTGGCAGGCAGGGGCCAAGGGGCAGGGGACATGGGGCATGAGCCATGAGGCTCGAGCCACGAGCCTTGGGCCATGGGGTTGGGGGATGCGGCAAACAGGCGGGCAGGCAGCCAGCCACATCCAAATGATTAGGGGCCAGACAGCAATCAGGGGCACCGCGGGCCTACTTATGCATGCCAGCCACCCCCCTCCTCACCAACGTATACACATGGCAGCCACCCCACGAACCCAGGCACGCATGCCAGCCCCCCCCTAAACCCACGCATGCATGGCAGCTCCCCACCACACCAACGAATGCATGCCAGCCACCCCCCACATGCAAGCACTCAATCTCCAAGCAGCTTCATGACTAGAAGCAGAAATTTAGTCTAGTTACCCTGGAGCTTCACAGTTAATAAACGTGTTTTCCCTTTTTCAACGCATCGGTCATATGCAATGTCGTGGTTTCTTGGTCTTGCACATCTCAATAATGGCGGTGCTAGGCTTTCACTTGGGTCACCCTTTCAATGTTTTGTACCAGTCAGAAGTATCTTTTTTTATGCCGAGCATGATGTTGTTTGCTATGCCTTTGGTCTGGTTAGTTGTACATGTGCACATGCTGCAGCCCAGCGTTTCTAATCATGGTCCTGTTTAATGCTGTTTTTCCCCCTTCCTGGTTTATGCGTGCAGGTAAATGTGCAACGAAGCACAGTTTGGCAGAGTAAATGAAGAACCAAATGATCTACAAGATCTGCCAAACGATGAAGAAACAATCCTCTTTTTGTTGTGATTTATTTTTTGCCTATGAATAAAAGATTTTTTAAATAATATTTATCAATGTAATAAATGCACTGATTGTGAGTCATGCCCCTGTTGTAATCATCTTGCATTGTTGTATTTCTGACGGTCCCTGATAACACCATTTTTTTGTCCCAGAATGGCTGGAGAATTCGCTGTGCATGTTCTTGATTTTCTTGAGATTCTACTCGTTCTTTTGTCCTGAGATTTTCCTGAGATTGTCCTGAGATTTTGTCCTGAGATTTTCACTACAAAGTCAAAATCTCAGGACCTGAGTTTTTCAGTTGAAAATCTTGAGATTTTTTTCACCAGAAATCTCAGGACCCTAGACTTGCGCACTTACCAGATTTTCTCAAGACCAAATATCAGGGAAATATCAGGGCAATCTCAGGAAAATTCAAGATTTATCTCAAGACATTCTCAAGACATTCTCAGGATTTCTCAGGATTTCTCAAGATTTGTGTAGGTAAATCTAAAAAAAACTCAGAAAAATCTCAAGAAATCTCAGTGCGCGAATTTCCGCCGACTTCCTAGTGGACCCAATTAATTAATTAGTTGATTAATTAAGAACATAGCTCCGTGGGGAGCATATGTAACACATAGCCCTGAGAAAGGGGCATCTATGGGTTTGTAATACAATCAGGGCGACAACCTGCAGGTGTAGGATGTACAACTATCACCTGCTCTGGGTGCACAAGGTGCACCTGCACCGCCATGATGGTTCATGCCTCCAAATCGAGCTCACACAGGGCGGCTTGGGGAGAGGGCCTAGAAGGCCTGCATGACATATGGGGTGTCCAGAAGGTATATATGGCTAGGCTATAGCTAGTGTACACATGGCATCTCAGCAGAGAGTAACTCCCTGCACGGGCAAAGCATGACTCGAAATTGCTACGGCTATTGCAAGGGCTGGTGTGGGCCCATCACGTAGGCATACATGGCCACATAACTAAGCTTCACTAGGAACTCGTTGGTGGTAAAAAATACCACTTTTACCACTTTTTACCACTTTTTACCACTTTTTACCACTTTTTACCACTTTTTACCACCAAAAAGCAGTAAAAAGCAGTAAAAAGCAGTAAAAAGCAGTAAAAAGCAGTAAAAAGCAGTAAAAAGCAGTAAAAAGCAGTAAAAAGCAGTAAAAAGCAGTAAAAAGCAGTAAAAAATACCACCTTTTACCACTTTTACCACCTAACGGAGGTGGTAAAAGTGGTAAAAGGTGGAAAATGGTGGTAAAAAGCAGTAAAAAGCAGTAAAAAGCAGTAAAAAGCAGTAAAAAGCAGTAAAAGTGGTAAAAAGTGATAAAAAGTGGCTGAAGTGGTAAAAAGAACACCACGACGAGCACAAAAGTGGTAAAAAACACAAGGGCTGAACCGACAACAAGTCAGTTTAGGCCCAAACAATGAATGATGCATCTTTATTCAACATAATACGGCATGATTACACTTGTGAGCAGCATCTAATGAGGCCGCAAAATGCTTGCACAGCAGCATCAATCAGAATCATCCTTGGCATCACTACCGTTAAAATCACTGTCATTCCCCTCGTTGCTAGGGGTTTGTTCTCTATAGTCCCTGACCGTGCGCGCGCGTGCACTTGTGCGCAACGGGGGCATGGGCTCCTTCCCCTTGTGTGATGCAGGCGCCAAAGCCTCAGATTTCTTCTTTCTCTTGCGGGGCGGGGCTGCGCGTGAGGGTTCTGCCGCCGTGGTTGCCGGCGCGGGCTGCCGTTCAGCGGGCGGCTTCTTTTTCTTGCGAGGCGGGGCTGCGCGTGAAGGTCCTGCCGCCGTGGTTGCCGGCGCGGGCTGCCGTTCATCGGGCGGCTTCTTTTTCTTGCGCGGCGGGGCTGCGCGTGAAGGTCGTGCCGCCGTGCTTGATGGCGCGGGCGACGGATCAGCGGGCGGCGGTTCAGCGGGCGGCCGTTCAGCGGGCGGCTCAGGTGGGAAGTACCTGATGTCTTCCTGCCACCTTGTCGCCGTGCTTTGGAAAAACTCGTTCTCCAAAGCCCACCCGGTTGCCAGGTGACGGGGCAGCTTGCAGTGAATGACCGAAAGCTGGGGCTGATGCCGTGGGTCCAGCACAAACCCAACAGAGCTAACAGATGTTGGCCACACTAGCTTTGCCGTGCGTGGTGCCTCGGCGCTGCGGACCAACACCAAGCGTTGATCCCGAATGTAAGCCACCTCCGATGCATCGAAAAGCTCTACTCTCAGCACAAGCTGTTTAGTCCACTGCCCCACCGGCTGCACCAGCTTTGCCACGAGAATGTGGGTCAGGTAGCCGTACTGAGTGCTGCTTCCCTCCTTATGGTAGGCTACACCACAGTTTGCAGTCCGCCATGCTTGCTTCCTGTCAGCTTCTTTTGTCCGGTAATTGAAACCGTACAAGTGCACCCTATCATACTCCTCAGCCTTGAGCTGCACGCCGGCTGCTGCAGCCTGGACAAGCTCCGGGACCAGCGGCTGCTGGTTGAGTCCGATCCAGTCTTTGAGCCATGAGAGGTCGCTGCACAAGGGCCGCCTGCATGCACATCGTATACAAAGCAAGATAGCAATGCAAGAAAAAAAAAATTAGAATAACGGCAGTAGTCCTTGGAAATCAGATGAAGTTCCCTATACTGAAAGAAAATCAGCTCAAAGAATAGCAACTTACAATAATAGGACAGCGGCGTCTTACCAGTAGGCCTCATCGCCGTTGACTTCGGGATCTTTGTACTCCGCATTGGGCAGCGCATACTCCAACAAAATCGCGCCCACTTCATCAGATTCCGCGGCGGTGAAAGTGTAGAAATTCTTGCGGCTGCGCCCCCCCAACTCGACCTTCTTGGACGGGTCTGCGTGGATGACGTCCCAGATGTAGTAGCGGTCTTTTGGCTGAAAGAAAAAAAAGAAAGCAAACAAGACATTGCAAGCAGCGCACACAAATATGCACAGAAATTAGCTGCATGCAGCACAAGACCGTGCCACAAGGAGCGCGTACATAACACTAAATCTGCACACAAATCCATTAAAAAAAAAAATCTGTCACTAGCGTGTACTTACCATCCCGGTTTTCACCATGTGATAGGCCAGATGGGTCAGCGCCTCAGACTTGCGATATGCTCCGTCCATGGAGCACTCCACATTGACGTTGGACAGCTTAGCTTTCGTGATGGCCCCCATCATCCGCTCGCCCGACGCCATGGTGCGGGTGTCACATCGACCCAACAAGGGGATTTGCTGGGCCAGGTGGGCCATCATATGAACAGATTTTGCCATCTCAGACGCTGGCGCTATACGCTCCATCGCCACAGCAGCAAGCAAAAACATCTCGCCGCAGTCATCCAACTGCTGCTGAGTCGCCGGGCCGCTAGAAAACACAAAGTCCCAGGCCGCTGATTGAAGGAGAAATGCTTGCCGTGCATCGTCATCTAACCGCCCACGCAAGATGGTCGGGAGTTGCTTGCAAAAGTAGAGGATCTTGTCACGCGTCTTGGATTTTTCAGTACTCTTCGCATCGCAGAGCAAGCCACTGATCCGGCCGGTGAAGTAGTCGGGTAGGCTATGCGCCATGATGTCATCGAGACCTGCGCATTACAACCACACGCAAAAAAATAACACATAGTAGTAACACGACAGCCGAAAAAAATAGTCAGTCCTATGTAAATCACACAGACCATAGTCAGTCCTACATATTAAATTTCCAAATTACGGGAAAAATAAAAACCCAATGTCACACTTACGCTTGATATCAGCCTTTTCCTCAGCCGTCAGCTGGAACCCGGGGCGCGGTGCTGGCGCCCTCTTCTTCTTGCGGCCTTTCTTCGGTGGACTTTGGTGGTCTCCCTCCGGTGGTGGGTCTCCCTCCGGTGGAGGGTCTTCATCAGGCCGCCACAGCTCCGGGTTCAGACCGAGGACCTTCAGCCTGCCACGAAGTGACCCGGTCGCCATAGCCTTCCCTGCATGGAGTACAAACAGAAAAAAAAAAAAAAACAATATTACATCAGCTTTCCATGTGAACAGATAGGCCAAGTCAATGTATGCATGCAACAATCACAATGAAATGATACAATTAAATGTTTAGCAATTACCGCTTGTGCAATGAATGACCCGCTTGAAGTTGTTGGGACACAGATGGAACTCGTCAATAAAATGACGGATCTTCAGGTGAACCCAGTACGGTAACTTGAGAAACGGCTCGGGCTGCTTTTTTAGCGTAGCACAGTACTTCAGGTAGCCAGCATGGTCCATCTCCTGAACAACAGGAGCGTGAGCCGGCCGGCGGGGGTCACCCTCGGGAAACATGCGGTCATTGCCAAGGAGAACGATACGGCCATTTGAGATAAAAACCCCACGCCACTCATCACCATGTAGGACGCATTGATAGTACCCTGCATCTGGAATGTTCAGGGACTTGGAGTATGCCGGGTAGTCGTGAATTATGCCAGCAAGAATGGACCTCACAAATGTCGTAGTGTAAACACCCGCCACGTCCAGCGTCACATCACAAATGTAATACCCCTTCCACAGTACCAGGAAGTCCTCAGCGATCAAGTCCAAAAAAATGGTCATGTTCTTGGGTGCCTTCCCCTTCATGGCGCCCACAAGAAGCACCATAGGGCAAAACCGCCCATTCACCATCACCCACTCGGGCAAGTTGACACAGGAAACAAACGCGGGCCAGCTGCTGTGGGTATCCATGAAAGACCTTGGACATACTCCGTCAAAATTCAGAAGGAAGATGGTGTTCCGCGGCTGGCTGCGAAAGTCCCAGTTGTTCTTTATGTGCTGGATGGCACGGCTGTCTGCACGAACAGGTCCATGCACAAGAAACACCAGACGTAAAAAGAAAGGTATCCATCAGAGCAGTACAAACAAAAGATAAGCGCAAGAGGAAAAATCTCGAACTTGATACTTTGGCACACATTGCATAACAGAAGGCGTAGAAACAAGTGCAAACCTGCCTTTCAAGCCGTCCACAACGCGCGTGGATGAGTCTGGCTCCCTGTTTTCATGTTTCGCAGCGTACTGAAGGGCTTCCGCCATTTCCGGGACTCGGAACCAGGCCCTAATCCGATCCATCAGGGGGAAGTGCCTAACCTGGCGATGCGCTTTCCGCGAGTTGACGATGTCACCGTTTCTGTCAGTGTACGTCTCGTAGCGCGACAGCTTGCAAAGAGGGCAGCTCTTAGTAATCTTGTCCTTGTACAAGTAACCCTCGCATGGGCAGGCATCGTACACACGGTACCCCAAGCCCAAGCCTTTGATCACTTTCCGTGCCTTCCAGATACTGTCGGGCAGAGTGTTGCCCGCGGGGAGAACGTTTCCCAACAGCTTGAAGAGCTCATCAGCAAAGCTCTGAGGGCATGAGTTTTCCCCCATTAGCGTCAGCAATTGCAATGTAAACATCAAGGCCTTGCTCTCAGATCCCGGGTACAATGGCGTATCGTCCTTGACTCTGGCCACTGCTTCGTCATAATTTCTAGCAAACTGGCGTGCTGCATCCTCTCCACTGGCCGACCCGTCGTCAGGGTCCTCGGCCATGAATTCATCGACTGTCTGTCCTTGACGCATTTACAATCTCTACATGGAGGGCCGGCATCGACCGTTGATGGTCAATGCCGGCCCTCCGTGGCTAACCAGTCGCCATCGGGATCACAAATCGAGCCACGCTAGGGCGTCTGCGCCAGTGAGACCACTGGCAGCTCACTAATCAACCGTGACCATGAAGTCCGGCTCAGTCGACATTTCCAGGAACGCATCCAACATAATTTGGCGATAAAACTCAGGAAGCCTGCAGGATGACCAATGAAACTGGACAATGTAGGTATCCGTGGAGGAAGGGAAAGGAGACATCACGAAATTTGGCCAGCTAGCAATGTGTGTGTCGATGTAAGTGTTCGGCTCGATTCCGGTATCCATGGGTGGGACCGCCATCTTTCTGGTGCCACCCGCCGCCGTGATAGCCGCTAAGTCACCCGTTGCAAGTTTGTGTCTGCTCGCCAACGCTTTCGATGTCGTCGATCCCTTTTGATCAAACGGACATTTTCTCAGTCATTCAAATGGTAGATATTACGGTCAGTGTACGGTAGTGTTGGTTAGTCACGGGCTCATTGGTAGAAGTCTACTGAAACGGTACAGCCTTAGCTCCTGAGGCCTCTGTACTTGTACCAAGCAGTACGGAGTTTAGCCGATCCGCACGCAGCCGCGCGGGGCGTGCGGGCCCCGCGCGAGGCGTGCGGTCCGGCCGTTTGTGTAGCTGCCGTTGGTGCCTTTTGGCGAAAGACGTTCAAAAAATTTTTGCGCGGGATGCTGCCAGGTTCGTCGATCTGCTGAATCCAACGGCGGACAGAGGCAGGTGCAGTGCGTCATGTATACGTTGGTTCGCAAAACGGGGGGATTCCGGACTTAGCCAGCCTTGGTCGCATGGTGGTGTGCGACCGAACGTTGTAAATGCCGAGAAGGGTTGCAGTGCTACGACCAGCTCACGTGTGCAGTCCTGAGGAGTGGGAGAAATTTGATGCCCGAGCATGTGAAGAGGAAAAGCCGAAACAAAACGTCGTTCCCTCCGAATATGTGCGGACCTTAAGACTGCAAATCACGACCTTCGGCCGTGCATACCTCGTTGAGGGGTATGTCCTGAAAGAACAGGATGGCGCCATGGTGGATGCTCTCATTAACCGGGTAAAGAAAAGCTGCATAAACTTTCTGGAAACATGTGTGGCTGACGACAACCGTGCAGAGCTGGATAAGTATGAGGCATCCAGCTGGGTGGTAGACCCGACGACTGGTGAGCTCACCGCCCAGAAGCCCAAGGGCTCCAAACCCAAAGCCCTAAGTGTTGAAGAATTCGTAAAAAAGGAGCTGAGCCGCTGGCTAAGCAACTCCAGCTTAAAAAAGAGGCAGAGTTTTGCCGAGGACGAGGATGATGACGTGAAGGAAAATACCAAAGCGCTAAGCGACGTGACCAACATGCCAAAGGTAATAACGCTATCTTTAGCTACAGGAGTCTGCAAGCTTCTTGGTTTTTTCTTTCATCGCAGGTCTGCTACTAACCGACTTCCCGAATGTTAACGTCCTTATTCCATGCCCCGCCCTCTGCTTGCAGACAACTCCTGCTGCCAAGCCGGCGGCAAAGCCGGCGGCCAAGCCGGAGGTCAAGCCGGAAGTAAAGCCGGAAGTAAAGCCGGAGTAAGCCGGAGGTCAAGCCGGAGGCCAAGCCTGTGCACACAGGCGTCCGAGCAGATGAAATTCGGAGACTCAGAGCTCGGCTGGCTGCCCTTGAGGAGGAGTTAGAGCAGGAAGTGGCAGGGTACGCGCCTGCACCTGTGGAGGTATCGGATGTGAGGCCGCCGCCTCCGGTGGCCAAGAAGGTTGTACCGCCGCCCCCTCCCGTTCCCAAGCAGCCTGTCATGCCGCCCCCTCCGGTGGCCAAGAAGGTTGTACCGCCGCCCCCTCCCGTTGGCACGCAGCCTGTCATGCCGCCCCCTCCGGTGCCCAGCAACGCTGTGCAGCCGTCCCCTCCGGTGCCCAACAACACCGTGGAGCCGCCCACTACGGTGCCCAAGCTGGCCGACCTGCCAATGCCGGATGGTCTCCCGCCTGCTCGTGTGCCTGCCATCAAGCCAGATGTCTTCGAGCCCATCACGTCGCGCCCCGCCGTCAACAAGCCGCCCGCCAGCAACAAGCCGGCCGCCAGCAAGAAGCCGCCGCCAGCAAGAAGCCGGCTGCAAAGCGAAAGCTTCCTAGTGGTCCCATGGACTTGGGGCTTGCGCACTATCTGAGCACCTTACTGCCAACCGCGGTGGTTCAAGAGCGACCGGGCCCTGGTGGTTTCGGAGAAGCACTGCACGGGGCCTTCGTGGCACAAAGGTACAAGTACGAGCGCGATGGGGCGCGGCCGGCTGCGTATGTTTGGGAGCCTGGCAAAGTGGTGGAGGTGAAGCCGAAGCTCAAGGCCCCTTACGGCACGCGGTTTGTGGAGCGTGATGGGGGCTCGCAAATGCTGTTTGTTGACTTTGCCACGATGCATTACGGTGACGCCGAGGGCAACGAGAATGCGTGGGTCCTTCTGGGCAACGTCACTGACGACGACCTTCGAGGCGCACGTGCGAAATTGAAGGAGAGTTGGGGGCCAGCAGAGGAGAAGGAGGAGGTGTCGGATGAGTATGTACCGGCCAAGCGAGCGCGGGCGCCACCCAAGGAGAAGGCGTCTGCCGGTGCTCCCTCCGCGCCAGCGATCCCGCCTGCCTCTAGCTCTTCGACCGCAACGGTGTCTGCCGGTGCTCCCTCCGCGCCAGCGATCCCGCCTGCCTCTAGCTCTCCGGCCGCAACAGCGTCTGCCGGTGCTCCCTCCGCGCCAGCGATCCCGCCTGCCTCTAGCCCTTCGCCCGCAATGGCGTCTGCCGGTGCTCCCTCCGCGCCAGCGATCCCGCCTGCCTCTAGCTCTTCGACCGCAACGGAGTCTGCCGGTGCTCCCTCCGCGCCAGCGATCCCGCCTGCCTCTAGCTCTCCGGCCGCAACGGCGTCTGCCGATGCTCCCTCCGCGCCAGATCTCACCGAGGCGGAACTGGAGCTTGCCGCGCTCAAGGCCATGATGGCAAAAGCGCAGCGGAAAGTTGAGCTGGAGCGGCAAGCAAAGGAGTCCCAGAGTCAGACTCCTGATCCGGTAATTTAGTGGAATGTTTTTTCTGAAGCACGTTTTAGCTATGTAGTGATGTGGTGTTGTCACACCCAATTGCCATGTGCGTATATTTTTGTTACTCATGTATGTATCACTCTCATGCTAGGTCATGCATCATACCCACAGGCATAACCCATTTCACCATGGGATGTTTTGCTGGGCAACAACTATCTGCCGTGCCTGACTGCCCCCCCCCCCCTGCCTTGCTGCCCTTGTGTCCTCTTCAATGGTGGTGCTCTGTGTGCCTGCAGGCCTCCAGAGCATGAGTGCTGGCAACTGTGTGGCTTTGTTCAGGCAAAGAAGCATCATTGATCATGATGACACCTGAAGAAGAAGTAAATTAATTGGCTGGGCTTGATGCGGCCTGTGTTATTTCACAATGGTGTAAACGTATCGATGAGACGCCCAATGTGGGGCTAAATCCTCATTGTAAATCAAGAGAGACAACTGTAATGGGATGTATTATTATTTCTAATAAAGAAACCATTTGGAATGATGGCCTGTTAAGCTGTTCTTAACAGTGCTTGTGTTGTAATGCTGGCAAATCTGCATTTTCCCCTTTTTTATCACTGTCATTTTTACCACTTTGTGGTATTTTTTTACCACCCTCATTTTTACCACTTTTTACCACTTTTTACCACCCTCACTTTTACCACTTTGTGGCGTGTTTTTACCACCCTCGCTTTTACCACTTGGTGGTATTTTTTACCACTTTGGTGGTAAAAGGGGTGGTAAAAGGTGGTAAAATGATTTTACCACCTGCTGTTCTCCTAGCGTTTTCCCACCGTTTTACCACTTTTTACCACTTTTTACCACTTTTTACCACTTTTTACCACTTTTTACCACTTTTTACCACTTTTTACCACTTTTTACCACTTTTTACCACTTTTTACCACTTTTTACCACTTTTTACCACTTTTTACCACCCACTTTTACCACTTTTACCACTTTTACCACCAACGAGTTCCTAGTGTTTCTAGTCTACACTACTGCTATATTCCCTAGGCTGGGGCGGCTGGGGTCGCTGGGGCGGCAGGGGTCGCAGTTAAGCAATTAGCCCGGCTAATTGCTTTTATACGTCGAAGGTTCACTTCGACTACTTGCGCGCAAGTAGTCGAAGGTTCACTTCGACTACTTGCGCGCAAGTAGTCGAAGTGAACCTTTGACGTATAAAAGCAATTAGCCGGGCTAATTGCTTAACTTAAATTTGACACGCGGGAAGAGGATCGTTCGCTCGCCGCTAGCCCACTGCCAGCCCGCGCACTCACGAATTCCCAGCCTCCGCAGACTAATTACGCCGGCCCCCTGGCCTCCGTAGTTAAGCCTAATTACGCCTCCGGCCCCTGGGCCGCGCAATTAGCCCTGCGCTCTCTAGGCTCTGGCACCCGGCACTATTCCTTCAAGAGTGATCAGAATATTGACGCCGCAATATTCTAACTCCAACCCTTTCTTAGGCCAACCTCAGGCACTTCCTAGAAGCTCGGCAATTCTGGCACCTGCGCCTGGTGGAATTATTTCCCAAATAATTCGCTCCGGCAGGAACCGAACCCCTGACCTCACGCGTGCGGCAAATTTAAGTTAAGCAATTAGCCCGGCTAACTGCTTTTATACGTCGAAGGTTCACTTCGACTACTTGCCGCAATATTCTAACTGTCGCCTGCCAGGGCTTGTGGGCGACGTAGATGTCCGCCCCCTTCCAATAGACCGGCTTCTGCCCCGCCGTCTGCCGGAGCTGCTGGTAGGTCGGCCATAGCTCCCGTCGCCGTTGTTGCTGCGTCAAGGTCAAGTCGTCGTCCAGCGTGTAGGAGGTCCCCCCAAGCCGCTTGCGACGCTTGAGGAACTCCATCTTATCCGCCATGATGGTGTCAAAGGTGAGGAGCAAGGGGGAGGGGCCGGCCGGCCTTACCGGCCCGCGAGCGGGGATCAAGGCGGGTCACCCCCCGCGGCTTGCCCTTACCAGTGAGAGCCCCATGGGGACAAGGATTTTGTTCTCAAACGCCAGGGCAAGGGTCTCGGAGGTCTCGTCCTGCAGCTGGTCGAAGTGAGCAGCAATTGACTATGACGTTAAGGCTGCGCTTGTCGAGCTCGGCCTCCTCGCGGATCGAGGTACCCAGCGTCTGCTGCTTAAGCTGGGCGGCGACGGCGGAGGAGGTGGTGGTGGTGCATGTGGTTCATCAGCACGGCTGCCCAGGTCTGCCGGGTGGGAGGGGCATCAGTTAACGTTCTTAAACGCAATGTATAAGGATATAGTTGCAATGCAGCAATGTTACGTCCCAGCCCAGACACACCTAGCCTGAGCTACGTAGCGAAAGATCCTCCTTGCCGGAATTAGGAATAATTCAAGGTAGCCTAATGTAGGTTGCGCTTCACGACGTGAGTCGTGAGATATCTGGCACCGCGGCTTGATGCCAAGCTAATTGTACACACTTATAATGGCTAGCAATAACAATTACAAATGGATAGTTGCCCCGGGCTCAATGTGTAGGCGTATTCGCACTTATCATTCATCAAACCAAGAGGACGAGACTCTCGTCCTCGGACTAATTTAACCTAGGTTGATTGCGGCGCAGATACACGTCAATTTCCCTAGAACAATCCAAGTCACTCATTCCACGTAGGATCCGGGCCGACATCGACCCTCAACTACAGGATCCACGCCTAGAACTACGGACGGACTCAGAACTGGCGCGGCGCCACGGCACCGGCCCCTAAAAGGACAACCTAGGACCAAAATAACTAGTCCAATTCACACAATAGCCAATATCCATAAAACCCAATACACTAGACCAAACGGCCTTAGTAATTTATTCCATTCATACACCCGTTTGCTCACCATAGTCACCAGCATCTTTGTTAAAACAATAAGTAGATGCATATAGACAGGTAGCGGTTACAGAACCGCTATTAAGAACTCCATAGGCATGGCTCGCGATTACCCGCGCAGACCAGGCCACCAAAGAGGGTGGGTGGGTGGGACAAGAAAAAAGACCACAACAATGTCACTACGCCGCCAAAGTAGTCAAACTGCACTAGCACGGGGCTGACATCAGCAACCGAGCTTAACTTAACATGTCAACCTGAGAATGTAGCGACACCTACCGTACCACAAAAACAACAACCAATCAAATACCCTTTCCGAAAGGTTCTAATTATCATTCGACATACCGGTTCAACAAACCCGGCCCTGTCAAACTTTAAGCATAAGATTATTTCGAGATTGTAGTACAATAGGGCCACTGCCCCTACTAACAATTCCAGGTCGCCAGCCATTAGCCAAATCCGGTTACATCTGCCAAACCCGCCCGGTTCAGCCGACCATCCAGGCGGCTTCCGTGAGCGGCCTTATTCCCCGCCTCACTTCGAGAAACTCTTTTCAAAGAAATCCGATTCATACACCCGTTTGCTCACCATAGTCACCAGCATCTTTGTTAAAACAATAAGTAGATGCATATAGACAGGTAGCGGTTACAGAACCGCTATTAAGAACTCCATAGGCATGGCTCGCGATTACCCAACCTCCCCTTCCTGGCCCTCCGGTCCGCTAAAGAAGCACCATTTCTTTTCCCGTCAAAAGCTGTCCTGTCGCGATGGGCGCTCTCCGTTGCCAGAAAACAGATTTAATTCCCAGCGACTGTGAATGCACAAAAATTCATGCACTGTCGATCGACACAGCTCGCATTTTTGACCCCACTCGGGGGCCCCCGCTGACCTCGTTGCCGACCTCTTCCCTGGTCCGCTAAGGGGTGCTGTCGCGGAACACAAAGTCAAAGCAAAAGCTGCTGACTGGCGCCGCTGATTCCAGCCGACGCCCAGTTTGCAACTTTTTTGAAAGGCAACCAACCTAGTGCCGAGCACATAAACACTCCTTCCGTACAAAAAAGTGGAAATACCACTGATTACGAAATCAAGTTGGTTTTCAGCCCTTGCCTCCTGCGCCGAGGCTCCGTGTCCCACAACGGTGACTTAAATTTTTTACCCCCCCGAGCCGCGGCGACCCTCAAGCCAAGCCCAACCCGGAATGCAAGCATTTCCAGGTACGAGACAACTCAAAGGCAGGCCAGCCTGCCGACAGCCCAACCCGAGGCGCAAGCATCCCCAGGTACGGAACCATCAAGCAAGCTAGCCCTTGCCCAACCCGGCCAGCTGGCCGTTTCTTTCAAACAGACCAGCCATTAAATAATGCATCAGCCCCCGCTTCGCATTTAAACCCCGATCACCCGGACATTAATTCCGGGCCAGTGGCAGCCATGAATCCCAACCGCCTTAAGCAGCCAGGGTTCATGGATGCCGGAAATTTGGCTAACAAATTTTAGCCCCGCACCCATGCTGAGCGCAAGGCTGGTGAGGCATTTCTTGTACCGCCATAGCCTCAGCCGTCGGCGCTCAGCCAACGTTTACAAGAAAAAAGACCACAACAATGTCACTACGCCGCCAAAGTAGTCAAACTGCACTAGCACGGGGCTGACATCAGCAACCGAGCTTAACTTAACATGTCAACCTGAGAATGTAGCGACACCTACCGTACCACAAAAACAACAACCAATCAAATACCCTTTCCGAAAGGTTCTAATTATCATTCGACATACCGGTTCAACAAACCCGGCCCTGTCAAACTTTAAGCATAAGATTATTTCGAGATTGTAGTACAATAGGGCCACTGCCCCTACTAACAATTCCAGGTCGCCAGCCATTAGCCAAATCCGGTTACATCTGCCAAACCCGCCCGGTTCAGCCGACCATCCAGGCGGCTTCCGTGAGCGGCCTTATTCCCCGCCTCACTTCGAGAAACTCTTTTCAAAGAAATCCGATTGTTACGTCCGACCAAAAGGGCTGGGACGTAACACTCCTCCCCCCCCCACGGGGGTCGGTAGTCCCTACCGTACAAAGATAGAATAAGGAAGCAACGCTACTATAAGAGTACTATGTCCCAACCTCGGTTCACCCGCAGGTCAGTAATACCGGTTCCTCTAGAGGTTGATACACAGGACCAACCCTGACGTAGTAGCAAGACTCTGGTGGTGACCGGATCATTCCGCTATCCGTCACAAAAACTTTCATAACCACTCTAGCGTCCGCCGCTGGTGGCACGTCGCTGCAACAGGGCCTCAGTGAGAGCCCTACGCCCCGCGTGGGTCACTTGCTGGATCATCATCCCGGGGTGCAAACACAGATCACACGTATCAAAGGCCACCTGGTAGGGAGACACTTTATGCCGACCCATCCGGGACAGCTCCACCCACGTACCCCGGGGCCACATGGACAGGAACCGAGCGAGGTACTGGGGGTGGGTAAATAGAAGAGTCAGTGCCGACCGATCCACCACCCCACAGCGATGCTCGCGAACAAAGTGCACCCCCATCATAAAAACCTCCGTACGCACGTGATCATCGTTGATCGTCGCCGTCCGTGCCCCTGCAATATCGGGCACCACCAGGTTCAGAAAGGCACGCCCCTCCGTTGGGGCCACCTTGGGAGGCGTCACCACGTGCCCCACCCCATCCACCTGATATCGCCAATCCCACCAGTCTTCGGAACCGAACCGCACAGTATGCCCCACCATCTGGGGAAAACGAGGGTCGACCGGTTGCGGAAGGGGCAGGGGAACCTGAGGGAGAAAGGTGATCTCTACCTGTTCCCAGTAGGCCCCGCGATCCACCGCGCACCAGGGACCCGCTTGAAACACCAGAGGAGCGGGCAGATGCGTACCAGGAGGGGCCTGGAGAAACGGAGGTCCCTCGAACGTCACACACAGCTTCTCCGTGCGCGGTCCTGGCCCACCATACCTCACCGCCCTGCCCGGTACCGTCCGTATGAAATCCCCCAATGACCACTCCTCGTGTGAAGACCCCGGAGCCCTGGAAGCTGCATCATAGCCCACTGAGGTGGCGGCAGAATGATCGCCTTGGCGACCGTGCTGGACCAACAAGCGCTGTATCAGGTCCTGTCCTGATTGTACCGCAGCCACGAGCTCCTCCAGGCGCATCACGGGCTCCGCTGGTACCAGAATGCCCGTCCCGCTGGGGTCTTCCGCGACCCGAGGTAGCGTCTCCGCCATGGTATGTAGGCACGGTTCCTCCGCGGAACGGTGCGAGGGTCGACCCGACGGGGTGGGCCTGCTGTGTCCCTCCGCGGGACGTGACATTGACGATCCGGCTTGAGCAGGCCGGGGACGTGGGTCCAGGGAGACCAGGAAGGTAGGCTCCGGTGGATCCACTTCCGGTCGGGAACGAGGCTCCAAGGAGACAAGGAAGGTAGGCTCCCCGTGGCCCACATCCGACGGAGGACCTGCGGGGGCCACATCCGAGGGCTTACCCCCGGCCGGCTGTTCTGTCCTAGCCGCAGCAGCCCCCGTCGTATCCGGCCGCGGTCGCCGAGACTCTCGCTCCAACTCCAGCGCTGACCCCCACGTGCGCTCCCAGTGACGATCAGCCGGGCGACGAGGTGGTGGTGACGCTCGGCGAGCAGTTCGTACCTCCGTCCCCGAGTCCGAGCGGGAACGCGAACGCGAGGGCGGTGATGGCGAGCGACGACGTGCAGGTCGTTCCGGAGCACGCCGAGAAGCTGGTTGACTGCCCCCGCCCCATCCAGTGGCCCTCGGGCGCGACTCGCGCCCAGGTGGTCGCCCCCAGCCTGTCGCCGGCGGTGGCGCCTCATAACGCGTCACAGGACGGTGTCCTGCGCCGCCCTCAAGGGAGCCCCGAGAAGGTGGATCCCTCGGAGGAGAACTGAGGGAGAGGGCGTGGAGGGTGGTCATCAGAATCGGAGTCGTCACCCTCACTACCATCATCCTGGTCTTCGTCATCCATAGTCACAATGCGATCCAGGGCCTGCCGTAACGAATACTGCCCCGCACGCATACACTTCTCGCCCCGCAACGCCCCCTCCAACGGAAGGTACCGGGGAAAGTAGTTCTCCAGCAGTTTCCGCACCTCGGGTGGAATTAGGAGGAGCAAAAGCCGTGGAAATGCCAGACCCGCATCCAGCGTGTTCATGCACGCGTGACAAAGGCACTCCCGCTCATGGGTTTCCCAATCTGTGCCGACCACCACGCCGTCGCGCTCTGCGGTGCGGGTCTCGATCTTGAACCCCACATTTCTCCGCACGAACCCTCGAAAATCCTCCAGCTTTGCGGGGCCGACCCGCGCCAGAGTGGAATCAGCGCGGAGTTCCGACGGCATCTGGTTACGGCGCCGACGTCGTCGTTCCACCAAGTCACCCTCCCGACCATAGTTGCGCAAGAACACTCGGGGGTTGAATGTCTCCTCATTCAGCTCCTTCACTAGCTGCATCGTGCGCGCGTCCGGTGCTCCGGGTATGGACGACGTCTCTTGCCGGCCACCACCTCCCGACATCAAGTTTCGTTTAAGTGGCCAGCCGGAGCGGCTGCTTAGGTTTTAGCGGGCAAGTGTTCGAAGCGCGTCATTGGTGAATTACTGGGGAACTTGGGTTTCCCCGCGAAACTCCAACCGCACGTTCAGATTTCCAAATCTCAAGTAAAGTTCGGCGCAACTTTCTGAACGGGGGCAGTTGACGAGCAGCATTCCTCCGGACGAATGAATTGCGTTCCATACTTGCGAAAAATTTTGAAAGGTAGCTTGCGTGCAGCCCTACTAAAATTTGCGCGGACGTTCAGATTTCCAAATCTCAAGTAAATTTCGGCAGAACATTCTGAACGGGGGTAGTTGGCGGGCAGCGTTCCTCCAGACGAATGAAATGCGTTCCATACTAGCGCAAAATTTTGAAAGCTAGCTTGCGTGCAGCCCTACTAAAATTTGCGCGAAGTGTGGGACTGAAAATTTGTAACGGAAACTTTTTGGTAGTTGCCGTCACTTCCTCTTGTGCAAACGTGTGGGAGTGAAAATTCGTAACGGAAACTTTTTGGTAGTTGCCGTCACTTCATTTTGCGCGAGTGTTGGGCTGAAAATTCGTAACGGAAACTTTTTGGTAGTTGGCGTCACTTCCTTTGGTTCGACTGAAAATTCGCTGAAATTCGCTGAATTCGTACCGTAGCCTAATTTTTAGTACCTCGAAGTGACGGAGCACCTAAAAATTTGCCCACAAGTACACTTGGCAGCGCGCTCACTGGGAAAAATTGTACAGCCGCTCCGGCGGGCCACTTGAACGAATTGTAATGGAGCCCCCGGCCCCTAAAGTACCCCCTCGGACTGCAGGCTCTCCGCGAGCTGTCCGCGTCCTCGCATCCCGTTCTGGTTGAGGGACCTCAGGTTGGTCTGGCATGTCCATGTCAACCAGATCTTCTTCACTGGACTCCCCGTCTGCTTCCCGGATTCTGCATCTGCAGCCTCCGCGGCGCTGACGGAAGTCTGGCCCCTGGGAAGCGCCTCCGCGGCGTCCCCCTGCACAGCCCACACACAAGATACCAGGGCATTAGTCGGCGTGTACCTAGTACCCGGCTCACACACCACTCTCACCCTACACCGCTGTACCGCATGTGGCCTGTTAATGCAACTGGTGCGTCTTCTTGTATGCTTCCAGTAGTAAGCGGGCGCACCCAGCTAACTCAGTAGCGGTGCGCCAGGAGTCCTCCGACTCATGCTGCGCGAATCGCCATCGCACCCGGTATTGTCGCTGGACCCCTCGACCCCGTTTGACATCCCGGTGTCCCACGATCGCTGCCACCTCATCCTCCTGTTCCCCCGTGTCCGGATTGAACTCCAGCGGGGCCGGGGGATTGACCCGGCCCTGGATGGTGTTCTGGTGATACAACTTGAGCTGGTCACGATGGAAACGGTTGGACGTGAGGTTCCATGACACTGGGATGTTCACCTGGAACATGACATCGTCGAACTTGGTGAGGACCTTGTAGGGGCCCAGGAACATGGGACGAAGCTTATAGTCTTCAGCTCCTTCTCCACCTTGTGTGAGAATCGTCCGATCTGCGGGCCCTCCACCAGGACCCAATCGCCCACCTCGATGGACGGCGCCCGGTTATCCCGCTTGCCGGCTGTCCTCTCCAGATACCGCTCTGTCGCTGCGCGGTAGCCCTGGACTGCACTGTTATGCGCCTGGTGCATCCGCTGCAGCAACCGATCAACCCCCTGGCGTGTGTCCAGCTTGACCTGATCCTCTCCAAGTCCGGGGCTCATAAGCAAGTCGGGCGGCGTGAGAGGGTGTCGGCCAGAGTTGAGGAAAAAGGGGGTAAATCCATGTGCGGCCTGGGGGGCATTATTCAGGGAGAACTCCACCAAGCCCAGAAGTTCCTCCCAATTGCTGCCCACCGCGTCGGTGTAGTGTCGCATGGTCTCTTGCACTGTGCGGTTCAACCGCTCCACCAGATGCGACGACGAGCTGTGATAGGCCGTGCCCAGCGACACCTTGGTGCCCAGCTGTTCGAAAAATTCCTGCCAGAATTTGGCCGTGAAGAGCTTGTCGCGGTCGGAGATGAACTGTCGGCTGAGCCCGTGAAACCAAAACACGTGCGTCAGGTATATCTTGGCGCACTCCTCCGCTGTGAGGTCGGCCGGACACGGGGCCAAGTGACACATGCGCGTCAGGCGGTCCACGAACACCAAGACCATGCTGTTGCCGCTCTTCGTCTTCTTGAACGGGCCGATGAAGTCCATCATGATAGAATCCCAAGGACCCATCGGATCAGGCAACGTCTTAGGGACGGCTTGAGAGCCCGTGTTCCTGGACTTCATGATCTGGCACGAGGGGCACTGGCGCACATACGTCTCAATATACTCCTTCATCCCTGGCCAGTAGAAATGCTTGCGGACGCCTAGAAGGGAATCGTGGATCTCGTGAAGCAAGGCGGCCCTACAAAGCTCAGGGACATACAGCCGCCATTCCTCCGGCTGGACACTCACGAACAGGCGCCCATCCTGGAACTTGCAAGGGAAGGCGCCCATCTGCTGGGGATGCGCCCGGATGGCCTCAAGTGCCGCTTCCTCCGTGACCGTGAAACGACTGATCATCGTCTCCAGGTCTGACGTAACTGTGAACGCGTCCGCGGCCGAGTCCTCCGCATCCGTACTCGCCTGGTTGACGAATTCTGAGAAGACTGTGGGTGGGCCGATCGGCTGAAGCTGAAAAATTCCCTGGGGCGGTACCACATGACTAAGGGGCACGCGCGTATGCGACCCCTCCCCCTCCCCGGGGGTGTCCACGTCCTCGTGGGCGCTCGACTCATCCAGGAGGGGTGACAAGTCATCCCGAGTGGTATGCCCAAGATGAAACAGGTGGCGGGCCCGGGGAGACCGTGGCTCCAAGCCGTAGGCGGTCCCCGGGGCGGCCACAGTTACGTTAAATAGTGCCGGAACCTTTTGCCGCCTGGGGCAAATCGGTCCGTCACACTATTTTGCCCGGAATAACCACTTCCGAGCACCCAAGTTAATTCGGCCGAATTAACTTGGGTGCTCGGAAGTGGTTATTCCGGGCAAAATAGTGTGACGGACCGATTTGCCCCAGGCGGCAAAAGGTTCCGGCACTATTTAACGTAACTAAAACCTGGCCTCGTGGAGGGGGACGAAGAGCCCGAGACATCCGCCTAGGCCGCTGAGCACGCACCACTAAATGCGCCGGAGCTGCCTCAGTGAGGATTCGAACCCCTGACCTCCAAGTTGCACAGGTTTTAGTTACGTTAAATAGTGCCGGAACCTTTTGCCGCCTGGGGCAAATCGGTCCGTCACACTATTTTGCCCGGAATAACCACTTCCGAGCACCCAAGTTAATTCGGCCGAATTAACTTGGGTGCTCGGAAGTGGTTATTCCGGGCAAAATAGTGTGACGGACCGATTTGCCTCAGGCGGCAAAAGGTTCCGGCATTATTTAACGTAACTAAAACCTGTGCAACTTGGAGGTCAGGGGTTCGAATCCTCACTGAGGCAGCTCCGGCGCATTTAGTGGTGCGTGCTCAGCGGCCTAGGCGGATGTCTCGGGCTCTTGGTCCCCCCTCCACGAGGCCAGGTTTTAGTTACGTTAAATAGTGCCGGAACCTTTTGCCGCCTGAGGCAAATCGGTCCGTCACACTATTTTGCCCGGAATAACCACTTCCGAGCACCCAAGTTAATTCGGCCGAATTAACTTGGGTGCTCGGAAGTGGTTATTCCGGGCAAAATAGTGTGACGGACCGATTTGCCTCAGGCGGCAAAAGGTTCCGGCATTATTTAACGTAACTGCCACTGGGACGCAGGTGGTATGAAGCACATCCATGTCCTCGTAGAACCAATAGTCCGCCCGTCGCGAGAGGGCGTCAGGCACCACGTTGTCCGCGCCCTTGACATATTGGATCTTGAACGGCGCAAACTGCGACAAGTACTCCATCCACCGCGCTTGGCGGGGCGTCAGGTTGGGCTGCACCAGGAGGTGGGTGAGCGGCCGGTGGTCGGTGTGGATCACCAGGCGGTGGGGGTCGAGATCCCCCTGCTCACTAATGGCCACCGAAAACTGGGCCCCCAGAAGATGATGACGCCACGTGTGGCAGCTGTAGACTACTGCCAGGAGTTCCTGCTGATGCACTGGGTAATTCCGCTCCGCCGGAATCATTGTGCGTGAGATGTACTCGATGGGCTGAAGGCCCTTGCCTTGGTCCTGCAGGAGAACACCCCCGATGGCCACCTTGCTGGCGTCAGTAGCCACGACGAAAGGAAGGGACGGGTCCGGCAGGACGAGGACCGGCGCTGTGGTGAGGTGGCGCTTAAGTGCCTCGAAGGCCTGCTGACACTGCTCAGCCCAAAGGAACTGGGTACCCTTCTTGAGAAGAGCGTTAATCGGGGCGGCGATGGTGGCAAACCGCGGAATGAACCGCCGGTAGTAGGAAGCCAACCCCAGGAAACTGCGCACCCCTTTCACGTCCGTGGGGACCGGCCATTGCTGTACTGCCTCGATCTTCTCCGGGTCGGTCGCGATGCCGTCCGCAGACAGGGTATGGCCCAAAAAGGGCACACAGCGGCCGGCGCGCACCTTGGCCTTCCGCGCCTACAGGTGCTCGTCTTCCATGATCTGAAGCACTGCGTCAACATCCTCCAGGTGCTCCTCGAACGTCTTGGAGTACACCAGGATGTCGTCCAGGTACGCCAGCGCGCACGTGCGCTTGTAGGTCCATGGTGGGCGCGCCCCCTTCTGCGGGTCCGTCAGATCCTTGGAGACCTGCGGCAGGTGGGCCGTGCCCATCACCGGACGGAGGATGTCGTTCATCAGCATCTGGAAAGACGCCGGCGAATTACACAGGCCCATTGCCGCCACCCGAAACTGGTAGTGGCCGAAGGGCGTGGCGAACGCGGTCTTGTGGCAGTCTTCCGGCGCGATGCGCAGCTGCCAAAACCCGTCCGCACAGTCGATGACGGTAAAGCACGTAGCCCCTTGGACACGGTTGAAGATGTCGTCGATCCGCGGTAGAGGATACCGGGACTTGACAGTGATGGCGTTCAGCTTCCGGTAGTCAGTCACCAGCCGCCACTTGCCCCCTGGCTTGGGAACGAGCAGCACGCCCGCTGAGAAGGGGCTGTTGCTGGGTTCAATGAGCCCGGCGTCGAGCAGCGAAATGAGGATCTTCTTGAGCTCCACCAGCTCGACTGGGCCCATGCGGTACATAGGAGACGCTGTCGGCCCGGAACCCTCCTGGACCTGGATACGGTGTAGCACCGAACGATTGGGAGGGAACTGGGGTGTGCGATCCGCGAAGAGAGTAGCGCCGCCGCTTCTCCAAGACGGCGTTGAACCGCGCCAGCTCGTCCGGAGTGAAGCCGACGCCGATCTCGTTGAGCATGGCCTGAGTGCTGTCCAGGTCGATACGGTACATCGCATACTCCTTGCCCTTCCGAAGTTGGCGCGCCAGCGTCTTGCTACTCATCAGGATCTGGGACGCTGGTCGAGGCCCGTCCGCCGAGCGCTCGTGTGTAATGTTATGGACCTCGGCGGCCTGTGCCCTGTACTCGCTGTCGGGGCACCAGAAGGAACCGTCCGGAAACCAAACTACCCGTCGGCGTACACTGCTGATGTCCACATCCTGCTTGTCCAACCAGTCCACTCCAATGATGTTGTCGGCAGCGCCCAGCGGCGCAATAGTCGCCACCAGGTCCACCGGCGTGCCCTGCAGCACACCCTTGATGTCTGCTAGGCCCGGCGATTGGTGTCGCCGGCCATCCGAATAGGTGACATACACTGCCGTGGTGTGTGGTCGTGGGACCAGGCCCAGCCGGCACACAAGGGCCTCGTTGATGAAGGACGTGGAGGCACCGGTGTCGACCAGAAACTTCACATCCATGACCGTTTTCTCCTTCAAATACGGATCAAGGACGGTGGGAGGAACCAGTAACCCTCCGCTGAAAAGAAACAAATGTCGCGAGCCCCCTTGAGATGCACGCGCCGCCGGTTGCATGGGTGGACGCGTCTGAAGCCACGTTGTTTACGTCTACCTCTACCCTAATTGACTCCGCGTCAGGACTACCATCTGATTTTTCTACCCTATCCTCTACCCCGGGGCCCAAGCCCACGGGCAAGGCTACTACTCCCGAGGAGCGGTGGGACGGGAGGCCGCCTCGCCCGACCGCCCGCCCTCTTCCCCCCCCTCCTCCTCTTCGTCAGCCTCCTCCTCGTCGTCATACTCGTAGCCAGCCACGGCGTGAGCCTGACCGGAAGAGGAGGACTGTCGCCGCGCCTCAATCTCGTTAACCGCACGCAGCACGCCCTTAGTATAGAGCTGGTCGCGGGCGGTCGCGGCTGCTGGTACTGAGTCGGAACCTGTCTGGCATGCTGCAGGCGAGCCGCACGCTCACCCGCGTTGCGGGGTCGGTCCCGGGGACCAGAGGAGTCGGGGCGGCTGCCGAAGGCTGGACCAGAGAAGCGAACGCCGGTTTCCGTTTCCCCTGCACCGCGACTGGCGTGCTTACCCCGGAGCTTGGGGCAGTCACGCTTGAGGTGTCCCACCTCGCTGCACATGAAGCACCGCGCCTTGCTAGCGTCGATCGCGTTGACACCCTGGTCAGTGTAGCCATCATCAGGGTCGTCGAGGTACTCGTCCTCCTCCTCGCCGGCGAACTCAGTGGAGTACATCTGATTCACCCGCCTCGGGGGAGCTGGCCTGAAGAAACGACGCACGGAGGGTGCACGCCCGCGAGTCACCACGTCGGCCACCTGCAGAAGGTATCTCTGGATATTCAAAATGTCCCAAGCCTTCCAAGGAACCTCAGCGTAGTGCTTGAATACCTCGTCCTGTAGCTCGGGACTGAGCGCCTCAATGAATCTGATCTTGTACTCGTACCAAGTCATGTCGGTCAGGTAGGCGGCGCTGGACTCAAACTTGGACAGAAACTCGCGATATGGGGTGGTCCCCTGGCGCAGCTTGCCGAAGGCGATTCGCTCGTGGATCTCCGCGTCTGGGGGTATCAACTTGCGGCGCACCCGGTCCATCAGCTCCTCCACGGTTTGCGGGTATGACTGGGATGCGATGCTCTCACAGTTCAAGATGCTCACCACCGAGGGGTCCATGCAGGTGTTAACCACATGCGGGATCAGATCACAGGTGGCCAGCTGCCAGGCCTGTGGTGATTGCGCCAGATGGTATACTGCTGTTGCCACATGCGTCCCCATTCGTCTACCTCGCGCGGTTTCATGTCCGCGTGCAGCTTGGGTACATTCTTGAAATTGGGCATCGGTGGGGCCTTTACCGCGTTGGTGATGGGCCCACCGACGTCTACGTAGGAGATGGAGCCGAAGGCGGGGGGCTGCGACCGGGGGAGAGATCCGGATCTGTCCGGTGTACCATGTGTCCGGCGCACCTGTACCGACGAGGGGTGTTCATACCCCGGGTCATCCAGTGCCACCCTGCTGAAATTCAGGTTACCGACGGCCGCGGGCGAAGGGACCACGCTGCTGTCAAGCGCCCGTGGACGCTGCGGTTGGGGTACCGGACGCTGGACGGGCGTAAGAGTCTCCTCGACTCGGGCAGTGACACTGCTTCTGTCAACCCCTGGCCTGGTCCGTGGTCTATGAGTACCAACAGGCGGGCCCTGAGTAGCTGGACCCTCGTCAACCTCGCCCATCCCCTCCAGATCGTCGAACTCGCCATCTGCCCCTGGAATCTCACCATCCTCATCCGAATTCCATAGCGCCGTGGGTAACAGGGAAGTACTGCCGAAGGACACTCTGCGTCTGCCCCGGTGAGTGGGGACCGGCGGACTGGTCCCTGGGGACGCCCCCGCCCCGCCCAGGGATGCAGTGGCCGCCCTGTGGCTGGCTGCTGATAACGGTAGTGCAGGGCATCTTCATTCTCGTCTCCCTGCTGCTCAGGATCATGTGGTAGCCATTGTGGTCTCGTCTGGGGTTGTTGTTGCTGCATCCGGGGTTGCTGTTGTTGCCGTTGCTGCTGCGGTGACCGTCGCTGCTGTTGCTGCTGCTGCATGCTGCTGCTGCTGCATGCTGTTGCTGCTGCTGCTGTTGCTGCTGCTGCTGCTGCTGCTGCTGCTGCTGCTGCTGCTGCTGCTGATGCTGCATGCTGCTGCTGCTGCTGCTGCTGTTGCTGCTGCTGCGAGTACTCGTGGAGCATCTCTCGGTCACTCCTGTCATCTCCCTGCCCTGTTAAGGCGTGAACCTCTACCTACGCCAAGCTCCGCCTTGGTATCCTAATTGGCTCACTAACCCTCTCCGCGAGAGTTAGCTAACCTTTCCAGCACATTTCCTCCGATAGCCAGTGTTACGTCCCAGCCCAGACACACCTAGCCTGAGCTACATAGCGAAAGATCCTCCTTGCCGGAATTAGGAATAATTCAAGGTAGCCTAATGTAGGTTGCGCTTCACGACGTGAGTCGTGAGATATCTGGCACCGCGGCTTGATGCCAAGCTAATTGTACACACTTATAATGGCTAGCAATACCAATTACAAATGGATAGTTGCCCCGGGCTCAATGTGTAGGCGTATTCGCACTTATCATTCATCAAACCAAGAGGACGAGACTCTCGTCCTCGGACTAATTTAACCTAGGTTGATTGCGGCGCAGATACACGTCAATTTCCCTAGAACAATCCAAGTCACTCATTCCACGTAGGATCCGGGCCGACATCGACCCTCAACTACAGGATCCACGCCTAGAACTACGGACGGACTCAGAACTGGCGCGGCGCCACGGCACCGGCCCCTAAAAGGACAACCTAGGACCAAAATAACTAGTCCAATTCACACAATAGCCAATATCCATAAAACCCAATACACTAGACCAAACGGCCTTAGTAATTTATTCCATTGTTACGTCCGACCAAAAGGGCTGGGACGTAACATGCAATGTGTGAATGTGGTTGGAACGGAGCTTTATTAAAATTGGATAATGTTACAGCACTCAGACACTTGAGGCTTAGACACGAGTTTGCCAAGTCAAGGCAACACACGTGAGGCGGGCTCGCAAGAGATCTGACCAATTGGCACTGGCCTATTCTTTATATACTTGTGCACTGTGCTTTGCTAGGCCTGAGCAGCCTCGTAGGGCCTGCTCAGTATTAACACCCCCGGTACAGTATTAACAACCTGTACAGCGTCCAGATCCTATACAGTAGGTCTGCCATACAGGCACAGTGACCACAGAGTACAGTCCACAGTGATTATTGCGTCTGCACCCAATAGTCCAGGACTATAAGCCTGCGGTACCACACTAGGAAGTCGGGTCTGAGATTTTTCTCAAGATCCTGAGATTTTTTAAAAGGATTCAGAGATTTTTTAAAAGGATTCAGAGATTTTTCTGAGATTTCCTGATTTTTTGCTCAACAAAAATTGATATCCTGAAAAAATTTGAGATTTTTTATCTTGAGATTGAGATTTGGTCCTCAAATATCAGGACTTTCTCCTGAGAATCTTGAGAACTGCCTGAGATTTTTCTCGCCACACACTGAGAAACCACTGAGATCCTGAGAAACATGTCGGAACAACAAAAAAAATCTCAAGATCTTGAGAAAGCCCGCTAAATCAGACAAAAATCAGGAAAATTAGGACATTTAGCATGGCACTTGAGAACTCTCAAGTGCATGAAGACAGGACACTTATGCATTATATGTGGACGCTCAAATGATGCACTTGACACACATGTTCATTGGAAATAAAGAAATATAATGCATGGTCCGGATTCTCCCGATTTCTGGCCTGCGCTGGCTGTCTCCTTGATAATGCAGTGCGACAAGCACACAACAAGTTACATTACAGGCATCATTGCCAGAAATATAATCAATGCCACTCCTCATCAGTGTATGCAGCACTGTCAGAGTTATCCGCATAATTTACTACAGCACGCTGCCTCTCACCTCTCCTTTGTGAGGGAATGCATGCCTCACCGTTGCTGCTGAACGACGAAACACTAGCTATGTCATCAGGGCTCGATGCGCTGCCACTAGCCGCTGCCATGGACTTGCCAGCAGTGCGGCTCTTGCCACGCGAGCGGTTTGGTAGTGCAGCGGCTGTGTGTGGTTCTACCAAACCGGACTTTGAGAAATATGTGCCTACTCCATGGCCCCACGTGAGCACGTGCAAAACTCAAGGTATTGAAGAGGCCGCTATCAGCTCACATCAATCGGAGCACTACAGAACAGCATCGGGGCAACTACAGAACAGCAACCCGCGACCTTCAACCATCTTTACGTCATCGCAGCTCCGTCCGGAGTCATGGTTCATGGCGGCAAAGACGGGGTTCGGTATAGGCGCAGCATCACTTACATTCTGCAAGCGCCCCCGCTACTTGCCCCGATGGGGACATGAAGTAGGCACATATTTCTCAAAGTCGTTTGGTAGAACCACACACAGCCGCTGCACTATTAAACCGCTTGAAGGCGGGTCAGAGCTAGTGATATACTATCTGAGCAAGTGACTTGACTAGTGCGAATCCCAAAGTGGAAATGCCGTGTCTATTCCGGCCTAACATGGCTGATGAAGGCGTTTATGGAATGGTGCGGCTAGGTGCAGGACTGCAGAGTTGCGTTGCCTAACATGGCTGCTGAAGGCGTTCATGGGTGCGGCTAGGTGCAGGGCTGCGTTGCCTAATCGCAACCTTTCTTAATTTTTCGCTCGTTGGACCAACGGTCTACCAGGTAACGGTTAAGAGAGGTAGGGCGCGAAGTTGAAAGTTTGGAACGGCACTGTCGTCATGCGGCTATTTCACGGCGCCATAACGGCCTTTATTTCAGTTATAATGTTCAGTTCAGTTTCTTCCCACGCCGGTTCCCTAGCCTTGCCCGTACCGGCTTCGGAATAAACGGATGCCGGCACCGTATGCTTGTTCCATTTTTTAACAGGCAGGTACTACTTCTCTAAGCCCGAGCTCTTTTGTAGAATGTTCTCACTGCCTATTTGCTTTAGTGACTTTGCGTTAATAATTGTCGGCTGTCAGTCTGTCAGCCAACAATCAGAAATCGTTGTCGCACTTTATAACCTGCTCCAATGGTTGTCCGGCAAAGGCAGGACCAAGCGTTTTCTAGGGTCTGGCAGGACGGCAATTTTTGAAATGCCTATGGCTTTCATTGGTGAATACTAGTTACTGTATGTACCTGTAAATTTATCGGCAGTTTGCGGCTCCGACCGTTCTAAAAGGCTTTGAGACGAGTAGTAACCAGTGGAAAGGTAAGATGTCATGACAATACGGAAGATCGCTTGGCTGGAATCACTCGAGACATTCCGCCTGCCGCTGGCAACGGATGTGACCTAGTCGCAATCTTTTTTTTTGCGCAAACAAAAAAACGCGTTTGACGTAGCCGTTGTTCGCAGTCAAGTCCATGCTTAACAGTCAGTGCTGGGGCTAGCGGGCAGTGAGGGCACATACACGCTAGCTCGAGCGATGGGGCAACCGATTTCCATACGTAACCAATGAATGCAACCACCGAATAACAAGCGCCGCAGGTCCGCTAAATGCGGTGATTTCTGTAGCAAACGCGGCGTATCAGTATATGGATGTCGGTAGGCCGGTGCACAGTACACTAGGTATGGCCTTGAAGATAGCCGGCTGTGGTATATATCATGCAGTTCTTTACACTTGCACGATCAGGACCTCTGGAGCCTGCCAAGGACTTCAACCCCTAAGGTCAGTGCAGTTTCGTTGCGGGTAAAGCTGGCCATCTTTCTCAGAGCTATTCATGTGTTTTCTCTGAATGTTTTCATTACCATGGCCTTTTTGCGCTCAGCATCTTATGCATGTATGCTTCTATGTTGCCGTTTCCCCTTCAATTTTGCCTGTGCGCGTGTATTGCGGGTGACCGACCGGACGCCGTCCAACTGGCATGATGCCCACGCGCGAATGGCAGAGACTGGCTCTTGCTCGAGACCTGTACATGTGGTAAGCAGCTGCTACCATCCCATTCCTAGAGTCGATACTATTGTCGTCCGCGTTGATCTGTCTGCGGCCTTGCTAGAATGCATGCTCCGTCTTTCTTACTCCCTTTACATGACTTTTTTGCAATGCTCCTCTTACATTTAGCAATATGTGCGTGGCATTTCCCCCATGGTGCCAGTCTTTGCTGTCGACAACCAGAACCTGGCTTTTTGCAATGTAATATCCCATCTGCTGAATCTTCTATTAATTACCTCCTGATCGTTATTACCATCGTTTTCTTCGTGGCTCTCCAAGCTTAGTTTCTTATAGTGACATGAAGGTTAGCCACCATACCTGGGTTCTAGGTTCGGTGTGACTATACTTTAATGCCGTTCCTGCCAGACAGAATCAGCCCTTTAAAAGAAATTTAGTCTAGTTACCCTGGAGCTTCACAGTTAATAAACGTGTTTTCCCTTTTTCAATGCATCGGTCATATGCAATGTCGTGGTTTCTTGGTCTTGCACATCTCAATAATGGCGGTGCTAGGCTTTCACTTGGGTCACCCTTTCAATGTTTTGTGCCAGTCAGAAGTATCTTTTTTTATGCCGAGGATGATGTTGTTTGCTATGCCTTTGGTCTGGTTAGGTGTACACGTGCACATGCTGCAGCCCAGCGTTTCTAATCATGGTCCTGTTTAATGCTGTTTTTCCCCCTTCCTGGTTTATGCGTGCAGGTAAATGTGCAATGAAGCACAGTTGGGCAGACTAAATGAAGAACCAAATGATCTACAAGATCTGCCAAACGATGAAGAAACAATCCTCTTTTTGTTGTGATTAATTTTTTGCCTATGAATAAAAGATTTTTTAAATAATATTTGTCAATGTAATGAATGCACTGATTGTGAGTCATGCCCCTGTTGTAAACATCTTTCATTTTTGTATCTGACGGTCCCTGATAACACCATTTTTTGGTCCCAGAATGGCAGAAGAATTCGCCTGTGCATGCTCTTGAGATTCTTGAGATTCTACTCGTTTTTTTGTCCTGAGATTTTCACTACAAAGTCAAAATCTCAAGACCTGAGTTTTTCGGTTGAAAATCTTGAGATTTTTTTCACCAGAAATCTCAGGACCCGAGACTTGCGCACTTACCAGATTTTCTCAGTACGAAATATCAAGACAATCTCAAGACAATCTCAGGAAAACTCAAGATCAATCTCAAGACATTCTCAAGACGTTCTCAAGATATCTCAGGAAATCTCAAGATGAGTGTAGATAAATCTCAAAAAAACTCAGGACAATCTCAAGAAATATCAGTGCGAATTTCGGCCGACTTCCTAGTGCAACAGACCACAGGTTAAGGTTCCTATTTCCTGCGTACGACGTATTAATCCAATACCGTCGTAGGTTCAGCACCTAATTCCTGTCAGCCCAGGAATTACTGTCGACCCCATATGCCGTCGGCACATATTCACGCACGACTTAGAAGAACAGCCGGCTCGAGCTCGCGCGCGACCGGGAAGTCGGAACACCATAACTTTCTTGATACTTGTCGGAATGAACTCGTTCCGGTGCCGCTGGAATCGTAGAGATATGCCAGGTTGGCCAACTGTGGCAGCCCATAGGTGCATGTTCAGTGAAGAACTTGAGAAGTATGTACAACCTTCAGGACCTTAGGCGAAACCCCACAGATCATCCACAACAGCTCATCAGAAAACATTGCTGACCCCCAGACGGGAGTCGGCATGCACCGGTAAGCTGCCCCTTATCGAACCAGAAACAACATCTACGCAACTCCGCCTTAAGACGGCACCAGGGAATCGAACCCCGCCCACAAAACACAGATCTGGGGAAACCTCAGACTGAGATGAAAACCCCAGATAGACATCTCTCCATCAGAGACAATGTCAGACATTCCCACACCAGAGACATGTCTCACCCCTCAAGGTGTGCTCAGGATTATGTACAATCAAGCTCCCAGCCTGATATCCAGAGACTTAAGCACCCAGCTCTCAGCTTTTAGACAGATAGACCAACTTGGCAGTCAGCATTCATGAGCTTTCTCAGTACATTGTACTGGGCTGGGGCCTTGTGTGGCAGCTTGGTCAATGCATCAGCAGGGTTCTCCTCGCCAGGGCTATGCTTCAAGTCAACCAAACTGGCCAACTCCTTCAGCAACAAATAATCCAGATCACGGCTCCTGGCCAGCTGCTTGTGAACAAACTGGACCATACCCATGCTGTCTGTTAGCAACAACGTCTCCATCTGCAAGGACCAAGGGGTAACTGAAGCCAGCTCCAGCATTAACTCCTTTATGTACAAACTGGACTGGATCCCCTCACATATGGCCCTGCATTCTGCCACATCTGAACTGATACAGACCCTCTTCTGTAGTCTGCTGTACCAGCTGAACAAACTTGCCCTGCTCTGATAAAAAGCAAACAGAGCAGCAGATCTCCCACTGACCTTGGTAACCTGGCGAGCATCCATGGAACTGTCAACAAAGATCTCCAAGGTGATAGGCTGGGCAAAGTCAATCCCAGACAAAATCAGATCAGGGGTACTCTCCACCAATCGGGCTATGACTCGAGGCTTCTCATCCTCAAGCACCTCATCAGGCATTCTGCTATGGACCATCAAAGACGGACCACAGATGCTGGCAAACCAGGCCCACATGCCTCTCAACTCAGGACCTGCAGCCTGGGTGATCTTCTCTGGCAAGGCCTTCACAATGGTCTGCTTATAATCCAGCCTGAAGCCTGATACTCCACTCCCCATCCCTCTTGAACAGGGTAGCCTGCATTCCACAGAACACTACAGGCTTGTTGGGTTCCTGCCACAGCTCCTTGCCCAGTGAAAACTTGCCACTGATGACAGGAATAAACTTCTTCAGCCAGGTCGTGGGGGCTAGCAAATGCAGATGATCTCCATGCAAACTAGCATACACTGGCAGACCCTCCCATTGGGCCAGCAACAAACAGCTAGGGATCAACTGAAGACACTCTCAAGCCACACTCACTGATCAGAGCTTCCTGCAGCGTGAGCCTCCAGATGATAGTGTCCATCTTCCCAGTAAAAGTCCTAAATTTAGGACCAAGTGGAATTAAAAAATATATATGCAAACATTAAAATTTGACCCTGTCATTCGTTCCCATGACAGATAACACACTTTTTTAGTTTCTATCAAAAACCTGGGGTCAAATAATTACATTTAGTGCATGAATGGGCCCTGCCACCTGCCAGACCTCAAAGCGCGAATTTGGCCAAAATGTGGGTTTTAGGACCATTAGGACCAATTATTGTCAACGCATGACCATGCTATCCACACGGTCCCTTGAGCATCTTACAAGCGCTAGGGGACCCTACGAGGCCTTGGGATGGCGGGGCAGCGTATAGCAAGGCCATACCCTGCTGTGGCTGCCTCTATATATACGCGTGATTAACGGTGTCACAGATGGTGCAGGTAATGCAATATAGGGTTGCATGGTTGCTGAGGTTGCCCGGCTTGAACATGGCCCACCCCTTGCGGTAAACTTTCTCTAAGCATATGCCAAACCTTCTTTGACATCACGGACATGCTGGCCACCACCCAGCGATGAAAAAACATTGCATTTGCATTGCAACTAACACATGAATGCAGCCAAATCAAGTTACAAAACAACGTTGTGCTAACATGCAACGCTTTGTGAGCGAATTCAGGGTGCATGTAACACGTAAACCATACTGTATATACTGTCTGAGAACACCCTGAACGACTGCAGGCCATAGGACCATGGTTTATAACTAACACATGAGTAAAACTGCTCTTACGCATGTGTGTTTTAGCTGCAGCGGACGACGAAGATAGAGACGTAAAAAATTGTATGACGTAAACCAACTATGTGTGACAGTTATGTGCACAGAGAGCGTCCCCTCTTTTTAGGCATAGCTGGCTGACTCAAAACACCACGACAGCGTTGCCAGTTACACTCATGATCTAGGACAACCCGGCACTTACCTGCTACTTACGTCGCCTCATTCCAGATGGTTGCAAAAAAGTCGCTGAAATCCGCAGCGAGGTCAGCTTTCCGAGAGCTGAGCGCACCAAAGCTGGCCAACCGGTTCGACAATGATATAAACCACGCTTGTGCTGCGTTCTAGGTCCAAGAAATACCGAAAGTGAAGACCTATAAGGTGCGCTCGCTGCCCAGCCTGAACGTCCCTAAAACATGGTCGACAATGGAAATCGGGCAAGAATATCACGGCCCAGGCGCTCCCATGTCAAATACTCCGTTTCTAAACTCCAGACTATAATAAAAATCGTCCACAAAAATTTCCTGGCTTGATTCGCACCACCATTGCTAATACACTAACATGTTTGTGCCAAAATCGACCCTCCGCGAGCAGGGGATCTGCGACCCATTTGTGTTGTGCCGCTGTGATACAGCGCTACACATAAAAACTTGCGCAGAAAATATTCACAGCCTTTAAGCATAACTAACAACCTTTCGTTTTTGCTACTGGGCGCCCGAAATGATAAACGCACGTGAAAACGCCGGCCACGATTGTCAGGTCGCCATATCCACCTCACTTCATTCCCGCACCCACTTTTTCGCTCCAAAATCGGTTATATTTTTGGTCGAGGTACCTACTTTCCCGCCATTATACCCGGTACCCGGGTACGGAATCCGGGTACCATGTGCCGGTACCACGGGTCGGGTACATCATGCCGGGTACGGTCCACATGGGGTACGGTCCATATAGTGACCCCCCCCCCGGTACCTCGGTTATAGTGACCACTAGGACGATTTAGGACAAAGTCCTAAATTTAGGACCGTGGGATGATTAACAATAGGGCTCGACCTGAGTCCTTCCAGGCCCTTCAGAATAACCAGGAAATGTTGATGCAGCTCCAGCTTCCAGATAGCAGGCACCTCTGCCACCTCAACACAATAAGGCTCATCCTGCTTCCACACTCTCCTGGCCACTTCTGGATCAGATTTTAAAAATGCCCTCTTGAAGTCCAGCAGCACTGATGACATAGCTGCTCCCCTGTTCAGCAACCCCACGTATAGACACAGCGAAATTCTCCACGTGTCGTGTAACATCCCTGGCGTGTACAGCTCCTCTCCCAGCAGACTCCCCGTGCCGTGATACTCATTCAGGACAGGCCTGACATGGGGCACTGATACCTCATCCACAACCTTCCTCTTCAGCACAAATCTCAAAGCAAGCTTCCTTGATGCTGGGGGACGCCTGTCTGTTGGTGCAGCACACTCAAACTGCAACCACTCCTCCAATGCCTTGGAGAAGGCGAGCTTCCAAGCCTCAAACAAAGTAGGCGAGCTCATCTCTTGGACTAGCTGGTCATATGTCAAAGGAGAGAGTTAGCCTCTAGTCGTGGACATAGGCTAAGTACCAGATAGCAATGTGCTATCTGGGGTTTCGCACGTGTAGGCTCGGTCAGAAGTCCCGGCTATATGTGATTCGGCAGGCTAGACTATTTGATAGCCGAGTCCTGGTGACGGACGCCAGTACCCAAGTAGGATTGGCGGTACGGCGTCGCCAGTACCCACTCGGGACTGACATTGAGGTGTCGGACGTTGGACTAAGGTCCTGAGAGTCCAGCAGTGGCGTCGCGCCCCTCAGGCTGCACCACAGAGCCCAACGGCCACTGTCGGCTGCTCCAGACGTGGCGGCCAGGCAGAGCGTTGCTTGTCGACAATGCTAAATGCCTTGTGCACGTTGGGTGCGGGGCTTGTGATTTATTGTAATAAACACATGCGTTAGGCCATTGAGCATTGAGAGGCCCACTCGTTTATTAACTTGAATTAAAGTCGTTTACCATAGACAAAATCATGGGAGAGCCTATTATGCCAGGCCTGAAATTCAAAAAGAAGCGGATAGATGATGCTGGCTGGCAGACGGTGCCAACAGTAGAGGAGAAGGCTGCGGCCAAGAAAATTAAAAAAGCAAGAAGGGCGCAGGCGGAGCAGGAACAGCTAGTGGCTAGGCAGCTAGCGACAGCGATGGCTCAGCAAAGCGTCAAGGCAGCCGCCCAAGAGCGGCAGCTGGCAGCCCTGCAAAAACAGGTAACCTCCTTGGCCGAACAGGCCGAAAAATCTGTTTTTTCTAGCCCAGCTAGCTCGCAAAAATCCGTAAGCAGTATGCGGTCCCCCAGCCCTCAGGCAAGCCCCGCTGACCTCCCCGCTAAGGCACCGTCCCAACCTCCTCAGGAGGAGGGCGGAATAGCCAAAAGCGGTGGAGAACAAGCGGGGGTGCCGATCGTCCCCTCATCCGCTCAGAAAGCGGGGGGGTACGAGAGGAAGCTGAAGAGGGACGCATACATGTTCAAAATGCGGACCAAGAAGGTCCCAGGACCCGTCATCGGCAGCATTCAGCTGTCTGATGACGAGGTCACCCTCTCCCCAGGGGTTTCTGATGGGGAGATTGAGATGAATCCACTCAATCAGGCGGTCGAACAGGCCGCCGCCCAGTTTGTAGAGGCACGCCGTCTTGCACAGCAAGAGCGGGACCGCAAAAAGACAGCGGCCCGCAACATGACTGCTGAAAAGCAGCTGGCTGCCATGCAAGCTGGAGAGGTGCTCCATGAGCGCCTCTTCAATGAGCTGGTTGTTGCACAGGGGGACGAGGGGGTCACGCTAACAGCGGACCAACTCAATTCCCTCCTGTTGCAGCTGACCAAGCTGCAGGAGAAGATGCAGGCAACAGAAACGCCTGCACTCCCTGCACATACCCTCCCCACCCCTGGCACTGATTTGAGCCAAAGGGTGGTTGGAGGGGCCGTGTCACCAAGGGTGCTGCAGGGCAAGAGCCAGGGCACTGTCCCCAGCTCCCCCAGCAAACCCCCAAGTGACCCGGATGCCCAGGAGCTCCACCGCCGCAAGGTGGTGGAGAATAAACTCCTAGAGGCCATGATAGCCCGTGAGGGCGGCCTGGCAGCCCAAGCAGCAGCGCTGCAGCAGCTTGGCCAGGCCAAGGGTTTTCCTACCAGCAGTGGAGTAAGGCAAGGGGAACAAGACCCTGCGCCTGCAGCTGGAACACCACCAGCCACTGCACTAGCACAGCAAGCTGGAACACAACCACCTTCTGCGGAGGCCCAGCAGACTGCACCCACACCAGGGCAGTCAGATAAGAGCAAGGCGGTGGCAAAAGGGACCCCAGTGGACCCAACCCCACCCACCCTTAAGGGGGACGTCCAAGAGCTGCTTGCCATACTCACGGCACAGCTCAAGACCATGGCCACCAACCCCATGGACGACCTGTCGCGCACCCAGCTGGATGGCCTCCTGGCCAGTATCTCCCAGCTGGAAAGGGGCAGGGCGAACATGGAGGAGGCTGATCTTCAACAAGCAGTCAAGACTTTCTTGGCTGAAAAGAAGGACCCGGTCAAAGGTACGTTTAACCCAAAACAAAAAGAATCTAAAATAGAAATCCCTGGCTTACCTGAGGGTTACACCCAGGAACAGGCCAAGGAATTTTTGTTTAGCCTGAACTACTGTTTTGAGTCTCTGAATGTCCAGAACTGGTTCAGTGCCTTGCGTGCATCCACCACCATCCATAGGTCAGCCCCAGCCATTAAAACCTTGGTCCAGATTTACCAAGAAAAGGCTGGGACACCTAACCTAGCAATTGCATTGTGGCCAGCCTTCATGGATGAGCTTAAGCACTTGCTGGTGGATAGGACACAGTTTGAATCCATCCGTGGTTTCAACTGGCTTAATGCTTACCAGGTCAACAAGCAAGACTATGCCACTGATTGCAAGAATTATAGGTTGGCTGTAGAAAAGGACCCTGATCTCAGGGGTCTGCCTGCTAGCTACCTGCTGTATTCATGGTTGTCAAATGCTAACCTGGACAAAGCTGTGTACGCCACTGTGGTTGCAGGTCTCAAACCTCTGTGGAACGATTTCCGGGCGGGGATGAACCATATCCAAGACTGCCTGACTCCCCTGGCTATAGGTGCTCCGTCTGCAACCCCAACCCCCAAGGTCCAACAGACCCAAGGGAAGGGGCAAGGAAAAAAGCGCCAGCTAGGGGGGCAGCAGGGCGGCCAGTCCAAGAAGGCCAAGGGCAACCAGCCCCAAGGCCAGCCGGGACAGCCTGCTCAGCTCAAGCCAAACCAGTGGAGGCGGCCCACCCCCCCCACACCTGCCCCACCCACCCCTGCACCCACTGCTCAGCCCCCCCATGCAGGTCCCAAGAACAAGTGCACCCGGTGTGGCACCAAGGGACACCAGCGGGCGGACTGCAAGTGGAACCCCGCAGTAGGCGACGTGGACCTCTGCTTCGGTTGCAAGCACCCCCGCCATCTGCCCCCCGGCACGTGGTGCGACCGGCAGGACAAGGCTCCAAAAGGATGTACGTCCTCACAGCACGCCTATGTGGATTTATATGATCTCATTATCATTGGGGATAAAGACAAGGGACTGCTAGATTTTGAGGCAGCTCAGAAAATCTCCTCCACGTATAATGTGATACTGCCCTACCTCAAAGCTCTTACCCCAGCTGCTGTTGACACAGTAGACTTAAGGGAACTAGCAACCCAGCTCCACATAGCCATGGGTCATGAGGTGGTGGCAGAAAAGATTGCCAGAAGAGCAGGAGGTTCACGACTCAGGAATGCTGTCAGGTTGGCTAGAAAACACTGCCAGCAATGTCAGTTCCATGGCCCAAAACCTCCCAAATGGCATGTCGCAACACCACCCACCCAAAGGGGAATAATTGTGGGTGATGTCGTGCATATCGATGGTGAACAATATCTGATCCTAAAAGACACATGGTCCAGATTCACTGTCATGGAACCCCTACCTGGAATGGCTAAAGAGCAACTGCGTGCAGCACTTGTGATAGCATTGCCCAGATTCTACCCAGTTGACACTATACTGCTTGATCAACAGTTTAGCTGTCTGGCTGAGTGTGAAGGATGGGATGCTAATATTGAGATTGCTGGATTGCAAGATCATGAAGGGCAGGGTGTCATTGAAAGAACCATCAGGTCAGTCAAAACTTTAGTGGCGAAATCCACTGACCTGAAAGCCACATCTGGAAGCTATGCTGACAGAGCACTGTGGTGCAGTGAAATCTGTGCTACACTTAACCTTAGACCTGTGTTGCATGCACCATGGGGGGAAATCCTTCCCATTGGCTTACAGGCAGGTGTGTACCCTCCAGAGGTATTAGCTCTGTATAACACAGTAAGGCTAAAGTGGCTGATAAGCTAGCTGAAAAGGACATAACACACCCCAGAACAGTATTCCAACTGGGTGAACAAGTCCTATATTTCAAAGAAACCAAACATGGCAAGACAGGCATGTGGTATGGTCCGTGCACTGTTCTAAGAATGACCAAAAAAGGAAAAAATATGGATATTCGAAGTTTGGAAACAGGGAGAAAACACAGGGTGAGCAGTCATAGAGTTAAGAAGTATTTCCCTCCTTTGGCAGACGTGCCAGGGGAAGAGTCCTTGAACATGGATTCCCTCCTTAACTCTGGTGAGCAAGCAGAACCACCCAGCATTCCAACACCAGGAGCTGATGATGGCACTACCACACCCTCTGTCATTCCTCCACCCCTCAGTGAGGTACGTGTCACCCCACAACCTGGTGTAAGTCCCTCTGGGCAGAGTTCAACCAGGCATGAGGTACCAGAGCAAAACAAAGGCAATCCAGCTGAGTTCAAATCCAAGCTAGAAAAAGCCCTGGCAGCTCTGCATAAGGCTCACAAGAGCAAGGCTAAACAAGCCTCAGGTTTGGCCAAGGTCTCTGCTGTGTGCTCCGATTATAGCCAGGAATCCTGCATCCTAGCTGTGGACACTCAGGCACAGGTCAGTGTGATCAGTGCACAAGCCATTCCTGGTCTGCAACTTGCACCCTCACCATGGACACAGGTGCAAGATTTTTCAGGCAAAACAACCTTAGATGTGTTGGGTCAAGTAATGATCCCCATACTTGGCATCCAGACACCTTTCCAGGTAGTGGAAGGGTACATGGGCAATGCTTTGTTGGGAGAACCCTTTATCTCTTACCCAGGTGTCACCATCACTGCTAGCCAGCTGCGTGTGACTGGGGTAGGAGCCATTCCCTTGGATCACTACAAGATTCCATTGTCCCAACTGGTTCATGGATTAGATGCCTATATCAAGGCCATTAACATCAAATATGGGCCAGGTGAAATCCCTGACCTAGAGAAAAAGGTGCACAATCAAAGGCCACACCCGCAGTCCTTTGGGGTTGGAAAGTGGGACTTAGCCATGCACTCTCCTCACAACTATGATGCTCTAATCCAACAATGCAAAACACAAAAAGGGTTTCAAAAATGGATCCAAGCCATTAGGCACCAAGCCCGCGAAGAGTGGGTGCTGCCAAACCCTAAGCATCCTGACTATAAGCCACCTGTCACTCCTGTCTGGGAAATTCCAGAAGGTGCCAAAAAGTTGAGACTCAAGTTTGTGCTAAAACACAAGGCACAGCCAGTAGGCTCACCTATATATCATGCTAGGCCATGTGTGACAGAATTAAAAGGCATGTCAAAACTGTCCAAGGGTGAACTCTACACTCCTGGGCTGCAGCAAACATCCCTCAGGATACTGCTCTCTGTCTTCCTCCACCATCTCAATGCTGGCCAAGATTATGCCTGCAAAGCTACTGATATCAAAAGGGCTTTCCTTAGAGGGGACCCTGATAAAGCGCAAGATGTGTGGAAGGGTCAGGTCTATGTGGTTCCCACCCCTGCTGCATGGGCACATGATATTGATGAGCCATATCTACTCCTAAATCTAGGGGTGGAAGGTTTGCAAAGTGCTCCCACTATCTTCAGAAAATCAGCAGAAGAGGTGTTCAAGAAACTTAATGCCACTTATGATGATCTGGACCCTTGTCTCTTTGCTGTGCCCACACCCTCTGGCTTGCTCCTGTTTGTGTGGCATGGTGATGACCAACTGATTTGTGGACCAAGAGCTGAAGTTGACAAGTTCATTCAGCAGGTTCAGCAGTCATATGAGATTGGAAAGCAGACAGAGCTGGGGCCAGAACCCCTACAGTTCTGTGGCATAATGCTAGCACTGGAAGAGCAACAGGAACAGTGGGTGTGTACTCTATCCCCGCCTGCCCAGTACTTAGAAGAATGCCTAGAGCTGCTTGATATTCCGTGCATTCCTGCTCACATGTGTGCTACTGTCAAAGGAAAATTAGGGTGGCTGAGTGCTATCTGTGCACCTCATCTGGCAGTGGTCAGCAGGATTGATGACACAGTATTACAAACCATGAAACCTAAGGATCTCCAGAAGCTACTAACGGCTGGACCTTCCCTTGTCATTCATCCACTCAACCTCATGGAAGATATTCACATTAACTGTCTGATGGACAGCTCCATGGAGAGTAGGGTAATAACAAAAATGGATGCCAGGGAGGCTGGGGTGTTCTTCCTTACCAACAAGGGAGACTATATGTCCATGGTGTCGTGGTACAGCAGATTGCATCGCAGAAAAGCTGTTGGCAGTAACTCTGCTGAGTGCCGTGCTGTGGTGTCTGCTGTGCAGCATGCTCGATCCCTTCAGCACATACTAACCTGGTTGCAAACTCAGGCTGGCAGCAAGGCTGATGTGCATGCTCACTTACACACTGACAGTCAGTCAGTCATTAGTTTCCTTAACAAGAAATCTGTGACTGCTGCTGTGCATACTGATCTGGACTGGGTGATTTTGAAACAGGAAACAAGCTATTTTTCCAGCTGGCAGCATCTGCCAGACGAGGAGAACCTGGCTGACGCATTGACCAAGATTCCGTCATTAGCAGCAACCCAGTACCAGCTTCTGTGTGATGCAATGAATCCCTATCTGTCTAGTCAGACAAATGGATGATGAAATAGGGCACTCCAGACTAATGGTGCAGACTATGGTCTTTCCCAGCTGGTGGCAACTTGGCAACAAACATAATAATTTCTTGATGTGCCCCCTGGTTTTTCCATAGCCACTCATCACTCCACTGACTTGTACAAACAGGGGATCCTAGGTTCAGAAACCTCAAAGACACTGTCAGATTTAAAGGCAATGGGGTCTGTGGGCGCTTTAATTCACAACGTCCATTGTGGTCTGATATGAGTTTTCCTGTACCAATGTCTTATTCATGATATTGCCAAGTACCTGAAAAAAACAAAAAGGAATAAAAACTGGAGGTGCAGCACTGATGCCTTAAAAAAAAAAAAAAAGAATAAAACTGGAGTTAGCCTCTAGTCGTGGACATAGGCTAAGTACCAGATAGCAATGTGCTATCTGGGGTTTCGCACGTGTAGGCTCGGTCAGAAGTCCCGGCTATATGTGATTCGGCAGGCTAGACTATTTGATAGCCGAGTCCTGGTGACGGACGCCAGTACCCAAGTAGGATTGGCGGTACGGCGTCGCCAGTACCCACTCGGGACTGACATTGAGGTGTCGGACGTTGGACTAAGGTCCTGAGAGTCCAGCAGTGGCGTCGCGCCCCTCAGGCTGCACCACAGAGCCCAACGGCCACTGTCGGCTGCTCCAGACGTACGGTGGCCAGGCAGAGCGTTGCTTGTCGACAATGCTAAATGCCCTTGTGCACGTTGGGTGCGGGGCTTGTGATTTATTGTAATAAACACATGCGTTAGGCCATTGAGCATTGAGAGGCCCACTCGTTTATTAACTGAGAGTGTGCAGCAAGGCTCCTGTGAGTTATGCCAATACTGTTGGGGTGCAACACAGCTGGAATCACCAAACTGGCTGCTGGGGGCACCTCCCCTTCATCCCATTTTACACCCTTGACCGGCTTGGCCCTGCACCTGACTGGAAATGTTGTCCTGAAATTTTCTAGGGGAATCATCCCCCAGCCATCTCTTCTCAGAGCTGTAGCTCTGATAGAAATCCCAGGATTGCCCAGAAAATTCTGATTCAAAATCACAGGGCCATCAGAGTCTTTTAGCACAAGGAAGGTCACATCCACACCCATGACAGGGGCATGTAACCACTCAGTAATGCATGGGCATGTAAGCACTGCAGTAACCTCTCCCAACACCCTTAGATGCGTCCTACCACTGAAGTCAGACACCCAGGGGCAACTTGGTTCACCGACCAGCAGTTCTCCTGTATGCTGAGGTCCCATGACAGAAACCTGTGCATTGGTATCTACTTCCATGGCAGCTGCCTCAGGTTCATCCAACTGGACAAGCTTGGACACCGGCCTTTGGCTCCTTCTTGGCTCTTTGCAAAGCCTGTACAATATCTGATAGACGCACCCCCCTAGGCCTGGTGTCGGGCCGTTCCGGAGGTGCAGCCTGTCCGCCTGCTTGCCCAACCACCATATGTGAAGGTACCCCAGGGGCCGGGCCAAGGTCACCCTGAGGGCTCGATACAGCTGTAGCACCCTGATCAGGAAGTTCCACGTCACCCCCGCCTTGTACACCAACGGGCACCTGGAAGAGGTCTCCTTGATTACCTCCCCGGGGACGGATCTTTGACCAGGACAGACGGTGCACTGCCTGGGAGCCATCAATGGCCACCCAGCACTTATGGCCAGCGGCTTCTACTCGGGTCACCACCCCATCATGCCAGCTGCCACGTTTCCCTGGAAAGCTTGGCTCCTTCCACACAACAACCTGTTGTCCAACGTTAGGTTCTAGGACACTCCAGCCCTTGTCTTTCTGCCTTAGCTTGAGGAACTTGGCCTCTAGCTTCTCCTTCCATGCCTGCTCAGCATCAGCTGGCAGCATCCTGCATGGTGTGCAGCATAAGAGGATTGATGGCAATGTCACCAAAGAACATGGGAGTCCTAAGGTTCAGCCTATCCTCCACAGAACGTAGCCATGCAGATGTCACAATGGCAGATGACGTCCTTGGAATCCTCTCCACCAACAGCACAGTCTTGATCTCTTGGACGGCTCTCTCCACAACCCCTTGCTGGCCGTGGCTCTCGATCCCTGGGTGTAATCAGCAACTCTGGAAATTCTGGCAGGTTCTCACAGCACTCAAACTGAATGTCACACTGCAGCAACTCCAACCCAGGGTACCTGCTCCTTGTCAACTTCAGAGCAGCAATCAACGTAGGCTTCTCCATGTCAGGCATGCAGGATCTCTAGGGTCTTGTACTTGGTATATCTGTCCACCGCCACCAGCAGCTTCAAACCCCTGCTTCTCTGAATATCCACCTGCACATGGCCTGGCTGCAAAATAGGAGACCTGGCATGAGACTTCTTGGGCTTTCTAGCAACTAGCCTGCACCTGCAAGCTTGAGCAACCTGTTGACAAATGGAGTACAACTCACTTCCTCCCAGCCGTCTAGCAACCTGCAAAGACTGAGCTGCATGGCCAAACATGGTATGCAACCTTGAGGCAATGTCATACAAGAGAGAAAATCTTTTATTGCATGCCATTATTAGCACTCAAGGTATGTACAGATCCCTTATGTACAGGAGGCACCAGGGCCGTGCCTGTCAGACTGTCTCCAGCCCTATCCTCATCCTGACCATCCTGTGCCAGTCCTGCACGGTCAGAATGCTTCTGAGATCCACCTGGGTCCACAGCACCAGGTCCTACCTCAGGCTCAGCACCGCCATGGCGGGCACGTTGGCGAGTAAGTTACCACTGCAGCTACAGCTGCATGGCATACTCTCTGTGGTGACCAAGCTTGCCCCGGCCATCGTGTCCAATGGGCTCTATCACTAGAGCATGGGGCTGCCCCTCACTGCCGTCACTAGCAGCTACATTACACACCCCTGGGGGCACCCTCCAGGGTTCAGGGATGTGTGCAGGCTCCAGTCAATGATCAACAGCCTTGCCCTTGCCCTTGTCCTGGGATGGACCAGCCTTCTCCTTGCTGCCACCCAGGGCTGGCTTGCTCTGACCTTCCTGCCTCAGGTACGAGGGACACTCATTCCTGAAGTGACCCTTCCCTTGGCAGAAATAACATTCCACCTGACTGATGTCCCGTGAGGTCCCACTGCTGGGCCCAGCCTTGGGAGGACCACCCACCCTCTTGAAGTCAAACTGGGACTGTGGAGGTCCCGACTTCGGAGGTACGTGTCCCCCGTCCAGCCATTCTGCCACGCCCCCTCCTGGACCTTCCTCGACCCCTGAAAGAGGTCTCAGGCCCCCTCGAGGACGCTGGACCCCCGTGGCCCGATCCCCTCATGGACTTGACTGCAGGCTCAGCTGCCTCCTCGTCCCCTTAATTGACGTGGGCGCTTACCGCCTACATACTTGCCACTGAAGCACTCATACAGCTGGTCCGTCATGGCAGCCCAGCCATGGACTTGGCTCATGTGGATGGACACGTTGTCCATCGTGATAGGATCCAGCTGCAGTGACTTGAGAAAGTCACCCATGGCCATTCTGTCTGCACAGAAGAATCCTTTAGCCATGGCGTCCTCCCTCAGCTTGCAGAAGTCTTCAAATGCGTGGACCACCAACTGCCCCTTGATGGGCTTGTAGTCCAGGTACTCCTGCTTCAAGTGAGAACCATCTATGGTCCTCTTATCACTTAGGAACACCCTGAGGCGCGTCATGAACGCGGCCCAGGTATCCCCCGCTGAATGTCGCTCCCGGACGAACTTGAACAGCCGCCTTGCCGACTGCCGTATGTAGGCACTAGACGCCAGAATGCGAAGCTTGTCACCGGTGTAGATGTCCGTGTACAAGTTCATATCCTCCAGCATCCTCTCCGCGTCTCTGGGCTGCCAATTGTCTTTGATTGACTGAAATTGGCTCAGCACCGCATACCCCTCGGCTACGGTCGGCCGCCTATAGGCACTGCTTGAGCTGCTGCTGGCGCGTTCTGAGCGCCTTGAGACCCCTGACTCTGATCATCCTCTAGACCAGCCTGGTCCCCTAGCTAGTGCCTGCCCTCCTCCTCGTCAACCGCGTCCATCCATATCAGCGCCGCGCCGCTCAAAGCCGACCCCACCCCCTCGTTGGTCGGATGCTCCCTCGCTCATGATGGGTCTTGTTCAGGTCTGCTACAGATCAGCCAAGCTAGTGGCCAAACAGCAATTAAAGCAATATACGCTGCTGAACAAGAAGGAAGATGACAAGTGTTACCACTTAGTCAAGCCCACCACGGTCACCCGCGGGCGCCACCTGGTTTTCCTTGTCGCTCTCGCTGTCGCTAACACTGATGAGCTCTGGCACCCTGCTGCCAGCAGCACCGTCGTCAGCCCGCTGTCGGCTCGCGATGACAGCGTCGTCACCGTTGGCGTAGTAAACAGGCGACAACCCGTCGTTACCACCCCGCGGGTTTTACCGTGGCACCTCGCGGTCGCCAAGCTCCTCGTCGCTTAGATCAGCGACCCCCACAGCGCCTACCTCAAGGTCACTGTCGTAACCCCGAGAGGCGAACTCCTCCCATGCACTGCGTCACTCGAACGCGAAGAGGTTGGGGCAATTCCTGAAGAGGAACTCTCCTCCGCTCCGGATTCCTGTCGACTACCCTGTCGACCCACGTCGCACGCTGATTTCCAGCGATGGCACCCTCAGCCGCCTCGATATCTGCTAGCCGCCTGTAGCGCTCCGCCCCTCGTTGCTCACGTCGAACTGGTCCCGCTGCAAATCCCTCGTCGCCAGTTGCGCCTGCGAACGCACGTTGTGCGCCCACACCTGCCGCTGCCTGCACGAACTCTCGTCGCACCGCACCAGCTGGAGTTAGAGTGCGGTGGGATATATTGCTTGAGAACACTGAAAGCGGTGAGCAATGAATTGCTTGGTTCATTAGAAAATAGGTTTACCCTTTATCAACGTTCCTCTCACTGGCTGCGCCGCCAGTGACCGTTGGGTGCAGACCGTTGGCCCGTGGCCACACGATGACAGGTAGCCGTCTAGTCACTGCATCGTGCGATCACAAATCAATGCACGCTGCAGTACGGTCCCTATCTAGGATACTCTAGTACCGTCCAATGACAGGACACTACGTATACTGGGTACTGACATCTGTCACGTACCTCAGTACCCAAAGTACCTATCTAGGGAAACGTATGCGACTCGACTAGCATCCCTATCTGCATAGCCCACGTGGTATTTATATTCACATACCAACGTGGGTTTACAAGGCTTATTCATACGTTGTATTCACAATGCCTTTGAGACTTAGTCTACAGCAAAGCATGGAGACTAACTCCAGTATTGTTTTATTATTTATTTCTTAATGCAGGTCTGCACCCCCAACATTATTGTTATTGTTTTTAAGTTGATTAGGGGTACAAAAGAGACATGGCTGGTTGAGCCAGGTTGGTTACAGCTGGCTGTTCTGGCCAGGTGTTATATTGCACATTAAATAAGGTGTACACAGCTGGCTGGTTTGGCCAGGTACTGAAGCACACATTAAGTAAATGGATACAAAGCTTGTGTCCTCAAGCTGCAAATGGATACAAATCTGACCTAGCCAGCACTCACACCCCACAACGAATGTGTTGAATTTTATGGCGCCCAGCAGCTATCGCTGTGGTAAGGGGGTGTGGTGGTTGTGTACTGTGCTATGGCCAGTCATTTATTCAAACACTGACTCTGATATCATAGGGGTTCATGTTCTGAAAGAGGAGCTGGTACTGTTGGCCAGCAGCATCCCGCAGCTTCGTGAGAGCGTCTGCTGGGTTGTCCTCATCATCCACATGAGTCCAGCTGGAAAAATAGGTGGCCTCCTGTTTGAGGATCACCCAATCCAAGTCAGTGTGGACAGCAGCAGAGACAGATTTCTTGGTTAGAAAACTGATCACAGATTGGCTGTCAGTATAGAGATGTGAGATGACATTGCATGTGCTGCCTGCCTGGGTTTGTAGCCAGGTGAGCATGTGCTGCAGGGAACGAGCATGCAATGCAGCAGACACCACAGCACGACATTCAGCTGAGTTGCTGCTGCCAGGTTTTCTGCGGTGTAGCCTGCTGTACCAGGAAGTGAGGGACATGTAATCTGACCTGTTGGTGAGAAAAAACAGCCCTGATTCCCGTGCCCCCATCTGATTGATTGTTCTGCTCTCCATGGAGCTGTCCATGACACATTGGATGTGGATGTCTTCCATCAGATTCAGGCCATGGAGGATGAGGGGGGGACAGTCATGGATCAACTTCCTGATGTGACTGCATTTGATTTTGACTAGAACATCATGGGTGACCCTGCTGATGACAGCTAAGGGAGCCCCACAGATGGCTGACCACCACCCCAGTTTGCCCTGAACAGTGGCACACATGTGTAAGGGGAGGCAGGTGTGATGCAGCAGATCTAGACAATCTTGAATATATTCTGCAGGAGGAGAGAGAGAGCAGACCCATTGATCTGGCTGCCTGTGCAGCTGCAACATGATGCCACAGAACTGGATGGGGGTTGTGCTCAATTCCACCTGTTTGCCAATCTCATATGATTCCTGGACCTGCTGAATAAAGGTTTCCACCTCAGCTCTAGGCCCACAAATGAGTTGGTCATCTCCATGCCACACAAAGAACAGCAGTCCAGAGGGGGTGGGTACAACAAAAAAGCATGGGTCCAGGTCATCATACGTGGCCTTGAGCTTTTTGAATACTTCCTCTGCTGAGTCTCTGAAAATTTTTGGGGCACTGACAAGCCCTTCCACCCCAATGTTGATGATAAGGTGGGGCTCATCAATATAAGGTTTCCACACAGCTGGGGTGTCTACCACGTACACCTTCCCTTTCCACACAGATTCAGCCTTTTCTGGGTCCCCCCTGAGGAAGGCCCTTTTAATATCAGTGGCTTTGCAGACATAGTCTTGGCCTGCATTGAGGTTGTGGAGGAATAGGGAGAGCATGATCCTGAGTGAGGTTTGTTGCAGCCCAGGTGTGTATGTTTCCCCTTTTGGCAGTGTGGATGTCCCCTTTAATTCTGTGACACATGGTCTGGCATGGAAGATTGGGGAGCCCACTTTTTGTGGTTTTTGTTTGAGAACAAATTTTAATCTGAGCTTTTTGGCTCCCTCTGGCACGTCCCATGAAGGGGTGACAGGCGGTTTGTATTGAGGGTTTTTGGGGTTGGGCAGGACCCATTCCTGCCTGGCTTGGTGGACAATGGCCATCAGCCACTTGGTAAACCCTTTTTGTGTTTTGCATTCTTGTATGACGTGGGAGATTTGGTGGGGTGAGTGCATGGCTATGTCCCACTTACCCAGCCCAAAGGCTGAGGGATGGAGGAACTGGCTGTGCACTAACTTGTCCAGATCAGGGATCTCCCCTGGTGCATACTGAGTGTTGACTGCCTTGATGACAGCATCCATACCAGGGACAATACTGGAGAGAGGGATTTTAAAGTGGTCCAGAGGAACTGCACCCACCCCTGTGACACTGAGCTCATTAGCTGAGATAAGCACCCCAGGATAGGATACAAAAGGTTCCCCCAACAAGGTGTTACCAGAGTACCCCTCCACCACCTGGAAGGGTGTCTGAATACCAAGTATAGGGAGCATCACTTGTCCCACTACATCCAGTGAGCTTTGGCCTGAGAAATCCTGCACCCGTGCCCAAAATGAAGGTGCAATCTCAAGACCAGGGATGGCTTGTGCACTGATCACACTGACCTGTGCCTGAGTGTCTATTGCCAGGGTCCAGGGGTCCTGACTAGTGCACACAGCTGAGACTTTTGCCAACCCTGCGGCCACAGCAGCTTGTTGCTTATGTGACCTGTGTAATGCTTGCAAGGCGACTGCCAATTTGACCTCAGAGCGGGAGGTTGGCAGACAATTTGTGCCTTGGGGCTGAGCTAATGCTTCCAACCCAGCTACCTCGTGCCTGGTTAAGCAATCCCCAGGTTGTGAAGTGGGCCTGGCTTCACTGAGGGTGGAAGGGTTCACAGAGGGTGCTGTGGTGCTGTCAACAGCAGTAATTGGTGGCTCAGAGCTACTGCTGGGCATGCTGGAGTTGCCAGATAGAAGTAGTGAGTCCATGCTTAAAGACTCTTCCCCAGGCACGTCTGCCATGGGAGAATAATACTTCTTAATTCTATGACAGCTCACCCTGTGACGCTTCCCATTGATATTGTGCTTGACCTCCACGGTCTTGCTGTTTTTGGTAAATCCACGGATGGTAACTGGACCTAGCCAAGTTCCAACCTTACCAAAGCTGTTTTCCTTGTAATAGAGAACTTGATCACCTTTTTGGAATACTGGCCTGGAATGGGTTTTATCTTTTTCTGCCAGTTTTGCTGAGGTTTGTGCACGTGCAGTGTTGTACAGTGCTATCACCTCTGGGGGATATACACCTGCCTGCAGGCCTGCTGGGATTACTTCACCCCACGTGGCATGCAAGACAGGTCTCATGTTTAGGGTTGTGCACATTTCATGACACCAGAGTGCCCTGTCACAATAGACCCCTGAAGTAGCATCCTTGGAAGGATTTTTGGCTAGTAGGGTTTTGACAGATCTGATGGTTCTTTCAATGACCCCCTGACCCTCATGATCTTCCAGCCCAGCAATCTCTATTGCTTCACACCCTTCCAGGTCAGTCAGACAAGAAAATTGTTGATCAAGCAAAATTCTGTCAACTGGGTAGAATCTGGGTAAAGCAATCATGAGTGCAACACGTAGCTGCCCTGCAGACATGCCAGGTAGGGGTTCCATTACTGTGAACCTGGACCATGAGTCTTTTAGGATCAGGTAGGGTTGGACATCTTTGTTGATGTGCATCACATCCCCCACTATCATGCCCCTATTGGTGGAAGGAGTTGCAGTATGCCATTTTTGAGGTTTGGGGCTATTGAACTGACATTCTTGACAGTGTTGTCTAGCCAGTTTTACTGCATTCCTGAGTTGTTTTCCCATGCTACTACCCCCCAGCCGTCTGGCCAGTTCCTCAGCCACTGTTTCATGACCCATGGCTAGGTGCAGCTGATGAGCAAGCTCCTTGATATCTATGGAGTTGTCAACAGTAGGGGTTAGTGCTTTTATGTAAGGTTCCAGAACAGGGTGTTGGGAGGACAGTAAGGTTGCTGCCTCAAAATCAATTATGCCCTGGTTGCCATCCCCAATGGTAATGAGATCATCATCCTCAGAGTACATAAGGTGAGTGAACTCACATTGATTTGGGTAGCGAGGCCTGTTGCAACGGCTGCCTGGAGGCCCCAGGGGATGACGTGCGTGCCAGCAGCCCGGGCAGAGATCCACGTTGGCCAGGGAGTCGTTGTTGGGGCAGTTGTGCCGTGCGTGCCCTCGTTGGAAGCACCTCAGGCACCTTATGGACCCCCAGGGTTGCCAGGTTGGTTGTTGTTGTTGTTGTTGTTGTTTCCCTGCTGGGACCGGTTCTGGCCCTGCTGGGACCTGTTGTTGTTGTTGTTTTGGCCCTGTTGGGACCTGTTGTTATTGTTGCCCTGCTGGGACCTGTTGTTGTTGTTGTTGTTGTTGTTGTTGTTGGGGTTGCCATGCAGGGGCACACGGTGCCACGTGTTGCCACGCCCCTGAGAGCCACTGCCCCCTTGGTGGGAGGACTTGTGGGTCTTGGGTGCCCCCCCTGGCTGGCCTGCCCCTTGCGTTTGTGGCCTTGGACACCCTGGACCTTGGGGTCCTGGGCCTGGTTGTTGCCAGTACCCAGGGGGTCCACTGCCTCCTCGATATAGAGCATGGCAGCTCTGAAGTTGTCCCAGAGGGACTTGAGGCCTGTAAGCAGGGTAGCCAGGACAGAAGGTTGCAAATTAGCTTTTGTTAGCCAGGTGTGGATGAGATACCTTGGTTGGAGCTTGAGAAGCTCAAGGTCTTTCTCAATCATTACCCTGTATGTTTTTGCATCCCCAGAGAGGTTATTCTTGTTCACCTTATATGCAGCAAGCCAGTTGAAACGTTCTACTGCTTCCATGTGGTTATTGGTAAGCACTAGCTGTTTCAGATCAGTGATAAAGGTAGGCCACTGTTCAATGGCTGCTTCAGGTGTCAGGGTACGTTCCTGATAGGTTTGAATCAATGCTCTGATTGCAGGAGATGATTGATGGAATGTGGAGGAGGCCCTGAGAGCCTTAAACTGATGTCTAAGGTTAAGACCTTCCATCCCATACTCCAAAGCAAAAACAAATTGCTTAGCTTGTTCAACAGTGTGACCCTCAGGCAAGCCAGCAATATTGATTTTGGATTCCTTTTTATGAGGGTTAAACACACCTGTGAGAGGGGGGTTGGCCCTCAAGAAGCGTCGGTTGCTTGTTGCAGGCGGGTGGGGTCCAGGTTGATGGTCCCCCGCTCATACCGCGACATCAGGGCGCGCAGGCCCTCGACAGTTTGCAGCTGGTTAGCTGTTAACTGCTGATCTTGCAACGAGGCCAGCTGGGCCTGGAGAATGGCGAGCTGTTCCAGGACATCCCCGCTCCTTGGGGGGGCCTCAGCAGGCCTGTTGGGTGCCTGTGGCACCTCTGCACCTCCCCCCAGGGCCTCCTGGGGTCCTGGCCACCCCCCCTGGTTTGGGAGGGGGCCCCAACCCACAGGGCGAACCTGGGGTGGTGGGGGAGGGGGAGGGGGGGTCATGGTGGCCCTGGGGGAGCCCGGGGGTGTCCGGGTAACCCCACTGGGTCCAGCCCCATCGGTGGAGGGGCGGGCAGGGGTGTCTGCCTCTGCTCTCCTCCTGGCCTCCTCCCGCATGAGACGCTTCATCTCCTTGCGTACCTCATGCTCCCGGAGGGCTGCCTGAAAGGCAGCCTCATCCTCGGGTATGTCAGGGAGTGGTTCTCCCATGATCATAGCAGGCCGGACTGGACAGTCCGCCTCTTTGCCCTTCCTCGCCCCAGGGCCAGCAGTCCCTCCTTGTACTGCAGGGGTTGGGGGGGAGAGGGTTTCTTGCTGGTGGTTTCCAGCGGGGGGGCTTCTTCAGCTACCACCCCATGTTTGGCCAAGATGGCCTCCGTGACCCTGGCTTGGGTGATGGAGGACATGGTTTTAAAGTGTGCTGACCGAGCAAGCTCGGCCAGGTCTTGACTGTCCGCATAGTCCATGGGATAGTCAGCATTTTTTAAGAGGTCACGTAACCGCTGGGTGGCCTCGCGGTACGCGTCCGCCATCGCCTGGTGGGTAGCCAGGCGACGGGCGGCTTCCTCTTCATATTCTTGCCGCTTAGCGGCGAGCCGAAAAGCCGCCTCTCGGCGGACCTCTCGGTCCCGCTGCCGCGCTCGGCGTTCTTCATTTGCCACCAGCGCGGCCTGCTCGACCGCCAGGAGCGCTGGGGTAAGATTGATCTCAGTCTCCCCATCGGGGAGACTGGCAGTGTCGGATACCTCATCGTCGGACATTGGTTGTCCGGCGATGGGTTCCACAGGTTTTCGCACCACCCGTGCGAGTTTAATACTCTCCATGTCCTTCTTCTTGCGAAGAAGGGACGCAGAGGGTCGCCCAAACGTTAGCTCAATGTGGTTATGTCCCTGGGCGAAAGGGACATTAAGGTTTGATGTGGCGGGACGAAAGGTAATCGTCCCGTCCGGTGCCACCGAGGCCGTCTGACGGGGCATACGCTCCCGAAGAGATGGCAACGTGGGGCCGGACTGTGGAGCCTCAGTGGGGTTTACCACCGAGGTCTCCGCAGCCATGGCCGCGCCAGCCGTGGTTGCGGCTGGGGCGGCCGCCGGAGTCGAGGGTAAGCCGGTCTCCCCGGGGGGAGCCGTCTCGGCCTCCGGCCTCGCAGGGGAGGGGGGTAGGTCGGTCGGCTTTGCAGCCGCCGTCCCCTCGTCCTGGCAACCATTGTGAGTCTTTTTGTTCTTTTTCTTTTTCTTGGAAATGGCCGCATCGCCAGCCGGCTTCTTGTTGTTGTCTCTGGGCATCCGCCGATCCTGCCCATCATCATCCTCGTTGTAGGTAAGCTTCTTAGCGACATTCTTGTTCGTGATAGCCATGGTAGCAAATAAAATTCAAGTTAGAATGCGGTGGGATATATTGCTTGAGAACACTGAAGCTGTGAGCAATGAATTGCTTGGTTCATTAGAAAATAGGTTTACCCTTTATCAACGTTCCTCTCACTGGCTGCGCCGCCAGTGACCGTTGGGTGCAGACCGTTGGCCCGTGGCCACACGATGACAGGTAGCCGTCTAGTCACTGCATCGTGCGATCACAAATCAATGCACGCTGCAGTACGGTCCCTATCTAGGATACTCTAGTACCGTCCAATGACAGGACACTACGTATACTGGGTACTGACATCTGTCACGTACCTCAGTACCCAAAGTACCTATCTAGGGAAACGTATGCGACTCGACTAGCATCCCTATCTGCATAGCCCACGTGGTATTTATATTCACATACCAACGTGGGTTTACAAGGCTTATTCATACGTTGTATTCACAATGCCTTTGAGACTTAGTCTACAGCAAAGCATGGAGACTAACTGCTGGCTCCGCAGCTCCTTCTCGCCTGGCCACCTGAACTCCGCACGCACCCGGTCGACTAATGCTGTGATCACAGTCTGTATTCCGACCAGATCGTGCAGCTCTTGCTCAATGTCGTCGGCGCTCCGGTGTGCCGGAACGACGATGGTCCGGACGTGTTGCAAAATGCGCTCCCAATCCTCGACCTGGTCGTCGACGAATTGCGCAAAGTTGCGATCAACGGGTGGCCGATCTGCAAGCAATAAGGATAAATCTCGAACCACACGACGCAATTCAGGTGATATAGAACCACCAGAAGACTGCCGAGGAAACCGGAAATCCTGCTGCCGTGGTTCTTCCTGCACCACTCGACACCCGACGAGTTTCACCACGTTGTCAACGCTGCACGCAGCACACAGCAACTTAACCCTCCTGGTCGTTCCGTCGAGACTGCTTGTAATTTGAGTTAACTTGTAATTTGAGTCAACGCAATGTATAAGGATATGGTTGCAATGCAGCAATGTGTGAATGTGGTTGGAACGGAGCTTTGTTAAAATTGGATAATGTTACAGCACTCAGACACTTGAGGCTTAGACACGAGTTTGCCAAGTCAAGGCAACACACGTGAGGCGGGCTCGCAAGAGATCTGACCAATTGGCACTGGCCTATTCTTTATATACTTGTGCACTGTGCTTTGCTAGGCCTGAGCAGCCTCGTAGGGCCTGCTCAGTATTAACACCCCCGGTACAGTATTAACAACCTGTACAGCGTCCAGATCCTATACAGTAGGTCTGCCATACAGGCACAGTGACCACAGAGTACAGTCCACAGTGATTATTGCGTCTGCACCCAATAGTCCAGGACTAAGCGTGCGGTACCAACAGACCACAGGTTAATTAAGGTTCCTATTTCCTGCGTACGACGTATTAATCCAATACCGTCATAGGTTCAGCACCTAATTCCTGTCAGCCCAGGAATGACTGTCGACCCCATACATGCCGTCGGCACATACTCACGCACGACTTAGAAGAACAGCCGGCTCGAGCTCGCGCGCGACCGGGAAGTCGGAACACCATAACTTTCTTGATACTTGTCGGAATGAACTCGTTCCGGTGCCGCTGGAATCGTAGAGATATGCCGAATCAGGAACACGCCAATGCGCCTGGCGTTAAATGCATCGCCAGCAAGGCCAGCAGGGGCTGGCCGGGCGGCGATGTCCTTCACCGCCTGGGCAGCGATGCCTGCGGTGTTTTGCAAGCATTCGATGGCTATGGCATTGTCTTGCAGGCGCTTGTCGATGGCGAGGAGCTGGGCGGTGAGGGCGTCGGTGGTGGTGGAGGTGGAGGCGAGGAGCTTGGAGGTGGCGGTGGTGGTGGAGGAGAGGAGGGGAAGCTCGGCAGCCAACGTGCCGCCCATGGCCGCCACATCTGCGGCAAGGGGTGTCACGTGCTGCACGAGGGCCTTGTTGATGATGGAGCAGATTTTGGAGGTGGAAGTGGGAGCCCAGATCTCGGCGACAGAGCGCCCGAGGAGGAAGCAAAGGGCGAGGAGCTGAAGGCGGGGGGGGGTGGACAGATCCGGCGAGTAATCACCGCGGGCAGGCGGAATGAGGCGACCTTGGACGTAAAGGTGCTTGCACAGGGCAAGAAGCGAGGTGCGCGACCCGTAGAACACGGCGCTCATAAACTGGGTGGGAGCTGCGTGGCAGTGTGTCCACCATGTGGCTGAGGTGACGTCAAAGTCGATTTCTTTCCAGCTCGGCTCGGCAGGGGGCGGATTGATCCTCAGGGCGGCTTCGTTTAGGCTGAGGCGATGCTGAGGGCGAGGCAAGCCTGGGAGGGGGCTGGGCCACCACCAGTGCACGACTAGTGTCGCCGCTGCCTTCCGGGCCGGAGGGCGAAGTTGCAGCCGGGGCTGCAGACGTATTTTCAGGGCTGAGCGCAGTCGCCAGGCTGCGTTGCGTAGAGGACTGACCCAATGGAGATGCCTCCGCCACATTGGCGACTCCACCCCGTGGATCCAACTTCACGCGGCCTACCTATCGCGCTCCTCAGCCGGCCATCCCGCTGTAGCTTTCACAACGCGCTATTTACCCTCGGCATCCTTTCTCACATGCAATATCACGTCCTCAATTCGCAGCAAGGCGCGACTCCTCCACCGACGGTCCGCCGCGGGTTGTGCAGTCACAGGAAAAGTCTAATTGGTGAATGTCGGCAGTGCCTCCCAAGCACACAGCCTACCCAAAATCCAGCCACATTCCCACTCCCGGCGGCCCGACGCGAATGTGCGCCTGGACCCCGTGCCGCATGCTGCTCGGCTACTCCATCGCATCCTCGGACCTGCCGCCACCGGCCCCTCCGCCACGCCGGCTAACATCGGCAGTCAACTGAAGGTCTCCGCCTATATGTACCGGCTCCCGCCCTGCAGTGTAGTGCCACCATACTTCCACGAACCCTTGCTGCACCAGCCGACTGTGTACAACCCCAAACACTGAAGTTAAGTGGACGGCAGCGCTAGCTAGTAGGAACCCCCGATGTTGAGACGAGTCCAGTTGTGACGAGTCCACTAGTTGAGACGAGTCTAGTTCAGGTGACGAGTCCAATTGAATTGGCGTCCCATCTTGCTCATCATGCTATAGTAGTGTTGGCCGTAGTAGTTGTTTTTTTTTTTGTTTGATGCATCATGCTGTGAGTGGTGGACGGATGCGGTAGGGTCCCTGTTTCCAATGTTCACGCTTACTACGGGATGTTGCTGCGGATGCGGCGGCCGATGCTGATGATGCTGTCGTTGATGCTAGTGCGGTCACCGCTATCCGCTATCCGCGGTAACGCCGGACGTTACCGCTATCCATCAGTATGCTGTTGCTCATGATTCCGCGCCATATCATTATACGCACGTAGTCTTTCGTAGTCATCTACTAACTATCAAAGAGACAACCAGCGCAGGCCAGAAATCTGGAGAAGATCATCGATTTTTTTTTGGGGGGGGGGGGTTCGGGGCTCAAGACCCTCCCCCCCGGAAAACGGGGGGGCGGGGGGTGGTATACCCTAGCTCCGGGAGGGTCGCGTTAGAACTTCGTTTCTCGTTTCTCACTCGTTTCTCGGATGGAACGCGGTAAGAGCTTACTGACTACCGTAGTGGTCAAAATCACTTTGCGTCTAATTGTTTGCGAATTGACCTCGCAAACTGCTATTAATGGGCTTGATTTTGGGTCGCAAAGTTCAAATGTTACCGCGCCGCGCCTGCGCCGCGCCGCACAGCCCCAAGCCCAGCGAACGGCCTTTCGCGCCACAATTTTTCGCGCCTTTTGTTACTGTCACTGCGAAAGCCAAAGGCTTGTGCAGAATGCACGGTGTCTTGGCAGAACTGAAGAGCGGGGCGTCGAAGGCAGAAGAGCCGCGGGGCGTCAGGCAGGCCAGCAGGCAGTCAAGCCAGGTATCCTACACCATTATCCTAAGGGCAAATTAATGCTCGGCAGCGAGACAACCGCTATTATTGGTAGTATTATAATCAGTGCTACCCAATTGATCAATCAATGAATGGCACTCCGCTCAGGTGGGTACTTGGGTTACATGAGTGGAGAGGGGGCAAAGGGATATGAAGTTGGTGAGACCCAAGCCAAGCCACTGACCACTAACAAGCCGATGGGCTCGCAAACCTAAACCTTTGCCTGCATTTTTGGTCGCAAACTATAAATTCCACCCAGTTTTGGGGTCGCAAAGTAATTAGACGCAAAGTGATTTTGACCACTACGGTAATAAGAGCTGTTAAGGGGATGTGGCGCGGCGAATATTTTCTGCGCCAAAAAATTCGCAGTTCCGTCCGTACGGTCCAAAATCAGGACGACAATGTCGGCCTCAGAACAACCAATTAGTTTGGCTGCCTTTGTCCAGTGGAACAGTAGTCCTGTGCCCAAATGTTGGACAATGCCTGGACAATGTTATCGCCTCATCCCCTCCCCCACCCCTCCTCGCCCAAGTGACCCAACCTAGGGTTGTACCGAATAGCGTTTTGGCTTGCCGAATCGGATACTCGGACCAGGGGGGTGCCCCGAACCCGATGCCGAATATATTTGGAGCCTCCCGATACCGATACCGAATATGTTCGGAGCTGAAGGGCCCTTCCCGAATGGAACACCGAATAGTTCTCCGAACTATTCGGACGCCGATCGAATAATGACGACAGTAGCTACTATAACGTATTAGGTAGACAACTTGTATCATTTATATTAATGAGACTATATTAAGACAATATTAATTATTTGTATCAATTACCTATATATTGAGATACACTTCGTGTTTAATACTTTAGACGAGCACAGTTGCCTTCCCTGCATAGTGCATTCAGCTTTTGGGCGTTGGCCTAATTCTGAGTCGGCGGAGGCATGACCGCGCCAGCTGGGAGTGGAGGCTGGAGGCTGCGCCGCCCGCTAGTAGGGGTACTACTATTCGATATTCGGAACTACGAATATATTCGTCGAATAGTAGGGTGTCCCGATTTCGATACCGAACATATTCGGAAGTAGAGCTTGCCTCCCGATACCGATACCGAATATGTTCAGACGGACAGACCGTTCGCCGTATACTGAACATATTCGGTGTTCGGTTCGGTATTCGGGGGATATTCGGTATTCGGAACACTATTCGGTACAACCCTAACCCAACCCAAAGCGCCGTCGAGTAACGAATCACAGCAAAATCTCAACGGTAAGAGCATGGAGCCGAGCTCCCCGCCAAATTGTGCATGCCAATTGCCACGTGAGTTCACACGGGTGTCAGCCCTGGTCAGTCTACAATATCCCTACTTGTCCCTACTTGTAAGACCATCGGGCATCCTGTGGCGGATCTCGGACCATGTACGTTTTGTTGTTCTATTGCCCGCAATGCTTTCATCTGATACGGACGCGTGTCCAATAGCTGACCGTACCCCAAAGGCTGACCTCAACTTCCAGAATTTTGGCGTGGGAATGAAATCATGATTGACTGACACACTACGGACACACTATTTCGCGGAAATGGGTATATTATTATTCAACTATTATTCTGACACACGTATTGGGCTATTGGCTGACGGCATTTTGGCGGGCTAGTGCCATCTGACGCAGTGCGACTGACTCAGATGACAACGTGAAGACATACAAAGCGAGCAGTTTCGAACCAAAAGTTTCACTATATACGGTCATTGTAAAGATGTGACGACATAAAGTCAATTTATATTCTCTCAGAAACGTTTCACGAACAGTATATTCGTAATAAAATTTGATCGCACCGATCAAAGCTGGGCGACACCCCCCCATGGCGGCCAAGCGTTCCCGAAACAGAATCCAGCCACGTGCATTCCATGCAGAATATCCACGGTAGCATTGCATTATTGATGCGTAACCGCGAGAGCAGCGGCAAAACATGTGTAAGTGTAAACTACTAAGCACTTCGTGAGCAGGTGATTCACCATCTTACGGGCAAAGACTTTCCGCGTTGTATTGGTAAGGTTTACCCTGCTAACAGTTCACGCAGTCGCAATTGCTACTGCATTCTCGTTCCCGTCTTGCACGGTACCCGCCACTTCATACTGTTGTTCTACGATAAGCCCATCGCCCTTCACGATGGACGCCCTCAGAATGGAAAAGAAGGAAAGAGACCATCCCTTGCTGCGGCCCTCCTCGCTTCCGGCACCAGTCAAACACCCCGCTTGCGGTTTTGTAAAGAAATTGAACTCGGTTAGTGAGCGACCTGACCCAATTGCAAGGTTACGGCATTGCAGCAGCCAGGCTTGCGATTTTAGGGGCTGTGCCAGAGATGTGGCCACACCGTCAGTGCCAGAAGCGTGCGACTCGAGCGCTATGTCGGGAGGTGCGACTTGGCCGCGTCCCGTAGCTCGCATCCTTGAAGCGCTGGATCCTCGGAGCAGCAACCGCCTGCGATGCGGCGCCGCATGCGAGGGCGCAACCAATGCCGGGTTTGTCGCTGCGCCAGTTAACAAGCACGTGCGCATTTCCTCTCGGGGCGACGTACTCGAACCTTGTACCATTTTCTCGCTCCCTAAACGTGGTCCCAAAGTCGTCAAGTTCCGAGAACTCGCCGCGGAGGAGGTCTTCTCAGAGGCCGAAGTCCGGCTCATCAACCAGAGCTGGGCTGTCATCTGCAATCAGGTGGACTCGCCCATGGAGTTCGGAATGGTGTTCTATGATCACCTGTTCAAGCTGGCTCCGGAGGTCGCCCACCTTTTCTCAACACAAGGGTATGTGCCCGTTTGAAGCCTCTCAACTTCCACTGCATGTCACAGACCGGCCAGCACAGGACGTAAAAGTCATGCCATGTCCAGTTCTCGTCGTCTCTCCCTACTCCTGAACTCAGCATGCTCCCCATCCCGGTCTCTGCCTTGTGCCCATAGGCTGCGGCATTGGACTTCTGTCCTGCTGCACATGAATGCCCGTTACCTTTTGTGTTCTCATGTTTCCTCGTGTGTTTTTTTCGTTCGCTCCTCTGTTTACCTTTTGTCTTTTTTTGTTTTCCTTTCTTTCTCCAGATGCACCCAGGCGATGTCCTTTGTGCTCATGTTTAAGCACATCGTGGCTTTGCTGCAGCACGTGCCGCTGCTTGTTGAGTCGCTCGAAAAGTGTGCGCACCGCCACATGCAGTACGGCGTGCTGCCTCAGCACTTCCCGATCGTGGGCGAGGCGCTGATGAGGACCCTGGTGGAGTTCTTGGGCGGCGACAAGCACCTGGACATCTCAGTCGCGCGCGCGTGGGAGCACCTGTGGAGCATCGTGAGCAAGGTGTGTCAAGATGCAAATGTGAAAATATTTGTCGGGCTGCCACACTGCAACTTTGTGCATTAAGCCTGGTAAGAGTAATCCTGAAGCATAAGGTAGAATGTGAGAGTCTGTTGCACTGGGGCGGTTTCCTTGCGCTGTCAGTTTTGGTTTATAAGCATATAAGCAATTGGAATGCCATGGTCTTCATACCGTTTGTTGCTGCTCTAGCTGTGTGGTTATGTTGTGCTTCACTGTCCATTGTCATTGGCCGTGGCATCACAACAGATTGTCGCAATTGCATGTCGCACCGTAACAGCGTATTATTGTCATCTTTCGCTTTTCCTTTCTCTTAAATAAGCACGCGCATGTAATGGTGATGCTTCCATGTATGCTACGTGCAGATCATGTTGAAAGAGATTGCGCGGGTCGAGCTGCAGCCTTGCGCCCTCTGCATGGCAGGTGCCACCTGCCCCTGCAAGATCGATGTCAGCGCAATCTTGCCCAAGGCCAACCGCGCTCACTAGATCAGATCTCATTGGGTGCTACACAGTCCTTATGTACATAGTGTCCTTATTATATAGTGTCCAGGCATAGTTGTCTCACTTCGTACATTGGTGTCCTTATGTAGATAGTGTCGGCCTTTTGATGAGGCATTTTCAGGCGCACTCTGTCGATTTTGTCCATCGTGTAGAGTCAAATGCCGGCAGAGCTGGTCAGGCCAGCCCTGTCATTCCTCCGCATTAGAAAGGGTTCGCTGTGGAGCCACACATATAATTTAGTGAGCAGATTGCGGAAGATCAATCCGCTGCAAACTCGCCTTTTTAACCCGTGTTTTTTCTTTTTAGAACGCGATGTATTGCATTGTGAGCTATTTGTAGAACACGTCAGAGCATCTAGGGGAAAAAAAATTTCATAGTCATGTGTATACTTTCCTGAATTAATTAATTACTTAACCCTTAGTCCGCTAACCCCCCGACCTGTCGGGGGGTTTGACTGACGGTCGAATTTTGCGCCGCGCCACTTGTGACGGAGGAAAGTTGTTCGGTGGGTCCGGGAACACTTAGGGACGAAGGTGATGCATAGGTTTGGGGGTAATATTCGCCATAGCCTGGTAATTACAACGTGCATTGAGAATGTATCACGTGACTTTGGCGGGAAATTTTCGCTCGCGCGCGCGCATGATGACATATGGCTGCCAACGTGCCGCTGTCACGAAATTTTTGCGTCGCGCGGCTTGAAACGGTTCAGAATGTTGCTCAGAATGACGATGCATTATTTTCGTAGGTCAGGCACGGCCAGATTTAATTAATATAGGGTTGGGAAAATACAGGTAGGAAAATAGAACTTTCCTGGTCGTCAGTTCCAGACGATTCATAGCTTATCATAGGTCGATTTTCTCCGTATGGCCGGGCAATCTGCGCCAGCCCGGGCATCCAGTTTGGGTAAGGGACGTCAGCTGCAGCGATTGCTGAGAATGCGGACTAGTTTAGTGGCCATCTTTGCACGGAACATCAACCTGGTAGTCATGGCGGATCATGCAGTATGCGGCTATGGCGGCCTTTGCCTGTAGATCATCAGTATGTGTGAGACAACTACCCTCCTTCATGCCGCTTCAAGCTGCTCGGCAGTTGGCTTCCCGACTGCGAGGACGACATGACGACACGGATCGGCATGGCGTGGGCGCACCACCATGACCACCGCCGCTGGTGGAGCAACCCCGCCCTACCCCGGATCGTCAAGCGTGACCTCTTCAAGGTCGTCATTCTGACGATCCTGACCTACGGCGCCGAGACCTGGACACTGACGCAGGAGCTGGAGCAACGACTCGACGGCAACGTCACCAAGATGCTGCGCATGCAAGGCCCTTAAAACATCCATTTGGGATGGGTTTGCGCGTTTGGGACAGGTTTGCACATTAGTAATGAGGATTTGTACGCTGATTTGCCCTATGTTTCCCACATTATTAGGCACAGGCACCTGGGGCTAGCCGGGCACCTGGCCCGCACAGATCAGGTAGACACATCATCAGATAGACTAGCTGGCACCAAGCCCGCCCAGCCTGGGCGATATGTCCTCACCTGGCGTGCCCCAGGCTGCGCGCGGCAGGGCCGCCACCCGCGTGGACTTTTCGTGATAGACTCGGCATGGACATGTGCTACACTAAACGTGACGGGCTCACACCCGGGCAGCCTCCTGGTTTGTCTGTAATATGGAGGCAGATGGTACGCATGCACTGGCAGCTAGGCTAGACGGCACGGTTTACAGGATGCTCCGACAGGTCCTTAACGTAGGTTTTTCCGAGCGTCCATCATCAGAGTCTTTGTATCATGGCATGCCTCGTGTTTCGGACGAGATTAGGCAGCGTAGGATAGCATTTGTAGGACACCTTGCCCGCATGCACCAGCCAGGTCGACACCACCCTTGGTCTGGCCGGCCCCCAGCGGCTTGGCCAGCCAGGGCGGCACATTCTGACCTGCCTGGCCTGGCCCCGAGGACATTCCCAAAAGGGTAGGGAAACCTGTCACGAACTACGTTCAGATGTTGCTGGACGACCTAGTGGTCCCAGCCCAGTTTGAGCATCGCATCCACTCTCTCTCCCGTCTTTGGACTGCCATGCAGGACAAGACGCGGTGGAAGAAGATTGTCAAGGCACACACGCCCGACCCTGTGGGCAAGCCACCTCCCCCCAAGCGGAGGAGGCGTTTTGATGAGTAGTGTAGTTAGGATTTTCTAGATAGCTTAGAGTTAGGATAGTTCGATCACGCGGCTTCCTCCACCCCATCCATCATGGAATATGTGCTACATGACCCCCCCACGGAGGCATGTTATTTAATTTAATTTAATTTTTTAATGGTACGCATTCTGGACATCCCATGTTCCCCTCCCACTGAGGACTTATGCTCACGTGACGCAGTCACGTGTCTATTAATTAATTAATTAATGGTACACAAGGATATATGGCAAGTAGTGATGAAGGAGACCACCCCCAAGTCTGTGGGGGCTCCGCGTGTGACCGCGCATGGCATTCATAGCGATTCGGGCCGCGGTGCCCACACCCCTGTAACTAGGACCTAGATAGCTTACACCATCCATTCCATCCCATTTTCCCCTCCCACTGAGGACTTATGCTCACGTGACGCAGTCACGTGTCTTTTTTTATTAATTAATGCCTCCGAATTGGGAGATCATGTAGCACATATTCCATGATGGGGGTGGGGGTGGAGGAAGCCGCGTATAATCGAACTAACCTAACTCTAAGCTATATAGTCCTATATAAGAACTTTTGCGGATGACTGTAGGTGTAAGTTGGCGATGCCCTAGGATCCGGAGACGTCCGTCCTATAGTCAGCGAAAGTTGGTGCGAGAGGTCCCCAGTTCGATTCCGGTCGGATCCATTTGCAGATCGCGTTTTCCGCGTTTTCCACGGACCGGCACTGAACGCAAATGGTTTTCACCTTTGCGGCGTGCCAAATCAGAATATAGTCCCTAAAATCCTAACTACACTTACTCAGCAAAACGCCCCTTCCTCTTGGGGGGGGGTGGCTTGCCCACAGGGGCTGGCGTGTGAGCCTGGACAATCTTCTGCCACCGCTTCTTGTTCTGCATGGCAGTCCAAAGAAGGGAGAGGGAGTGGATTAAAAAAATTAAATTAAATTATATAACATGCCTCCGTGGGGAGATCATGTAGCACATATTCCTTGATGGGGGGTGGAGGTGGAGGAAGCCGCGTAATCGAACTAACCTAACTCTAAGCTATCTAGTCTATAAAATCCTAACTACACTACTCAGCAAAACGCCCCTTCCTCTTGGGGGGCCGGGTGGCTTGCCCACAGGGCCCGGCGTGTGAGCCTGGACAATCTTCTGCCACAATTATTTTTTTTCTAATGAGATTAGCGTAGTACTCCGTGGCATGCCTTTGCGCATGACACGCAAGTACTTACTTACTTACTTCTGCCACCGCTTCTTGTTCTGCATGGTAGTCCAAAGAAGGGAGAGGGAGTGGATTAATTAATTAACTAGAAACATAATTTAATTATTTCAATTATGCACAAGGCTACACATTTCCATCACCATTCATCTTCATCATCCTGAACGACTCGAACACGCGGACAAGATAATTATACGGCAGGCTCGAGCTACCATGGTCCGGATTCTCCCGATTTCTGGCCTGCGCTGGTTGTCTCCTTGATAACTCCGTTGGGAGTATCAATTAAGGGGAGGTGGCACCCCAAAACCCTTAAAAATTGAACTATGGTAATATCACTTGAAATTCATTTGCACAACGCTAAGTTATGATTGGGGGCACTAAATAACATCTCTAGCACTTGAGCTGTCCATGCACTTGTTGGGGGTACTACCCCAATATATACGCCAATACCTGTTCATTATTGTGGTCGAATACGTAATGATTCAGGCGCGCAAGCGATTTGCCCGCATCGTGGGTAGGGAACCAGGGGTGCAGGTTGCTAACAAATTCTGGCATGGCGGAGCGGACACGGAGATTCGGCTGGCAGACATCATCTACGCAGACGACACCACCCTCTTCGAGGACACTGGGCACGTGCAGACATGGCTTGACTGCCTGGCTATCGAGGCTCGGGCAGTGGGGCTTGAGGTCAGCAAGAAGACAGAGGCCCTGGCGGTTGGGCTCACCCACTCACCGCCACCCCTCTATCTCCGAGGTCGACGGCTCTCAAGTCCTGTATCGGGACCGCGTCAAGCTGCTGGGCAGCCTGCGGCCCCAGCTGCGAGGTCGATGTGGACCATCGCATCTCCCTCGCCTGGCACGCTTTACGCCAGTACCGGGCCCTGTGGCGCAAGCCCCTGGGCAAGATCGAGAAACAGGACCTGTTCAAGGTCCTCGTCCTTCCTGTTCTCACGTATGGGGCCGAGACGTGGACCCTCACCGCCGACCTGGCCCGCAAGCTGGACGGCGCGGTCACCACTGACATGCTGCGTTCCATTTTCAGAGTAGGATATGCTGCTCATGTCCGCAATGAGGCCCCTGTACCAGGGCATGCCATATATCACCAGCACCATTAAGCAGCGGCGCCTGCAGCTAGTAGGGCACCTAGCTCGCACCAACCAGGTAGACACCTCACGTGGCCCCCCCGGCCGCAGGACTGCGACCAGCTCAGCCTGGCCGGCACCTCCTGACGTGGGCCGGGCCCCCTGATGTTAGACGCCGCAAGGCCCGCACCTTCAAAGAACAGCTAGAGGACATGGGGGGCCTAGGCCTCTCCGTGATTTGGAAGAAGATGATGGACAAGGCCAAGTGGGCCCAGGTCATAGAGGACAACGAGCCCCCTCCTGTGGGGAAGCGCCCGCGTGTGCAAACCCGTGGGAGGCACGCCAGATGTCAGCTCCCCTAGCCCCTAAATGGTCTTGCTGCCGATTTTCCGCCAAAAAGTGACTTACAGCCGATTTGTCGGCACCTACTCGGGGGACCAGTTTGCGAGAATACTATTGGGAATCAGGAAACGTTTAGCTGAGAAGAACGAAAGTTCATAAGTTTCTCCAGAACATGATACTAGGGTCTGCTATATTTTGACCAAGTTTAACAGGTGTTCCAGACCGTCAAAGTACAAGGGGTCAGGGTACTTTTTCACGTACAACGTGCATTCCGGAAAACGACGACCTGGCCATGGCGGCTTGCGCCCACGCATGGCATTTACGTTTGCGTTCGAATTTTCTGGCCAAACTTAGGATATTGATTTTATACGTCCTAAAGATCATACAGGCCAATTTTTGGTTCGCGGGAATGCCATTTGATAGGTGTCGGCAGCGTTCTTGCTGGAAAAAACTGCGATCAGGCCGGACGATAGAAACGTTGACAGCAATACCTTTCCGGCGTATTTTAAAGGACATACTGGTTTCTTTGTACTTTTTATTATGATTTGTAGTCGTAAACGTGCAAGGGTGGCCAGAAATCGCCGAATCCAGCGACCATGCTGCACAACTTTGGTGTGCCGAAATGCGCCATTTTGCGGCCACCGCCTGGGCCAAGGTAACGCCATCCATGCCTGGTAAAGCTTAAGCATCGTTTTCCTATCGATGTTTGACGTTTAATATATATACGTTCTAGCTTGTGTAGCACATTCTTTTTGCATTATTCATGCTCTTTCTTGACCCTGGCCTGGCCCCTTTCTAAAACACCCTTCTTAGATGCTTCCCTCAGTCAGTTGACCTGCCACAGGGTGATGGTGATAAGTTTTAGAGGCTGTATGGGTTTGAATACCTCCATATATGTTTGTTATACATTTCCCACACACATATTGCATGAGTGTGAGGCAGTTGGCTGGTCTCTGTGGCATCATCAAGCATGTAACCGGTGAGTAGAAGCTTCCCATTGTCAGCATGTGCCACCAGGTGTGCTGGCCATCACCTGGAAAGCTATAGCAGCTTAGGCCTAGTTTATCCTTGCTAGGGCAGGCTGAAATAGGCTTAAAATCACTAGTTTGTTGGTGGCTGCCTCCTAGAATGCATGCCTTGCGTAGGGTATCCGTAAGTACCACGTTACCTACGTGCATGGACAAGGTGGCACCTGCACATAGGTGCCATGTAAGGGCAGTGTGATGATGCAGTTATGTTTCCCCATCATTGTGGAAGGGAAATGTATTGTTTGGCATGGTTGGGGGCCATATTAGTAGGTATACTCCGTCAAGTGTATCCATTTGGATACACTTGCACCCCCCGCCACGTGGCAAAATATTGCGCGAGCGCCGCGCCATCGGGTACGGATGTAAGTGGTCAGGCAACTCGGGACAGACCCAATGTCAACGTAAATGCATAGGTTGGTGGGATAATTGCGCCATAGCCACCTGAATACCACGTTGCCAGGCTGTGCATCACGTGACTTTTGCTAACATTTTTGACCGTTGCGCGCGCGGATAGCGAGATATGGCGTCAACCTGCCATTTGGTGGAAATTTGGGGTTCCGCAGCTTGAAATGGGTCAGATGATGACCCCTGAACGATGATGCATTATGTTGGTTCGTCAAGAATTATCAGATTCACGGAACTGTGAAAATACGCAGTGGTTATTATCTCTGTCTTGGTCGCCACCATCAGAAGAGACGTCCCGTTTGGTATCGCCGGTTTCTTTTTGGTTTCTTGGTAGCTTCTTTCCGCCAGGGCCTTACATTGTTTTACGGAAGTCCGCTGCGCACCATCTGCTGGGAACGTCGACGCGTTAGACGTCATCTTTGCATAGATAAATCAACATGGTTATCATGACGGATGCATGGATAGAGCGGCTATGGCTGCCTGTGCCACTAGCATCAGTATCCGGGACGTATGAGCATGTCGGCCAGCGGAACCCGGCCAGGTCGTGATCGAGGCAGATGCGGCGATTCGTTTCCGTGTTGGTTGCCTGGAAACTCGTACGTTCATACATGTCTGATGGTGGATATATTAGTGGTAATTGCAACTGCCTTCCATGCCTGCTCAATTAATTAATTAATTAATTAGACTCGTGCTCCCGTTGGGGAGTCACGGTCCATGCCTGCTCAAGGAGGGGTATTAGCCATTATGTTGCACAGTTTGTGGCATTTCTTGGGGGGATACCGTTCAGTGAGTGTCAGGTGGCTTCATATTTGTATTCCAGCATATTTGGCAGTCTATTGTGGTCAATTATATTGCATCATTGTATGGCATGGCACAGTTGGCTGTTTGCGCGCGCGTAAGCCACACACGTAAACGCGGGCATGGTATGCGTCAAATGGGCTATCCGGGTAGTTTGACCAAAGGAAAGCACCATTGGACTATATCCAACTAAATTGTCCAATGTTGGGTTTGAGGTTTCTGACCCTCCCCTCAGTAGAAGGGGGGGGGGTATACTTTTTCTTGGCACAAAATGATCGTCTTTTGGCTCACTTTGACTGAAGGTATCATCCAAAGGACTAATTAGACTCATGACATTATTGCATATTATGAAAGCCCTTGAAGTGTAGATACTCCTAGCATCTTGGTTGGGGGTCAGTATTTGGAGTTGTGGTCTATGAGTTATGATTTTTGGCAATTTTAGGGGTCTGAAAGTGCCAAAAATGGCCTGATGACGGAGTATGGGTAGGATGTAGATGAGTATGTTAGGACCTGCCAATCTTGTCAGGAGATGAAACCTAACAATGTAGGACAGATAGCAGAGCCTAGGACCCTTCCTGACCCCATCATGCCGTGGGATTCCCTTATGATGGATTTTGTAGGACCTTTTAGAAAGAATGATAAGGGTAATGCTCAGATCCTTGTGTTTGTAGATCGCTTTACGCGTATGTGCCATCTCGTGCCTTGTCCCTTGGAGCTCACCGCACGCGATTGTGCACGCCTATACCTCAATAATGTTTATAGATACCATGGTTTGAGTATAGGCAGTTTATTTCTGACAAAGATAAGTTATTCACTTCTGATTTTTGGCAGCAGTTTTTCGCTGCTATCGGTACCAAGGTCACCTTCGGTACTGCCTACCACTCCTCCTCTTCTCATTTAGTAGAACGTCTTAATAGGGTAGTGGAAGAAGCTCTGCGGCACAATGTGAATGGTTCTGGGAGTGATTGGGAGGATTATCTATGTCTGGTAGAGTTTTCCCTTAGCAATTGCCCTCAGGCTGCGCATGGTTATACGCCTTTCTTCTTCCTAGATATACTGGTAGACAACCTCTTACCCCTACCTCTCTCTTAGCCAGTCCTTTAAGGGACAAGGATGATGTGTCCCGGGATACCGTAGAAGGTGTGCAGGCGTTATTAGATAAGATGAAGAATGCACACGACAACGCTATTGCAGGGTACCATAGGGCTCAGGCCAAGTACCTTGCTAGGTTGCGTGCCTCATTAGATAGAAGAGCACCTGAGATAGATATAGGAGATTTAGTCTTAGTAGAAGGCCCCCGTGTTGGCCGATTTGCTCACAAGTTCGAAGCTGAACTTAAAGTGAAACTTAGGCCCGCCTTCTTAGGACCCTTCCGGCCGTGTGTTGTCTAGAGTAGGTAATTTCTTGTATGAGATAGATATCCCTACCTCTTGGCAGACCCATTCGCGCATCTTCCATAGAAGCCAGCTGAAACTTTATCACCAAAGCACGTTCGCTGGTAGAGAATTAGCCCCTGCCCCTTTAGAGCATAATCCTGATACTGGTGAGGTAGAAGACGAGGTAGAGAGTATCGTGGCCCATAGGGACATAAAAAGGGGCCGCGGTACTCAACGCCAGCATAAGGTGAAGTGGATGTATGCTCGTAGCGAGGTAGATAAAGTATGGTATACACGGAGAGTGAGTTAGATGGTTGTAGCCGCCTGTTGCAGGACTACAAAACCCTGCACCAGCTCTAGCTGTCGACCTGCCCCTCTCTTATATTATTCCTGCTGTCGATGGGTGGTTGGTTGTCCCCTCCCCTCCGCAGCCATCATGGCGGAACCTACCCCTCCGACGGAGACCCTGCCGCCTACCCCTAAGCACACCTGGAATTGTACTCCAGCACTAGTACAATTTGACTTTTTTTCAACTTTGTTATTTTGTACCTCCCTTAGGTCCAAAGCTAGGAGGTAAGTGTCTCATCATGTTTTGACACCGTTGCACCGTTGCACCGTTGCACCGTTGCACCGTTGCACCGTTGCACCGTTGCACCGTTGCACCGTTGCACCGTTGCACCGTTGCACCGTTGCACCATAAAACTACCATTTTATGATTTTGTATGGTGTCATGAGGTAACATAACGTCCAATACTAATGTTATAATGTCCACAAGCACTGCCTAAAGTGGGGTGCCACTGTGCCACCGTTGCACCGTTGCACCGTTGCACCGTTGCACCGTTGCACCGTTGCACCGTTGCACCGTTGCACCGTTGCACCGTTGCACCGTTGCACCGTTGCACCGTTGCACCGTTGCACCGTTGCACCGTTGCACCGTTGCACCGTTGCACCGTTGCACCGTTGCACCATAAAACTACCATTTTATGATTTTGTATGGTGTCACGAGGTAACATAACGTCCAATAGTAATGTTATATTGCCCACAAGCACTGCCCAACGTGGGATGCCACTGTGCCACCGTGCCACCGTGCCACCGTGCCACCGTGCCACCGTGCCACCGTGACATGTCTTGACACACACATTAATCCGAAAACCCATTTTCTTCCCCTGGAAATTATTTGGAGAAGGAATAATGGTCAGTTTGACCTCAAATTTGGCACCAAGGTTCCTTATCAGATATCTTATGATGCCATGTGGTCAAAAAAAATTTTGGGAGTCGGCAGCATGGTAACATGGTGACATTTGCTAGCAAAAAATACCGTATTTTCAGCACTTTCTGGCATGTATGCATATATAAAGACTTCAAATGAACTCAGTTGGAGCTGGAACTTTGCACATGTTCTAAACACATCCCATGCAGCATGCCCACAAAGTTTCAGGCTGGTTGGATGACAAATAGGTGACAAATGCTAGCATAAATACCCCAAAAATGCAGTTTTTCATGGTTTTTCAAGGGTTTTATCACACATATGCATACATAATGACTCCAAATGAACTCAGTTGGAGCTGGAACTTTGCACATGTTCTAAACACATCCCATGCAGCATGCCCACAAAGTTGCAGGCTGGTTGGATGACAAATAGGTGACAAATGCTAGCATAAATACCCGAAAAATGCAGTTTTTCTTGGTTTTCCAAGGGTTTTATCACTTATATGCATACATAATGACTCCAAATGACCTCAGTTGGAGCTGGAACTTTGCACATGTTCTAAACACATCCCATGCAGCATGCCCACAAAGTTTCAGGCTGGTTGGATGACAAATAGGTGACAAATGCTAGCATAAATACCCCAAAAATGCAGTTTTTCATGGTTTTTCAAGGGTTTTATCACACATATGCATACATAATGACACCAATAGAGCTCAGTTGGGCCTGGAACTTTGCACATGTTCTAAACACATCCCATGCAGCATGCCCACAAAGTTGCAGGCTGGTTGGATGACAAATAGGTGACAAATGCTAGCATAAATACCCCAAAATGCAGTTTTTCATGGTTTTCCAAGGGTTTTATCACACATATGCATACATAATGACACCAATAGAGCTCAGTTGGGCCTGGAACTTTGCACATGTTCTAAACACATCCCATGCAGCATGCCCACAAAGTTGCAGGCTGGTTGGATGACAAATAGGTGACAAATGCTAGCATAAATACCCGAAAAATGCAGTTTTTCTTGGTTTTCCAAGGGTTTTATCACACATATGCATACATAATGACACCAATAGAACTCAGTTGGGCCTGGAACTTTGCACATGTTCTAAACACATCCCATGCAGCATGCCCACAAAGTTGCAGGCTGGTTGGATGACAAATAGGTGACAAATGCTAGCATAAATACCCGAAAAATGCAGTTTTTCTTGGTTTTCCAAGGGTTTTATCACTTATATGCATACATAATGACACCAATAGAGCTCAGTTGGGCCTGGAACTTTGCACATGTTCTAAACACATCCCATGCAGCATGCCCACAAAGTTTCAGGCTGGTTGGATGACAAATAGGTGACAAATGCTAGCATAAATACCCGAAAAATGCAGTTTTTCATGGTTTTTCAAGGGTTTTATCACACATATGCATACATAATGACTCCAAATGAACTCAGTTGGAGCTGGAACTTTGCACATGTTCTAAACACATCCCATGCAGCATGCCCACAAAGTTTCAGGCTGGTTGGATGACAAATAGGTGACAAATGCTAGCATAAATACCCCAAAAATGCAGTTTTTCATGGTTTTTCAAGGGTTTTATCACACATATGCATACATAATGACTCCAAATGAACTCAGTTGGAGCTGGAACTTTGCACATGTTCTAAACACATCCCATGCAGCATGCCCACAAAGTTGCAGGCTGGTTGGATGACAAATAGGTGACAAATGCTAGCATAAATACCCGAAAAATGCAGTTTTTCTTGGTTTTCCAAGGGTTTTATCACTTATATGCATACATAATGACTCCAAATGACCTCAGTTGGAGCTGGAACTTTGCACATGTTCTAAACACATCCCATGCAGCATGCCCACAAAGTTTCAGGCTGGTTGGATGACAAATAGGTGACAAATGCTAGCATAAATACCCCAAAAATGCAGTTTTTCATGTTTTTTCAAGGGTTTTATCACACATATGCATACATAATGACACCAATAGAGCTCAGTTGGGCCTGGAACTTTGCACATGTTCTAAACACATCCCATTCAGCATGCCCACAAAGTTGCAGGCTGGTTGGATGACAAATAGGTTACAAATGCTAGCATAAATACCCCAAAAATGCAGTTTTTCATGGTTTTTCAAGGGTTTTATCACACATATGCATACATAATGACACCAATAGAGCTCAGTTGGGCCTGGAACTTTGCACATGTTCTAAACACATCCCATGCAGCATGCCCACAAAGTTGCAGGCTGGTTGGATGACAAATAGGTGACAAATGCTAGCATAAATACCCGAAAAATGCAGTTTTTCATGGTTTTTCAAGGGTTTTATCACACATATGCATACATAATGACACCAATAGAGCTCAGTTGGGCCTGGAACTTTGCACATGTTCTAAACACATCCCATGCAGCATGCCCACAAAGTTTCAGGCTGGTTGGATGACAAATAGGTGACAAATGCTAGCATAAATACCCCAAAAATGCAGTTTTTCATGGTTTTTCAAGGGTTTTATCACACATATGCATACATAATGACTCCAAATGAACTCAGTTGGAGCTGGAACTTTGCACATGTTCTAAACACATCCCATGCAGCATGCCCACAAAGTTGCAGGCTGGTTGGATGACAAATAGGTGACAAATGCTAGCATAAATACCCGAAAAATGCAGTTTTTCTTGGTTTTCCAAGGGTTTTATCACACATATGCATACATAATGACTCCAAATGACCTCAGTTGGAGCTGGAACTTTGCACATGTTCTAAACACATCCCATGCAGCATGCCCACAAAGTTGCAGGCTGGTTGGATGACAAATAGGTGACAAATGCTAGCATAAATACCCGAAAAATGCAGTTTTTCTTGGTTTTCCAAGGGTTTTATCACTTATATGCATACATAATGACTCCAAATGACCTCAGTTGGAGCTGGAACTTTGCACATGTTCTAAACACATCCCATGCAGCATGCCCACAAAGTTGCAGGCTGGTTGGATGACAAATAGGTGACAAATGCTAGCATAAATACCCCAAAAATGCAGTTTTTCATGTTTTTTCAAGGGTTTTATCACACATATGCATACATAATGACACCAATAGAGCTCAGTTGGGCCTGGAACTTTGCACATGTTCTAAACACATCCCATGCAGCATGCCCACAAAGTTGCAGGCTGGTTGGATGACAAATAGGTGACAAATGCTAGCATAAATACCCCAAAAATGCAGTTTTTCATGGTTTTTCAAGGGTTTTATCACACATATGCATACATAATGACACCAATAGAGCTCAGTTGGGCCTGGAACTTTGCACATGTTCTAAACACATCCCATGCAGCATGCCCACAAAGTTGCAGGCTGGTTGGATGACAAATAGGTGACAAATGCTAGCATAAATACCCGAAAAATGCAGTTTTTCATGGTTTTTCAAGGGTTTTATCACACATATGCATACATAATGACACCAATAGAGCTCAGTTGGGCCTGGAACTTTGCACATGTTCTAAACACATCCCATGCAGCATGCCCACAAAGTTTCAGGCTGGTTGGATGACAAATAGGTGACAAATGCTAGCATAAATACCCCAAAAATGCAGTTTTTCATGGTTTTTCAAGGGTTTTATCACACATATGCATACATAATGACTCCAAATGAACTCAGTTGGAGCTGGAACTTTGCACATGTTCTAAACACATCCCATGCAGCATGCCCACAAAGTTGCAGGCTGGTTGGATGACAAATAGGTGACAAATGCTAGCATAAATACCCGAAAAATGCAGTTTTTCTTGGTTTTCCAAGGGTTTTATCACACATATGCATACATAATGACTCCAAATGACTCAGTTGGAGCTGGAACTTTGCACATGTTCTAAACACATCCCATGCAGCATGCCCACAAAGTTGCAGGCTGGTTGGATGACAAATAGGTGACAAATGCTAGCATAAATACCCGAAAAATGCAGTTTTTCATGGTTTTTCAAGGGTTTTATCACACATATGCATACATAATGACACCAATAGAGCTCAGTTGGGCCTGGAACTTTGCACATGTTCTAAACACATCCCATGCAGCATGCCCACAAAGTTTCAGGCTGGTTGGATGACAAATAGGTGACAAATGCTAGCATAAATACCCGAAAAATGCAGTTTTTCATGGTTTTTCAAGGGTTTTATCACACATATGCATACATAATGACTCCAAATGAACTCAGTTGGAGCTGGAACTTTGCACATGTTCTAAACACATCCCATGCAGCATGCCCACAAAGTTGCAGGCTGGTTGGATGACAAATAGGTGACAAATGCTAGCATAAATACCCGAAAAATGCAGTTTTTCTTGGTTTTCCAAGGGTTTTATCACATATGCATACATAATGACTCCAAATGACTCAGTTGGAGCTGGAACTTTGCACATGTTCTAAACACATCCCATGCAGCATGCCCACAAAGTTTCAGGCTGGTTGGATGACAAATAGGTGACAAATGCTAGCATAAATACCCCAAAAATGCAGTTTTTCATGGTTTTTCAAGGGTTTTATCACACATATGCATACATAATGACACCAATAGAGCTCAGTTGGGCCTGGAACTTTGCACATGTTCTAAACACATCCCATGCAGCATGCCCACAAAGTTGCAGGCTGGTTGGATGACAAATAGGTGACAAATGCTAGCATAAATACCCCAAAAATGCAGTTTTTCATGGTTTTCCAAGGGTTTTATCACACATATGCATACATAATGACACCAATAGAACTCAGTTGGGCCTGGAACTTTGCACATGTTCTAAACACATCCCATGCAGCATGCCCACAAAGTTGCAGGCTGGTTGGATGACAAATAGGTGACAAATGCTAGCATAAATACCCGAAAAATGCAGTTTTTCATGGTTTTCAAGGGTTTTATCACATATGCATACATAATGACACCAATAGAGCTCAGTTGGGCCTGGAACTTTGCACATGTTCTAAACACATCCCATGCAGCATGCCCACAAAGTTTCAGGCTGGTTGGATGACAAATAGGTGACAAATGCTAGCATAAATACCCGAAAAATGCAGTTTTTCATGGTTTTTCAAGGGTTTTATCACACATATGCATACATAATGACTCCAAATGAACTCAGTTGGAGCTGGAACTTTGCACATGTTCTAAACACATCCCATGCAGCATGCCCACAAAGTTGCAGGCTGGTTGGATGACAAATAGGTGACAAATGCTAGCATAAATACCCGAAAAATGCAGTTTTTCTTGGTTTTTCAAGGGTTTTATCACACATATGCATACATAATGACTCCAAATGACTCAGTTGGAGCTGGAACTTTGCACATGTTCTAAACACATCCCATGCAGCATGCCCACAAAGTTGCAGGCTGGTTGGATGACAAATAGGTGACAAATGCTAGCATAAATACCCGAAAAATGCAGTTTTTCTTGGTTTTTCAAGGGTTTTATCACACATATGCATACATAATGACACCAATAGAGCTCAGTTGGGCCTGGAACTTTGCACATGTTCTAAACACATCCCATGCAGCATGCCCACAAAGTTTCAGGCTGGTTGGATGACAAATAGGTGACAAATGCTAGCATAAATACCCGAAAAATGCAGTTTTTCATGGTTTTTCAAGGGTTTTATCACACATATGCATACATAATGACTCCAAATGAACTCAGTTGGAGCTGGAACTTTGCACATGTTCTAAACACATCCCATGCAGCATGCCCACAAAGTTGCAGGCTGGTTGGATGACAAATAGGTGACAAATGCTAGCATAAATACCCGAAAAATGCAGTTTTTCATGGTTTTCAAGGGTTTTATCACACATATGCATACATAATGACTCCAAATGACTCAGTTGGAGCTGGAACTTTGCACATGTTCTAAACACATCCCATGCAGCATGCCCACAAAGTTTCAGGCTGGTTGGATGACAAATAGGTGACAAATGCTAGCATAAATACCCCAAAAATGCAGTTTTTCATGGTTTTTCAAGGGTTTTATCACACATATGCATACATAATGACACCAATAGAGCTCAGTTGGGCCTGGAACTTTGCACATGTTCTAAACACATCCCATGCAGCATGCCCACAAAGTTGCAGGCTGGTTGGATGACAAATAGGTGACAAATGCTAGCATAAATACCCCAAAAATGCAGTTTTTCATGGTTTTCCAAGGGTTTTATCACACATATGCATACATAATGACACCAATAGACTCAGTTGGGCCTGGAACTTTGCACATGTTCTAAACACATCCCATGCAGCATGCCCACAAAGTTGCAGGCTGGTTGGATGACAAATAGGTGACAAATGCTAGCATAAATACCCGAAAAATGCAGTTTTTCATGGTTTTTCAAGGGTTTTATCACACATATGCATACATAATGACACCAATAGAGCTCAGTTGGGCCTGGAACTTTGCACATGTTCTAAACACATCCCATGCAGCATGCCCACAAAGTTTCAGGCTGGTTGGATGACAAATAGGTGACAAATGCTAGCATAAATACCCGAAAAATGCAGTTTTTCATGGTTTTTCAAGGGTTTTATCACACATATGCATACATAATGACTCCAAATGAACTCAGTTGGAGCTGGAACTTTGCACATGTTCTAAACACATCCCATGCAGCATGCCCACAAAGTTTCAGGCTGGTTGGATGACAAATAGGTGACAAATGCTAGCATAAATACCCAAAAATGCAGTTTTTCATGGTTTTTCAAGGGTTTTATCACACATATGCATACATAATGACTCCAAATGAACTCAGTTGGAGCTGGAACTTTGCACATGTTCTAAACATCCCATGCAGCATGCCCACAAAGTTTCAGGCTGGTTGGATGACAAATAGGTGACAAATGCTAGCATAAATACCCGAAAAATGCAGTTTTTCATGGTTTTCAAGGGTTTTATCACATATGCATACATAATGACTCCAAATGACTCAGTTGGGCCTGGAACTTTGCACATGTTCTAAACACATCCCATGCAGCATGCCCACAAAGTTGCAGGCTGGTTGGATGACAAATAGGTGACAAATGCTAGCATAAATACCCCAAAAATGCAGTTTTTCATGGTTTTTCAAGGGTTTTATCACACATATGCATACATAATGACACCAATAGAGCTCAGTTGGGCCTGGAACTTTGCACATGTTCTAAACACATCCCATGCAGCATGCCCACAAAGTTGCAGGCTGGTTGGATGACAAATAGGTGACAAATGCTAGCATAAATACCCCAAAAATGCAGTTTTTCATGGTTTTTCAAGGGTTTTATCACACATATGCATACATAATGACACCAATAGAGCTCAGTTGGGCCTGGAACTTTGCACATGTTCTAAACACATCCCATGCAGCATGCCCACAAAGTTTCAGGCTGGTTGGATGACAAATAGGTGACAAATGCTAGCATAAATACCCGAAAAATGCAGTTTTTCATGGTTTTTCAAGGGTTTTATCACACATATGCATACATAATGACTCCAAATGAACTCAGTTGGAGCTGGAACTTTGCACATGTTCTAAACACATCCCATGCAGCATGCCCACAAAGTTGCAGGCTGGTTGGATGACAAATAGGTGACAAATGCTAGCATAAATACCCGAAAAATGCAGTTTTTCATGGTTTTTCAAGGGTTTTATCACACATATGCATACATAATGACACCAATAGAGCTCAGTTGGGCTGGAACTTTGCACATGTTCTAAACACATCCCATGCAGCATGCCCACAAAGTTTCAGGCTGGTTGGATGACAAATAGGTGACAAATGCTAGCATAAATACCCCAAAAATGCAGTTTTTCATGGTTTTTCAAGGGTTTTATCACACATATGCATACATAATGACTCCAAATGAACTCAGTTGGAGCTGGAACTTTGCACATGTTCTAAACACATCCCATTCAGCATGCCCACAAAGTTGCAGGCTGGTTGGATGACAAATAGGTGACAAATGCTAGCATAAATACCCCAAAAATGCAGTTTTTCATGGTTTTTCAAGGGTTTTATCACACATATGCATACATAATGACTCCAAATGAACTCAGTTGGAGCTGGAACTTTGCACATGTTCTAAAAACATCCCATGCAGCATGCCCACAAAGTTTCAGGCTGGTTGGATGACAAATAGGTTACAAATGCTAGCATAAATACCCCAAAAATGCAGTTTTTCATGGTTTTTCAAGGGTTTTATCACACATATGCATACATAATGACACCAATAGAGCTCAGTTGGAGCTGGAACTTTGCACATGTTCTAAACACATCCCATGCAGCATGCCCACAAAGTTTCAGGCTGGTTGGATGACAAATAGGTGACAAATGCTAGCATAAATACCCCAAAAATGCAGTTTTTCATGGTTTTTCAAGGGTTTTATCACACATATGCATACATAATGACTCCAAATGAACTCAGTTGGAGCTGGAACTTTGCACATGTTCTAAAAACATCCCATGCAGCATGCCCACAAAGTTGCAGGCTGGTTGGATGACAAATAGGTGACAAATGCTAGCATAAATACCCGAAAAATGCAGTTTTTCTTGGTTTTCAAGGGTTTTATCACACATATGCATACATAATGACTCCAAATGACTCAGTTGGAGCTGGAACTTTGCACATGTTCTAAACACATCCCATGCAGCATGCCCACAAAGTTGCAGGCTGGTTGGATGACAAATAGGTGACAAATGCTAGCATAAATACCCGAAAAATGCAGTTTTTCATGGTTTTTCAAGGGTTTTATCACACATATGCATACATAATGACACCAATAGAGCTCAGTTGGGCCTGGAACTTTGCACATGTTCTAAACACATCCCATGCAGCATGCCCACAAAGTTTCAGGCTGGTTGGATGACAAATAGGTGACAAATGCTAGCATAAATACCCGAAAAATGCAGTTTTTCATGGTTTTTCAAGGGTTTTATCACACATATGCATACATAATGACTCCAAATGAACTCAGTTGGAGCTGGAACTTTGCACATGTTCTAAACACATCCCATGCAGCATGCCCACAAAGTTGCAGGCTGGTTGGATGACAAATAGGTGACAAATGCTAGCATAAATACCCGAAAAATGCAGTTTTTCTTGGTTTTTCAAGGGTTTTATCACACATATGCATACATAATGACTCCAAATGACTCAGTTGGAGCTGGAACTTTGCACATGTTCTAAACACATCCCATGCAGCATGCCCACAAAGTTTCAGGCTGGTTGGATGACAAATAGGTGACAAATGCTAGCATAAATACCCCAAAAATGCAGTTTTTCATGGTTTTTCAAGGGTTTTATCACACATATGCATACATAATGACACCAATAGAGCTCAGTTGGGCCTGGAACTTTGCACATGTTCTAAACACATCCCATGCAGCATGCCCACAAAGTTGCAGGCTGGTTGGATGACAAATAGGTGACAAATGCTAGCATAAATACCCCAAAAATGCAGTTTTTCATGGTTTTCCAAGGGTTTTATCACACATATGCATACATAATGACACCAATAGAACTCAGTTGGGCCTGGAACTTTGCACATGTTCTAAACACATCCCATGCAGCATGCCCACAAAGTTGCAGGCTGGTTGGATGACAAATAGGTGACAAATGCTAGCATAAATACCCGAAAAATGCAGTTTTTCTTGGTTTTCAAGGGTTTTATCACACATATGCATACATAATGACACCAATAGAGCTCAGTTGGGCCTGGAACTTTGCACATGTTCTAAACACATCCCATGCAGCATGCCCACAAAGTTTCAGGCTGGTTGGATGACAAATAGGTGACAAATGCTAGCATAAATACCCGAAAAATGCAGTTTTTCATGGTTTTTCAAGGGTTTTATCACACATATGCATACATAATGACTCCAAATGAACTCAGTTGGAGCTGGAACTTTGCACATGTTCTAAACACATCCCATGCAGCATGCCCACAAAGTTTCAGGCTGGTTGGATGACAAATAGGTGACAAATGCTAGCATAAATACCCCAAAAATGCAGTTTTTCATGGTTTTTCAAGGGTTTTATCACACATATGCATACATAATGACTCCAAATGAACTCAGTTGGAGCTGGAACTTTGCACATGTTCTAAACACATCCCATGCAGCATGCCCACAAAGTTTCAGGCTGGTTGGATGACAAATAGGTGACAAATGCTAGCATAAATACCCGAAAAATGCAGTTTTTCTTGGTTTTCAAGGGTTTTATCACATATGCATACATAATGACTCCAAATGACTCAGTTGGGCCTGGAACTTTGCACATGTTCTAAACACATCCCATGCAGCATGCCCACAAAGTTGCAGGCTGGTTGGATGACAAATAGGTGACAAATGCTAGCATAAATACCCCAAAAATGCAGTTTTTCATGGTTTTTCAAGGGTTTTATCACACATATGCATACATAATGACACCAATAGAGCTCAGTTGGGCCTGGAACTTTGCACATGTTCTAAACACATCCCATGCAGCATGCCCACAAAGTTGCAGGCTGGTTGGATGACAAATAGGTGACAAATGCTAGCATAAATACCCCAAAAATGCAGTTTTTCATGGTTTTTCAAGGGTTTTATCACACATATGCATACATAATGACACCAATAGAGCTCAGTTGGGCCTGGAACTTTGCACATGTTCTAAACACATCCCATGCAGCATGCCCACAAAGTTGCAGGCTGGTTGGATGACAAATAGGTGACAAATGCTAGCATAAATACCCGAAAAATGCAGTTTTTCATGGTTTTTCAAGGGTTTTATCACACATATGCATACATAATGACACCAATAGAGCTCAGTTGGGCCTGGAACTTTGCACATGTTCTAAACACATCCCATGCAGCATGCCCACAAAGTTTCAGGCTGGTTGGATGACAAATAGGTGACAAATGCTAGCATAAATACCCCAAAAATGCAGTTTTTCATGGTTTTTCAAGGGTTTTATCACACATATGCATACATAATGACTCCAAATGAACTCAGTTGGAGCTGGAACTTTGCACATGTTCTAAACACATCCCATGCAGCATGCCCACAAAGTTGCAGGCTGGTTGGATGACAAATAGGTGACAAATGCTAGCATAAATACCCGAAAAATGCAGTTTTTCTTGGTTTTCCAAGGGTTTTATCACACATATGCATACATAATGACACCAATAGAGCTCAGTTGGGCCTGGAACTTTGCACATGTTCTAAACACATCCCATGCAGCATGCCCACAAAGTTGCAGGCTGGTTGGATGACAAATAGGTGACAAATGCTAGCATAAATACCCGAAAAATGCAGTTTTTCATGGTTTTTCAAGGGTTTTATCACACATATGCATACATAATGACACCAATAGAGCTCAGTTGGGCCTGGAACTTTGCACATGTTCTAAACACATCCCATGCAGCATGCCCACAAAGTTTCAGGCTGGTTGGATGACAAATAGGTGACAAATGCTAGCATAAATACCCGAAAAATGCAGTTTTTCATGGTTTTTCAAGGGTTTTATCACACATATGCATACATAATGACTCCAAATGAACTCAGTTGGAGCTGGAACTTTGCACATGTTCTAAACACATCCCATGCAGCATGCCCACAAAGTTGCAGGCTGGTTGGATGACAAATAGGTGACAAATGCTAGCATAAATACCCCAAAAATGCAGTTTTTCATGGTTTTTCAAGGGTTTTATCACACATATGCATACATAATGACTCCAAATGAACTCAGTTGGAGCTGGAACTTTGCACATGTTCTAAAACATCCCATGCAGCATGCCCACAAAGTTTCAGGCTGGTTGGATGACAAATAGGTGACAAATGCTAGCATAAATACCCGAAAAATGCAGTTTTTCTTGGTTTTCAAGGGTTTTATCACATATGCATACATAATGACTCCAAATGACCTCAGTTGGGCCTGGAACTTTGCACATGTTCTAAACACATCCCATGCAGCATGCCCACAAAGTTGCAGGCTGGTTGGATGACAAATAGGTGACAAATGCTAGCATAAATACCCCAAAAATGCAGTTTTTCATGGTTTTTCAAGGGTTTTATCACACATATGCATACATAATGACACCAATAGAGCTCAGTTGGGCCTGGAACTTTGCACATGTTCTAAACACATCCCATGCAGCATGCCCACAAAGTTGCAGGCTGGTTGGATGACAAATAGGTGACAAATGCTAGCATAAATACCCCAAAAATGCAGTTTTTCATGGTTTTTCAAGGGTTTTATCACACATATGCATACATAATGACACCAATAGAGCTCAGTTGGGCCTGGAACTTTGCACATGTTCTAAACACATCCCATGCAGCATGCCCACAAAGTTGCAGGCTGGTTGGATGACAAATAGGTGACAAATGCTAGCATAAATACCCGAAAAATGCAGTTTTTCATGGTTTTTCAAGGGTTTTATCACACATATGCATACATAATGACACCAATAGAGCTCAGTTGGGCCTGGAACTTTGCACATGTTCTAAACACATCCCATGCAGCATGCCCACAAAGTTTCAGGCTGGTTGGATGACAAATAGGTGACAAATGCTAGCATAAATACCCCAAAAATGCAGTTTTTCATGGTTTTTCAAGGGTTTTATCACACATATGCATACATAATGACTCCAAATGAACTCAGTTGGAGCTGGAACTTTGCACATGTTCTAAACACATCCCATTCAGCATGCCCACAAAGTTGCAGGCTGGTTGGATGACAAATAGGTGACAAATGCTAGCATAAATACCCGAAAAATGCAGTTTTTCTTGGTTTTCCAAGGGTTTTATCACACATATGCATACATAATGACACCAATAGAGCTCAGTTGGGCCTGGAACTTTGCACATGTTCTAAACACATCCCATGCAGCATGCCCACAAAGTTGCAGGCTGGTTGGATGACAAATAGGTGACAAATGCTAGCATAAATACCCGAAAAATGCAGTTTTTCATGGTTTTTCAAGGGTTTTATCACACATATGCATACATAATGACACCAATAGAGCTCAGTTGGGCCTGGAACTTTGCACATGTTCTAAACACATCCCATGCAGCATGCCCACAAAGTTTCAGGCTGGTTGGATGACAAATAGGTGACAAATGCTAGCATAAATACCCGAAAAATGCAGTTTTTCATGGTTTTTCAAGGGTTTTATCACACATATGCATACATAATGACTCCAAATGAACTCAGTTGGAGCTGGAACTTTGCACATGTTCTAAACACATCCCATGCAGCATGCCCACAAAGTTGCAGGCTGGTTGGATGACAAATAGGTGACAAATGCTAGCATAAATACCCGAAAAATGCAGTTTTTCTTGGTTTTCCAAGGGTTTTATCACACATATGCATACATAATGACTCCAAATGACCTCAGTTGGAGCTGGAACTTTGCACATGTTCTAAACACATCCCATGCAGCATGCCCACAAAGTTGCAGGCTGGTTGGATGACAAATAGGTGACAAATGCTAGCATAAATACCCGAAAAATGCAGTTTTTCATGGTTTTTCAAGGGTTTTATCACACATATGCATACATAATGACACCAATAGAGCTCAGTTGGAGCTGGAACTTTGCACATGTTCTAAACACATCCCATGCAGCATGCCCACAAAGTTGCAGGCTGGTTGGATGACAAAATGGTGACAAATGCTAGCGAACCCCCCCCCAAATGCAGTTTTTCTTGGTTTTCCAAGGGTTCCAACACATGGGTGCCTACATATATCAATGAACTCAGTCAAGCCTAGAAATTTGCACAGCTCATAAAAACATCTATGTTAACTGCCCACAAGAAATTCAGACTGTTTGCATGACAAATAGGTGACAGATGCTAGCAAACATAGCACAAAAATGGAAGTTCCTAGTAATTGTTTTTCGTTGGTTTCATCCCATAGTTGAATGTCAACCATTCCAGTTTGGGATATAAAGTCAGGTTCCCAACAACACATCTAGATGATATATTATGTGATATTGCAGGAAGGCAGACTTAGGGGCACACGCCCATGATACAACGTCAACATGTACATCAACAACACACACGTAACTTAGCTAATCATCACAATGAAAAGCACACCTTCCCCACCCACCCACCCACCCACCCACCCACCACCCACCCACCCACCCACCCACCCACCCACCCACCCACCCACCCACCCACCCACCCACCCACCCACCCACCCACCACCCACCCACCCACCCACCCACCCACCCACCCACCCACCCACCCACCCACCCACCCATCCACACACCCACCCACCCACCCATATAACCACGCACGCACGCACGCACGCACGCACGCACGCACGCACGCACGCACGCACGCACGCACGCACGCACGCACGCACGCACGCACGCACGCACGCACGCACGCACGCACGCACGCACGCACGCACGCACGCACGCACGCACGCACGCACGCACGCACGCACGCATGCACGCACGCACGCACGCATGCACGCAAGCACACACACAGTCATGCCTTCCCTCCCTCCCTCCCTCCCTCCCTCCTCCCTCCCTCCCTCCCTCCCTCCCTCCCTCCCTCCCTCCCTCCCTCCCTCCCCCTCCCTCCCTCCCTCCCTCCCTCCCTCCCTCCCTCCCCCTCCCTCCCTCCCTCCTCCCTCCCTCCCTCCTCCCTCCCTCCCTCCCTCCCTCCCTCCCTCCCTCCCTCCTCCCTCCCTCCCTCCCTCCCTCCCTCCCTCCTCCCCCTCCCTCCCTCCCTCCTCCCTCCCTCCCTCCTCCCTCCCTCCCTCCCTCCCTCCCTCCTCCTCCCTCCCTCCCTCCCTCCCTCCCTCCCTCCCTCCCTCCTCCCTCCCTCCCTCCCTCCCTCCCTCCTCCCTCCCTCCCTCCCTCCTCCCTCCTCCCTCCCTCCCTCCCTCCCTCCCTCCCTCCCTCCCTCCCTCCATCCCTCCCTCCCTCCCTCCCCCATCATTCATGCATCGGCCGTTCATTCATGCATGCATCCACTCGTTCATTAACATGCCTCCGTTGGTCAGGGGTTCAAAATGATGCAACAGACACCAGAAAAGGGAGAAGGAGCCGCCTCCCCAACGTGCCGCCCGGCGACGGCAGCGATGGGCCCAGGGGGGTTAAGGTGCGCTTTGTCTTGTTCGCCGGGGTGCGCCGGCGGGGTGCGGGCACTTAAATTCAAGAGCAATAGCACAAGCAATGTCATGATTCCAAACGCCAATTAACCCTTAGTCGGGAAACCACCCGACCTGTCGGGTGGTTTGACTAACGGTCGAATTTCGCGCCGCGCCGTAAGCGCCGCGCCACCTGTGACGGATGTCAGTTGTCCGGTGGGTCCGGGGACACTTAGGGACGAGGGTGATGCATAGGTTTGGGGGTAATATTCGCCATAGCCTGGTAATTACAACGTGCATTGAGCAGGTATCACGTGACTTTGGCGGGAAATTTTCACTCGCGCGCGCGCGTAACTAGATATGGCTGCCAGCATGCCGTTCTCACGGAAATTTTGCGTGTCGAGGCTAGAAACGGTTCAGAATTTTGCTCAGAATGACGATGCATGATTTTCGTACGTCAGGCATGGCCAAGCTTGTAGGATTGGGAAAATTCAGGTAGGAAAATACTGCCTTCTGGGTCGTCAGTGCCAGATGAGTAATCGCTTATCATATTTCCATTTTATCCTCATGGCCGGGCAGTCTGCGCCAGCCCAAGCATCCAGATTTGGTACCGGATGTCCGCTGATGCGTTTGCTGGGAATGCGGACGCGTTTATAGGTAATATTTGAACGGAGCATCAACCTTGTAATCATAAAGGATGCATGCATGATGCGGCTATGGCGACCTATGCCTGTAAATCAATGGTATGTGTGAGATATGAGGGTCCCGGCCAGTGGAATCCGGGCAGGACGTGAACGAGCCAGGTACGGCAACGTGTTTGCGTGTCCTTTGCAGCGGAATACGTCTCCCATGCATTATATTTGACGAGCTTTTTAGTGCACCTTTCAGCAAGCCTCCATGCCTGCTGTAAAGAGGGGTATTAGCCCTGAAAGTGACCAGTTTATGGCATTTCTTTGGAGCATATCATTTCGTTAATGCAGGTAGGCAACATGTTTGTATTCCAGCACCTTTGGCAATCTTTTATAGCTTGTTATAATGCATTCTTGTATTGCATGTCATAGATGGCTGTTTACGGGCGCGTAACCCACACACGTATATGAGCACCTTATATAGGTCTAATGGGTTATCCGGGTGGTCTGACCCTAGGAAAGCACCATTGGACTATCCAACTAAGTTGTCCAATGTTGTTGTTGAGGTTCCATACCCTCCCTGGGAAGTTAGGTGGGGGTTCACTTTTCCTTGGGGAAAAAAGATCGTCTTTTGGCCAAGTTTGACTGGAGCTATCATCCAAATGCTTCCATAAACCCGTGGTATTATTGCATATTCTGAAAGCCCTCGAAGTGTAGATACTCCTAGCATCTTGGTTGGGGGCATTTGGAGTTGTGGCCTGTGAGTTATGATTTTTCTCATTTTCAGGGGTCTGAAAGTGCCAAAAATGGTCCTCCCGACTAAGGGTTAAGAACTGCACTTATTGTAATATACCTTTGGTAAAATAACAGCCGGATTTCCCCTGTCATAAATTTACCTCAGATTTCGCAGTTGCACGGTCGGCTTCATCATCCGAAGCACCAGAGGCAAGTATTCTCTCAAGTTCATTCACTGCGCCCCTGTGATACACGGTCGCTTGCATTTTCTTCCTTTCTTCATCATCTACACCTGTCACGGATACAGGGCCTGTATCGATCCTTTGTCTGGTTCTCTTGCCCCGGTGCACCGGGTGCATGGCCGGGATCCATTGTGTCTGGTGGGGCTACTGCGTCCTTTTCCATCGCTGGTGCTTTCCGATATCCCCTACATGTAAAGACCAAATGGTGGTGGCACGGAGTACAAAATTAATGGTGGTGGCACGCCGCCATTGTTGTTGTTGATGTTGTGTCCCACGCCGCACACGGCGGTGGAGTACAATTTGGTGGTGGCACGGTGTGCCGGTGCAACGGTGCAACGGTGCAACGGTGCAACGGTGCAACGGCCAGTGATTGGCCCGTTGCTGATTTTCTGATATGCAGCCTAGTAAAAATTGGCCGCAAATCTTGTGCCCACGTGCGACCGGACGAATTTGCGGCCAATTTTTATTAGGCTGCATGTCAGCAAATCAGCAACGGGCCAATCACTGGCCGTTGCACCGTTGCACCGTTGCACCGTTGCACCGTTGCACCGTTGCACCGTCGCACCGGCACACCGTGCCACCACCAAATTGTACTCCACCGGTGTGCGGCGTGGGACACAACAACAACAACAACAATGGCGGCGTGCCACCACCATTAATTTTATACTCCGTGCCACCACCATTTGGTCTTTACATGTAGGGGATATCGGAAAGCACCAGCGATGTGTGTTTTGTTTACTGATGTCGTGTGCACAACCAGCCATCCTTTATTTCCCTATGATGCATGTTTGCGGAATTCTGGCAACCTGGCACATGGCCAAACTCCTCAATGTCAGGGGTGCGAGGGGTTGTTTGGCAAGAGGATAGACACACGCACATGCTCAACAACTCTTGCTCCAATGCCACTGCCACTCACCCAGAAACTCGGGCACAACCACGCACGATCGCTACGCTGCTAGCCAGAATCGCAGTCCTCACCAAAGTGAGGGATGGGGCACCAGCTAGTTTGGCAGTCTGGTGGCTGAGGACGTGCAGGAGTTGAATGACATTTCTGAAGCAAGTAGTCACGGATGGCTTGGAGAAACATGGTGAAGCATGCAAGGGCGTGCATCTCATGCTGACAAGGGCCAGAGCAATTAGAGCATGAGCACAAGGCACGTGCCTGTGAAGAGGCCATTGGCCTAATGCACTATCTGTTGAAGACAACTGCGGTATGGTGGCCAAGCGGCTCCCCGGGGTTGTGCAGTGGCTTCTTCATGCTAGGTATGATGCCGCGGCCAAGTGCAGTCCTTTGGTGGCACATTTCAAGCCGGCAACCTCGAGGTAGCAACTGAGCAGTGTATGAGCTGTCTGGCTATGCACCACAGCGCTGCATGGCTGAGGAGATCTAGTCCAACTTGGAAGCTGCATCGCCAGCAACGTGAACCCCTATAACAGAGACAGGGACATGGGGACATCCATGGTGATGCAGAGGACCATGTGTGGCAACCTTAGTCAGGCGGGCCGGTTGCCAAGGGATGTGCTGCTACCGAATCAAGGCGCACAAAACACATCGCAGCCATGCCGACCGCCAAGATGCCTGGCATGATTAGATTATTACATTGCCAAGCTGAGTTTGCGACTACAGTTAGAAAGAGCTCCCCAGCGTATGTGAGCTCTTGATCTTTCACAGCGCGTCTTAGCCAATGTTGCAAGGCAGCAACCTTAAATCTGTTCACCAGGCCACGACCACAATGGGCACTTCCACGACCAAGGTGGCACCCACGGTTCGTGCTTTTCGAGATAGCTGGTCATCCCCCATGACCAAGCTATATCCTTTGCGTTGTTCCTCGTTCCCATCGGTGACGAGGCACGTGCAGGCGTGCAAGCAAATCCTCAACGTCCACTGGCATCAGTGCAGAGCCAGGACGAACTGGATTTGCCTAGACTCTGCAACCTAGGAAGTACAGGACCTGTCACAAGCCTGCAAGGCCTAGTATCCTTGCAGACCTGTGCCAGCTCCAGTATTCCACCAGTCACAGGCTGCTGCTCCTCTGATCTACGTGGACCACAGTCACGTGATAACAGGCTAAGCCTGTGCAGGCACGGCCTGCCACGTGTCCTGTCCACTATGCCAGAGGACTGCACCCTAGTCGGCCACGGATGGCTAGGACTTCGGGACTTGATATCTTTCTCGTCCCTTGTCTGTTTCAGGCGGTCAGCACGGCGTTGGAAAGGTCTTTCCAAACTGCATCCACTTAGCATATTGGTTGCCCAAAATGCTAACTCCAACCCTTTCTTCTTTTGGAGCTGGACCAGCTTGAAACAAGCCTAACCTTGCTTGTGCCCACTCAGCCACAGACCGCTTGGTCCCTTGGGGTTGATCAGACCTGATAGGGCCCAGGGTCCTGCCTCCTTTTGGGAAACAACATATACGCCCTTGGACCAGGCTAGGTGTACTGGCCAGTGAATCAGAGGTCACCCCAGGTTATCCCCTGACCCCTTGGTCAGCTCCCAACCTTTCCTTGGGAACTTGGTGTTAGATTAAAGTCAAGGCACATTACCTAGTCCAATGGCTGGGATTAAAGGATGCCAAGAACGTATTATTGTGAGTTCCTGATCTTTCACAGTTATCACAGGCGCCCGTTCTTATGGCGCCCGCCTTGGCCAGCCTTTCCCTTTTATGCTCAAAGAGACTCAGGTAGCACCTACACAAATACTGCCTTATTGGGGAGCCCATGTCTTCACTGGGTGTTAAGCCCAGGAATCACTCATGCCAGGCTGTGGCTCTGCTGGGGAATTGAACCCCACCCCAACCTCCAGGTTTATAGGTGACCTGGAACTTACACAAGAGAAACATTACAACCATGAGAACAACATGAGAATGACATGACATGATTATGTTTTATTCAAGCATATATAACCCAGAATGTGGCTCCCTGGCAACCATGTTCCACATGGTCACACAACCAGGTTCTTTATTAGCAACAGGTTGGAAACAAGCACTAGAAAACATATATACAGCAACCTGTAAGAACCAGCATTCGGGTTGCCCTTGCATGGCCTAACTGTTTGAGGCCAAAGGCGTCGACTTAAGTCCTGGCGACTCTTCTGAACCCCATGGGGAGGGCCAGGCATGATTCTCAGCTGGTAGGAGTGACATTCCACACCAACTCCTGTCCAGGAGGGTGTACCTAACCCTGAAGGACCGGCTGTCAACCAGTAAGCACCAGTCACCACTTGGTACTTTGGTCAAGCAGCCCACTGGGGACACCCAAGCTGAAGCAAGGCCTGGTCTCTATGGCCGCCCGTGTAAGGGGTCCATGAGCCCACGGAGCAGGGGGTACTGCCTCTCCGCCTTCTCCTCCAGCTTGGTGAGGGCATCTGCAGGGTTGTCCACACCAGGCACATGTTCAATGTGAGCTAGGTAGGACATCTCCTTGAGCAACAAGTAGTCAAGGTCCCTGCTCCTGGCCAGCTGCCTGTGCACAAATTGCACCATGCCCATGCTATCAGTCCTCACCAGTGTGTGCAGCTGCAACCTACAGGAAGCCACTTGACATAGCTGGTAGAAGAGCTCCCTCAAGTAAAGAGCAGTATGCAGCCCTTCACAGATTGCCCTGCACTCAGCAATATCACTGCTGGGTGTAACCCTGTTCTGCAACCGACTGTACCAGGTAACAAGTGAGGTGTGATCTTGCTCCAGGGTAACTAATGCTGCTGCCCTGCCCCTGACCTCTGTGACCTTCCTATTATCCATAGAACTGTCCACATAGAGAACCATGTCAAGGGGCTTGTACAAATCCACAGGACCCAGTATGAGAGGGGGAGACATCATGACAGCCTGCACCACACTCTCAGCACCCACCTCAACCAGCTGGGAATCAGTAAGTCGACTCAAACCAGCAAGTCAGGGGCACATATACTTGCAAGCCATGCCAGCATGCCCCTGATGGTAGCACACCTAGCCTGCGTGATGGGCTCCTGCAATGCATCTACAATCTGCTGTGGGTAGTCCTTACCACCCTCCATCCTGATGAACCACGAGCCCTTGGCTTGGAACAACGTAGCCTGCATGCCACAGAAGACCATAGGCTCATTCTCCACCATGTGCTGTATCTTACCCAGCTCAAACCGCTTCTGGATCTTAGCCAAGACAGCCTCAACCCAGTCTGGTGGACCTATGAGATGCAGGTCATCACCATGCAGTGAGGCAAAGACAGGAAGGCCATTGTGGGACCCTTGGAACAAACAGGGATCCACTGGAGACACAGAAAACCCACAAGTATTCTTCAAGAATTTCTCTAGGCTCTTTCTCCAGATAATGGGACTGGACCTGAGACCTTCCAACCCTTTCAGAATTCTCAGGTACCTGGCCTTTATCTCTGCTCTCCATACAGCAGGTACAGTCACAAAGAAAGGAGGGATATCTCTCCAAGTCTGCCTAGCCTGATCTTGGTCACCCTTGAGAAAAGCCCTCTTGAAATCAATCAGCACAGAGCTATAGGGCACACCCTTAACCAGAAAAGACAGAAATATACACAGCAGAATCCTCCACGTGTCATGCAGCATCCCTGGAGTATAGAGCTCCTCATCTAACAACTGGCCAGTGCCATGATACTCGGTTACAACTGGTCTGACATGTGGCACCTGGACACCATCTACCTCCTTGAGCTTGAGGACAAACATCAATCTGAGCAGCTGGTGAACTTCTGGCAGCTCATCCACAGGTTCTGCACAGTTGGAAACTATCCACTCATGCCCAGAAGCAACAAAGCCAAGAGTCCATGCCTTAGCCATCTTGGGGCTCTGCATCATCTCGACTAGCTGGCGCCAGGGAATAGGACTGTGAGCAGCTATCTGGTACCTGTTTACCCCTAACTGCCGTGGATCAAAGGTGGTTGGGATTATCAACAGGTCCTCAGCTATGGGCTCCTGACCTTGAGGACCCTCAGCTGGCTGACTCCTAACAGCCTTACCGCCACTGCAAGACCCTGGGAATAGTGATATCTTTCAAGGGGGAGGCTGCCCCTGCCTTCTAGTGCCAACTCATCAGAGGTCAAAGTAACCCCTGGCATGCACAAGAAGTTCTGACCCAGAATGGCAGGCCCCTGATAGCCCTCTACCACACAGAACGTGGTGGGCACCCCTAAGATAGGCACACTCACTTCCCCAAGGATCTTCATGGACACCTTTCCTGAGAAATCAGACACAGCAAGGCAACTGGGATGGGACATCTGTAAGCCTACAGCATCCTCTTCCCTGATGACAGACACCTGTGAGTTGGTATCTACCTCCATTGTAGCTGCCCAGCACGACCCCCACCCCGTGAGCTTGGATACCTTGGGATCATGTTTGCTGCGCATGAGTGCTCGGATGACGTCCGCCATGAGAGGCCCCCGGGCCTTAGGTGGCTGCCCCGTCCCCTCTGGCCTTGTGACAGTTGCTTCAGCAGCCTCCTCCTGCTCGTCATCTTCCAGCAGGGACAGACCATCATCCACCACCAGAGGATTGTTAGCTGCTGCTGCCTGGCTCTGGCCTGGCTCCTCAACCCAGCTGGGAGGGCCTGGCCCGTCTGCAGGCCAGATTGCATGTGGCCTTCTTTCCTTGACATGAGCCCAGGACAACCTGTACACGTGCCTTGGATCCTTTTCCAAAGCCACCAGGCAAGATCTGTTAGCTTCTTCCACACGAGTGACAACCCCATCCTGCCACTTCCCCCGCTTGCCTGGAATAGATGGTTCCTTCCACATCCTGACCTTCAGCCCCACCTGAGGCCTCAGCACATTCCAGTTCTTGTCCTTACGTCTCAGCTGGGCAAATAACCTATCTGCCTTCCTAAGACTGGCCTGCACCACGTTCTCAGGCAACAAGCTATACTGCAGGGCCAGGGGAGAGACAGCCACACCATCAAAGTAATAGTTAACCCTGTGGTTCAGCTGCTCTTCTATCCCCTTACACCAGGCTGCCCTCTCTAAGGCAGATGCCACAAGTGGCACTGACTCTGCTGCTAGCACCACTGTCTTCACTTCACGTATGGATCTCTCTACAGCCCCTTGCTGCCCATGACTCTCCCTGGGGACTACTACCAGCTTACAAGGCAGCTGGTCCTGATGCTTGAGCAAACAGTCAAACTGCAAGTCTGCCTGCACACTCTTGCACACCCCAAAGCCTGGGATCAGGGCCTTCATACCCAACAACAAGTGGTGCTCCTGCATACCAGGCAGAACGTCTATCAGCCTGTATCTGCTGAACCTGTCCACCCCCACCAATATATACAAGCCCCTGATATGCTGGATATCCATCTGGATGTCGCCACGCTCCCTAGCAGGCTCCCTAGCATGGGACTGAGGTGGGTGAACAGCATTCTCCTGGCAACCACAGTTCTCAGCAGCAGCCTGGCAAGCCTCCCACAAAGGCTCCCTACCTAGCTTCCAAGCAAACATTGCTGCCTGCCCAGAATGCCCAAACATATGATGCAATCTATGGCCAGCCTCAGCATAGCTCAGCACTCTGTCAGTACTGACCTGGCGAGACGTCTGAACCGTGTGTGGGGACACATGATCCACTCCTGAGGTTCCAGGGCTTCCCTGCAGGCCGTCCTGACGCCCCAAGTCAGGCCCTGCACCCTGGACCGCTCCAGGCCCTTCCAGCAAGGTCCCTTGGCCCTCCAGGCCAGCACCTGCTGGAGACCCACCACCTGCATGAGGCATAGGGAATTCAGCTGCAGCATTGTTATTGCAATCCAGTGGAAGAACAACATCTTTACACCCTTGGTGCTGCACAAGGGGCACACCCCCGTCCTTATGTACATCCAGCACACCTTCCCCAAGGGGTGATTGACTATTTACAGGGGATGATGTAGCTAGTCACTGCTGCCCAGACTGGCCTCCTGCCCCAGCAGGCTTGGCCTTCCTGTCAGGACACTCACGACGCCAGTGACCTTCCTTGCCACACACAAAACATGCTCCACCCTTCTTCCCAGACCCAGCCCCACCCTTGCCAGGCTTCCCCTGGCCTCCCTGAGGCTGCCCACCCTGCTTGCCCTGGTTGCCTTGAGCTTGGCCCTTGCCTTGCCCTTGGCCACCCTTACCCTGCTGACCACCAGCTTGCTGGCCCCCAACCCCTCCTTGGGGACCTGCACCCTTGCCACCCTGAGCCCCTGCCTCTGGCGCCTGAAGCGCTTACGCTTGTTGGGCCTTGCCCCATCACGGGCTGGGTACCCGGGGACATCACCTTGGCCCTGCACAGCGGAGGTGGCATTGCTGCCATGGGACTGGATAGCCTTGCAGGCAGGTTCTGGCTTCCTTATGCTGAGGATTACAAGCTCCAGAGCACGCAAGGAGCCATCAGTCTGGTTAAGAAACATGCGGGCACCGTTCCTCCCATCCACACTCAAACCCATACGGTCCAGGAAATAGTCTGCCAAGGCCCTATCTGTGACCAGGAAGCCATACTTGGCCCCCTTGTCCTGATACGGTTGAGCCTAGCCCATTCCTCTGCCACAGGGCCCACTATCTCAAAGGTGTCATACTGGTGCTTGTAGTAGTTGGTGAGGTTGAGAACCTTGTCAGAGAACTCTCCCTCAACCCTTCCAGGAACTGTGCCCAGGTTAGCTTATCCTTGACAGCAGTCCTAGCCTTCTCCCTGACACGCTCTGACGAGTCCCTGTTGCACGTGGACGAGTGAAACACTTGCACTAGGTTGACAGTGGGGTCCACGGAGAACACAACAAGCTCCATGTCCTCTAGCCACTTGTCCAAAGCTTCCTGTGCTAGTGGTGGGTTAAGAGGCTTTTGTCCATTCATAACAGTGACAGCACTCATGTGAGGTCTCGACCCTGGCAGCGCCTTCACTGGCTCCACCACAGCGGGTGTCACAACAACAGCACCACTTGGTCCAGCAGGCACAGGGGAGAGCACATCCACATGAGGCCTCTTACCATTGCCGTCAGCAGAGGGGTCCCTCTTACGCTTCTCCACGGCAGGTTGCCCATTCGCCACCGTTATTGCATCAGATGCCCCCAGCGCCCGCGCCTTGCGCGCCTCCTCCACCGAGTCTTCGTGTCGCCTCTTGCTCCCTGGTCGCTTTCCCCCATCGCCGTCGCTGGCTGGGATCGCCTCTCCCACCAGCGCCTCCTTGCCCTTCCCAGGCTCCTGGCTCTCTCCAGCCGGTGCCCCCTCCTCGCCCTTGTCGCCGTCGCCCGGTTTGCCACGAGGCATTATATACAAGTGGGGACACAACAATAAAGGCGAAGGAAAAGGAAGAACTGACTCAAGCACTGGCGTCGCTGGGGGATGCCGTGGGCACCGTCCCAGCTACTGACTCAGCACCTGCTTGGTTCGCTGCCTCCAGCTCTCGCTCTTGAGCAGTGGCTGCGATGGGCGTCTCTGGCCGCTCCTCGTCGCTGCCAGCGGCGTCCTCCCCGTCGGCGTAGGGTCCAAACACTCTGCTAACGGGTCGCCCGTCTGCAGACTTCTCCACTGGGATCCGGGGCTCGCTCCCACTCGAGCGATCCCACTCAAGGTTCCTCACCCACCGCGTTCCACCACCCCGCTTGTCGTTGCAAGCCCCACGACCACCGTAGTCGTGTTCGGGCTCTTGCGGGACGTGCAGCTCAGCACGACGTCGTGCAGCGTACCCTTCTGTGGTACCGTCGCCTTGATCTATCTGCTGAGATGAACGTTCGATGATCCCCTCTGGCTGATCAACGAATTGGTAATGGAAGTCTTCTGGCGTTACCTCCCGACCCGTGATGACCTCGACCACTGGATCGTGTGCGTCTGGTTCCGCCGCCCGCGGTGTGTCGAGTGTTGACCAAATCCCAAATGGTCGTGTGGTTATCACCCACCGGTCTGCGTTGCCCCGTGACTCCTGCAAAAGAATGTTCACGAGGTGTTCGCACGTTTGTGAAACCACCTCTGCCGACGACCAGGGGTTGTCGACTTCGCGCGCCTGCGCTTGCCTGATCACGTCCGGGACTTCAACTCCCGCGCCCAGCACAGACGTTGCCACCTGATGGTTGAACAGTCGCGCTGCTCCCAGTCCAATGGCCACGATCTGGCCCAGTGCCTCCCGCGCCAAATCCAGCTGCGACACGGTCACGTGCCCGCCCTGGTGAGCCACCTCCAGACCGTAAATGGTCGAGGACAGCTCGTCCCGTATTGACACAAACTTTTCGACGGCCTCTCGCGACAATTCGCCGGGAGCTGTCGAAGCCTCAATCTGCATCACAATGGGGTCGCTCGCCGCCGGCCCTGCTGCAGTTCCGCAAACTGCTACCCAACCTTTCTTCGCCAGCCCCCTTGCCAGGTACGCCGCCTGGACGAAGGTTGATGCGGTGCTCGGATGAGCGTAGGGATGAAAAGGTCGTGATCGCTCCGGGGCTCCTACCCGAAGCTGCGGCTGCGAGCTCTGGCTTTGCGAAGGCTCAATGGCCTGTTCCCTCGGCACGTTGGACATGAAGAAGTAAGGAGACAATAATACGAGTTAGAAAGAGCTCCCAACGTATGTGAGCTCTTGATCTTTCACAGCGCGTCTTAGCCAATGTTGCAAGGCAGCAACCTTAAATCTGTTCACCAGGCCACGACCACAATGGGCACTTCCACGACCAAGGTGGCACCCACGGTTCGTGCTTTCCGAGATAGCTGGTCATCCCCCATGACCAAGCTATATCCTTGCGTTGTTCCTCGTTCCCATCGGTGTGACGAGGCACGTGCAGGCGTGCAAGCAAATCCTCAACGTCCACTGGCATCAGTGCAGAGCCAGGACGAACTGGATTTGCCTAGACTCTGCAACCTAGGAAGTACAGGACCTGTCACAAGCCTGCAAGGCCTAGTATCCTTGCAGACCTGTGCCAGCTCCAGTATTCCACCAGTCACAGGCTGCTGCTCCTCTGATCTACGTGGACCACAGTCACGTGATAATCAGGCTAAGCCTGTGCAGGCACGGCCTGCCACGTGTCCTGTCCACTATGCCAGAGGACTGCACCCTAGTCGGCCACGGATGGCTAGGACTTCGGGACTTGATATCTTTCTCGTCCCTTGTCTGTTTCAGGCGGTCAGCACGGCGTTGGAAAGGTCTTTCCAAACTGCGTCCACTTAGCATATTGGTTGCCCAAAATGCTAACTACTACCGTGCATGCTGTGGGTTTGAACTGATCATGCTAGCGAACGTGACAGCTGGCAGTTCTTATGTCTAACAAGCCCCTACTTGAAAATTGCCTGAGCATGGCCACATGCACATATATATTAAAAATATAATTACTTACAGCAGAGTGAAATCACTCAAACCAAAGCAAACGCCCAGCTATAAACCTATATACAGAGCCATGTCAAAGCTCTATACTACGATAAGACCAATGGAAACGCCTAACGGGAGGAACCTAATAGCCCTGCTGCACCGCAAAATCAGCCCGCGTACGGCGGAGGTCAGGGGGTTTGTATATGATATGACCATGGGGCCCGCTGGCCCTCCAGGTCCAGCCGGTCCTCCCGGAGCCGGCAGCACTCCTTGAAGAAGGCGGAGGTCAGGGGCCCCATGGCCCCAAACTCCTCCAGGACAAAGGGCACCACACGATGGTGCCCGACGTCGCCGTAGGCCAGGAGCTTGGCCCGCTCCGCCCGGTCCGCCGTGTAACCTGCCGTGAGGGAGGCCCCAGCCACGTGGCTAAGAGCCAAGGGCCGCGCCACCGAAACGTCAATAAGCAGATGCCGGCCACCCCCCTCAAAGTCCAGCACCACGATGTCAGGCCGGTGGTTGGGGGAATAGAAGGCAGCGCCATCCGCATCCTCGGACCGGATGTTCGCGTGGGGGAAAACCGACCGAATCATGGCGAGCACCACCGTCAGGAGGACAGTGTGCAAATACAAATACCAATTCTGATTCTGTTGGCCCCCCATGCAGGCAAGGTAGTGAGTCCCCGTGGGATCCAGCGGCTGCCCACAGCTACCACAAGGCCGCCCGGCCGGAACAAGAGGCTGCGGGGCAAATAGCTGGTGCCGGAGCGCCACCGAGTAGTGGCTGGGAGCCAAGGCGAATGGGGGGGCCATGGGAAGAGCACGAAGGTACGCCGAGCCCACACTCCGCAAGGAAAGCGAGAACAGCCACGCACGTCCCTGGGCGTTGAGGTCCGCGAAAAGAGCAATCCAATCAGCCGTGTGCAGAATACCCGCGTAGGTTTTCTGGTGTTTATCGATGACGCGAGCAGGGAATGCGGCGGGAGATTGAACGGAGGCGACCGAGGGAGTGCCGCGAGGGAGGTGGCGCTGTACCGCCTGAGCGGCACGGACGGGAGAACAGGCCTGCTGGATCTCAGCATAGGCCTCCTGGATGGCGGTGACGAAGGGCAAAGGGCTGCTGGGGTCCAGGAGGTCAGGCGCTGCCGTTGCCAAAAGGGGCAGGAGCCGGCAGCTTTCCGCCCACGACTGAGCGACGGAGCCCAAAAATGCTGCTGGGGCCAGCCGGGCGGCACGAGTCAGACCGCAGCCACCCATCCGTGCAGGCAGGGAGGCAATGCGAATAGCATGTGGCGGGAGGTCGGGGCCCGGGACCAGCTGCGCCAAGGCCGACTGGATGCGTTCGTCGTGGCCCTCGGCGGCCAGCCGGACCTGAGCCGGAAGAGCGCCCCGGAGCCAGTGAACGACGCGAGGGTGAGCGCAAAACCACAGAAGCAGACCCTTGGTCTGCGAATCATGAAGGCGCGCAATCAAGGGCAGTACCTCAGTGCGTGCCTCGAGGGCGGCCCGCAGAGCATCGATGACAAACGCGGGGTCGCCAACCGGAACGCCGAGGACATCCAACCCATGGAGGCGCTCGTCCCGGCCCAAGAGCTGGGGCGGAAAGCCGGAGCAATCACCTTGGGGCGAGTACACCGCGCACTTGGCCAGGGTCAACTGGAGGTTGATGTCGGCCACCGCGGTCTGCAGTGCCAGCAGAGCCGCGGTGGTGTCCGGCACAGGGCCCAGAAGGTAGATATCATCCAAGTAGGCCTGAATAGCGACCGCCGGGTGGGCAGCATGGACCGCTTGGAGGCAACCCTGGAGGGGGGCGGCAAAGTACAGGGGTCCCAGGGGGTCCCCTTGCTGGGTGCCCGACCGCGACAGCAGGCCGCCGCGAGTGCCGTCCTCCATGATGTGAACCAGTTGGCCGGGCTGGCCGTAGCACACGGCTGTCCAAGCGTACAAGTCCTCGAAGGACTCCATGACGGCCGCAAACATGCTGGCGCGGGACAGACTGTTGAACGCGTTGTGGCAGTCGACCTTGACGACAGCGTGGGTGGGGTGGGCCTCGAGGTAGGCCTGCACCGAATGGATGAGGATATCCGCCCCGCCTGGAGTCGTCACCCCCAGCTGGGCCGCCACCGAGGTCTCACCCGCTGCGAGGGGCGGGCAGAAAAAGGCACGGAGCTCGGGCGCCTTTTGGCGGCAGATCACTTTGCCCACGAGCTTGCGGAGCACCTCACCGCAGGCGATCGGGCGCACCTTGCCCTCGGGGGGGGCAAGACACCCTTGAGCAGAGCGAGGAGGCGAGCGCCCGCTAACCACTCGCGCGCAGCGGGAGGAACGCGACCAGCCGCCAGGTCAATGAGGGTGTCAAAGAGAATGTCCTCGCCCCCATGCCCCACCAGGACCTCCAAGTGCTCGTAGCGCCAGCCCGACGGCCCGGTAGAGGAAGCCCGCGGGACCGCACGCATCACCTCCAGGAAGCAGTCGCGGTCCAGCCGGAGGGGGGCCGGCAGGGGGTCCGGCACGGGCAGCTGGAATCCGGGCTCCGCAGGGTGAAGAGCCTCCAAGGCCGCCAGGGTAGCCGCATTGGCGGGGGCCAGCTTGGCCATTTCCAAGCGGGTCATGGCCCGGCTGAGCTGCCCCTCGCGGACGAGGCGGATGACGTCGGCGGCCACCCGCTCGAAGTTGACCTCCCCCGACAGCCGGGCCGTGCGCGGGGGCGGCACGCCAAACAGCCCCTCCCAGTCCCCCTGCAGAAAGCGTCGGCAACGGGCAATAACCGCACCCTGGAGGCCGCGCACACCACGCCCGAGAGGGGTGAGGAGCAGGCGGGGGGTCACCATGTGCAGTTTAAAGCCCAGCGGGTCGTCCGGAGCGGCGTGCATGCGCCGGAGAGAAACGATTGCACATTGCGCGAAAAGGCTACGCGCGCGGTGGGGGAGGTCGGTCAGGGTAGACGTCGGGTTGATGGCGCATGCATCCCAGGGAACCGTGTCAAGCCAACGCCAACTGGCCGAGTAGTCGGGCGGCGGGGGCTGGGAGCCGGTGGGAGCCGAGGCGGGAGGGGGGGAGGGGGCCGGGACTGCTGGCCGGTTGAGGGGCCGTTGAGCAACACAGGCGCGCGCGTGCTGAGCGCGCCCGTGAATGGAGTACACCCGCTGGCAGTGAGCTTCCGGGCACCGGTAACAGCTCATGGCCTGCAGATCCGCCGCGCCGAGATCGGGGTGCACAGCGCGAAGGTGCTGGCAGAGGAGGTTACGGTTGTGGAACACACCAGCACACGGGGACCCCGTGGGAAGCAGCACGGCACACCGGTGAAGGCCGTCGGCGGGCGCTGAGTGGCGGGGAGCGGCGCCAGCAAAGGCAGGACGTGGGGCCTGCGGCGTCTCCCCAGCCGGGCCGGCAGGCGCGCGCACCACGACCCGACCAGCGCCCGGCATGCCCGCCGGGGCCACGGAGGAGGCAGTGCCCACCGGGGAGACCCCCAGCGGAGGGGGATCGAGAACGCCGGCGCCCCTCCCAGGGGGACTCGCCAGCGCGCCCGCGACCACCCCAGGCCCCGGCAACGAGGCCGGGGGCGGCGGCCGAGGGGTCGGGGAGGCAGCTGGCCCCGGGGCCCGGTGGGGACCCGGCAGGGGACCCAGCGAGACCGGGGGCGGGCCGAGAGGAAGCGCAGTCCCAGGGGGCGGCACAACAGCCCGGCACAACGGGCAGCGCGGCACGGAGTGGAGCAAGCTGCGCGCGATGCACGCTTGATGGAATGTGTGGCCGCACGCGGGCAGGCGACACAAGCCATCCCCCGGCCGGAAGGGCTCAAGGCAGATGGCACAGGAGCCCGACTCGGGGTCGTCCCCCTCCAGAAGGGACCGGACATGAGGGGGGGGCGGGTCCCAGCCGGCCTCCCAGCAACCCGGGAGAGCAGCAATCTGGGCGCGCGAGAGGATGCCGACCGGTTGGTCAGCCGCGGGGTGCCATTCGTGCGGGATGCCTGCCAACTCCAGGATGTCGTGGAGGAAGGCAGAAACAGGCGTCCCCGCGGTTAGGGGCTGGGCGCGCCCGGCCGAGTCCACCAAGATGGCCTGGCCGCCCTGAACCGCGATGGGGGCCCCGAACTCCACACGCAGCATGGCGGCCTGCGCCAGGCTGAGGGAGGTGATGAGAAAGCCCCCACTGGCAACCGGGCCGGGAGGCGGGGCCTGGGCGTCCAAGAAGAGGCGAAGCTGCCGCGGGGACATGAGGCCCAGGTCGGCGCCGCCCGCGAGGTAGGCCGCCCGCACCGAGACCTGTGCGTCTCGAGCCACCGCCGTGACGAACTCGACCACCTCCTGACCCACCCGCTCGTCCAGGGAAAGCAGCTCTTCCTGCCGGGCGGCCGGGAGATGCCACGGCAGCCGGCAGCCGGCGTGATATCCTTCCAAGACATACCCCCAAAGAGTCGAGGCCGTCACCGGGGGGCGGCGGAAAGAAATGTCGCCCGCACCTGCGCAACTAGGGCCAGGAAGGCCGGGGGCCTAGGGAGCGAGGGGAAGGCGGCCTGGAGCCCGACCGCGTCCAGCAACAAAGGGCAGTACGCCCAAGAAAAGGTGGCGCGGCCCACCACGCCGACAATGTGCGAGGGCGGCCACGAGGTGAACGCGTGGGCCCGGGGGCCGCCGTCCCACGCGGCAAGGACGGGGGTGGCGGCTGGGTGGCCAACCGCGGCCGGGGGAAGGGAGGCCAGAGCGTCGGGGAGCGAGGGGCCGGGGGCGGGCGCCGGGGTCGCCAGGCCCGCCGGGGGTCGGCCGGGCCCAGCCCAGGCGACAGCGCCGCGCCCCCGTCGGCGGGGCCAGGCGACGGGTGGGGCCCCGGGGCCGAGGGCGCCAGGGCCCGAGCAACGGCGGCCCCATCGGGCAGGCCACGGCCCGCCCCGAGGGCCTCGGCAGGGGGGCACACGGGGCAGGGGGCCGGAGCACCCAGCGGGGAGGGCAGCCCGGGGGCCCGCCGGGGGGGACAGCGCGGGCACGTCCAGGAGCCCGGCGGGACCCGGTAGAGCCGGGGAGTAAGACACTGCAAGTGCCACCCGGAATTGCAAGCATCACAAACTAACATGTGGTGCCCGCGGTGCCCGCTCCGGCAGACCTCGCAGACCAAGGAGGGGGAGACCGGGGCGCCCGAGCCCCCCGCAGCCGGGTCGCCCACCTCCGCAAGAAGGGCCGCAAGCCGAGAGGACCGCCGAGGCGCCAACCGGGGAGCGGGGGAGCCGTTGGGCGAAGGGGGTCGTGGGTCGTCCATGAACAATCAGGGCAGGCGTGGCAGCCACCGAGGGGGGGGGCTGGGGGGTGTGGGGGGCGGAGCCCCCACGCGGGGGGTTTGGGGGGCGGCAGCCCCCCAACGCGCTGCGGTCGCGGTACCGCCTGCCGTCCGGCACTTTGAAGCCCGCCGGTGCTATAATTCCTATCGTCCACGCATGTTTTCCCCTGCCTCAAACCGCACGTTGCATTTAAATCTGGAGCCCAAAATTCACTGAAAACGTGTGCCAGCCGGTAGCAAACTGGGCCAAGCTGCCACGGAATGGTGGTACCGCCTGCCGTCCGGCACTTTGAAGCCCGCCGGTGCTATAATTCCTATCGTCCACGCATGTTTTCCCCTGCCTCAAACCGCACGTTGCATTTAAATCTGGAGCCCAAAATTCACTGAAAACGTGTGCCAGCCGGTAGCAAACTGGGCCAAGCTGCCACGGAGTGGTGGTACCGCCTGCCGTCCGGCACTTTGAAGCCCGCCGGTGCTATAATTCCTATCGTCCACGCATGTTTTCCCCTGCCTCAAACCGCACGTATATACACTCCATGCACATATATACAGCCATGTCTAGCCACTGTTCATATTCATATATCTTTGTCTATGTGTCACAAAAGTTGTGTTATATTATCTGTGCAAGGTCTGAACAGTTAGCAACACAGTTGGTGGGAGTTGGCCATACCGTTACAAAAGAACTTTGCATCCAAGGTTGAGTGATTAGCTGGAAACTGGCAGGTGTTGCATGGACCAGTGAACCCAATGACACTTGATGGACCTGAATTAAGTTTTGTGCAATGTCTGAAATGATGATGATTAATTAAATAGGTACCAGTTTTAGAACCGAGCTGGCGCGAATGCCAGAAGTAGTATCCATGATATTATTAGATCTGCTGCTAGATCTAGATGTGTACTACAGCTTGCAACCGGACATCACTATATTTGGACAAGTGTACAGGGAGGTATGAAGTACCAAAGTACAGGGGGTACCCAGTAAAATGGGACGAAACGTGGATGTAAAATATTGACGTGTATGCAAATTCGAGGCTATGGCGGTGCAGAAAATTGATTGGTGTAGGAGCATCGATGCATGGATCCGTTCCAAAATTTGTAGGCATAATTTATACGTTATAAAATATCTGTAGCCGCAGTCACGCAACATCTAATGATGCGCGCAGTTTTCTCGGGCTGGATTTTATTGCGTCAGGGCGCGTTTTTTGCCTGGGCGGTGATGATGGAGCTAGATCTTGTTGTTTGACGTCGTATCATGGGGTGTTTCGCCACGAATAGTTTTTATATATTGTGTTTCGCATATTCCATTAGCGCTCATGGGCCGGGAAAGTCGCGAGGCACCTTCTTGCCTCCGGCGTGCTAACTCCCGCAAGACCCATAATTTGCGGTTTCGACCTGGCGCAGTTTAGTATCCCAGCGTCGGACATCGACAAGGTAAAGCTGTTCTATCGTTCGGTAAGTAATCTTGGACCTGTAATCAAAAATTTGATAGGCTTAAAGTCACTACTTTACTACTCTATGGATTGGTCAATGGTGGTTGTTGCACACAACCACTGCGATCAGTTTTTCATCCGTTTTCTTCATGATTAGCCGTGTTTACACCAAATATACGAAAATAACGATTGATATAACATTTAGAAAAGTGGTTTATGGTATCACGATGGTTTTTACTGCCTAAGAACTTCAAGACAGTTGGTATTCTGACCTGTTTTAGGTTGGCCTTTTTGCTTTGCTAGTATGGGAAGCCTGCGCCATTGTGCAGTCACTCCATGTAACAAGCATGGAAGCCCCAGTGCCTTGCTGGCATAAAATACAATGTCAGTGCATTGTCTCTATATTCTTTCACTTCGGCCATGCACGTGGAGGTCGTTTCTAATGTTTTGGATGCATGTGTAACACAGCCCCTTGCACCCCCTTGCTACATGTGCACTTGGGCCTTGGCATAGTGTCATACTTACTATTAGCCCTTGCTAGCTACCATATGGTTTTATTTCTTCACACCAACATGAAATATAGTTGAAGCCGCACCTTAGTGATGATTTGAGCTTTACATGGCAACATGTAAAGCTCAAAGATCACCACTACCGTGACAATGCCTCTTGTTGCTGTGTTGTTGCTTCGTACGATTAGCAGCTAATATAATCAAGCCCAGCATAAAATGAGCTTCAACTAGCATTGTCACCATGCTAGGCCTTTTGGAACACGCTTATTAGAGCATCGCCATGTGAGAAAAATGAGCATGTGGTAGTTAGTGTGTTGGCTATAGTCTTCGCCCTTGTACCATGCCATGATACGTAGGAGTGCAGCTGTGCATTGGCGTTGTGATCTATGTTTGGATGCTATAGTGCATGTTCTGTAGGCTGGGATTGATGAAACTATGCATGCCTTGCCATCTATGATGTTTTTTGACGATGTGGACTAGGAAACTTGCCTTGTAATGATAGCAATTGTACCAAGGAAACTGGTCCCTATTTTTAGTCACCAGTTATTTTTATATCTGCCTGATGGGTCCCTGGGACAACCTCCGGTGTCAGTGTTCAGTAGCCATGCCCAGCTACCTGTGCAACTGCCTTTACGAGGCCAGGGTCAACTTCACCGTCTAAACGTCCAATAATGCATGATACGTGTGTCATGTCTCGCACCCAGCGCCCCCCCCTGGGGGGGGGTCCTTAATATATACCCATAGGACAGTGCAACATGACCAATGGCATGACCCCCAAGTAACTATATATATTAAAAATGCTGCCCACCCGGCGGTCGCTATTCAGGCCTACTTGGATGATATCTACCTTCTGGGCCCTGTGCCGGACACCACCGCGGCTCTGCTGGCACTGCAGACCGCGGTGGCCGACATCAACCTCCAGTTGACCCTGGCCAAGTGCGCGGTGTACTCGCCCCAAGGTGATTGCTCCGGCTTTCCGCCCCAGCTCTTGGGCCGGGACGAGCGCCTCCATGGGTTGGATGTCCTCGGCGTTCCGGTTGGCGACCCCGCGTTTGTCATCGATGCTCTGCGGGCCGCCCTCGAGGCACGCACTGAGGTACTGCCCTTGATTGCGCGCCTTCATGATTCGCAGACCAAGGGTCTGCTTCTGTGGTTTTGCGCTCACCCTCGCGTCGTTCACTGGCTCCGGGGCGCTCTTCCGGCTCAGGTCCGGCTGGCCGCCGAGGGCCACGACAAACGCATCCAGTCGGCCTTGGCGCAGCTGGTCCCGGGCCCCGACCTCCCGCCACATGCTATTCGCATTGCCTCCCTGCCTGCACGGATGGGTGGCTGCGGTCTGACTCGTGCCGCCCGGCTGGCCCCAGCAGCATTTTTGGGCTCCGTCGCTCAGTCGTGGGCGGAAAGCTGCCGGCTCCTGCCCCTTTTGGCTACGGCAGCGCCTGACCTCCTGGACCCCAGCAGCCCTTTGCCCTTCGTCACCGCCATCCAGGAGGCCTATGCTGAGATCCAGCAGGCCTGTTCTCCCGTCCGTGCCGCTCAGGCGGTACAGCGCCACCTCCCTCGCGGCACTCCCTCGGTCGCCTCCGTTCAATCTCCCGCCGCATTCCCTGCTCGCGTCATCGATAAACACCAGAAAACCTACGCGGGTATTCTGCACACGGCTGATTGGATTGCTCTTTTCGCGGACCTCAACGCCCAGGGACGTGCGTGGCTGTTCTCGCTTTCCTTGCGGAGTGTGGGCTCGGCGTACCTTCGTGCTCTTCCCATGGCCCCCCCATTCGCCTTGGCTCCCAGCCACTACTCGGTGGCGCTCCGGCACCAGCTATTTGCCCGCAGCCTCTTGTTCCGGCCGGGCGGCCTTGTGGTAGCTGTGGGCAGCCGCTGGATCCCACGGGGACTCACTACCTTGCCTGCATGGGGGGCCAACAGAATCAGAATTGGTATTTGTATTTGCACACTGTCCTCCTGACGGTGGTGCTCGCCATGATTCGGTCGGTCTTTCCCCACGCGAACATCCGGTCCGAGGATGCGGATGGCGCTGCCTTCTATTCCCCCAACCACCGGCCTGACATCGTGGTGCTGGACTTTGAGGGGGGTGGCCGGCATCTGCTTATTGACGTTTCGGTGGCGCGGCCCTTGGCTCTTAGCCACGTGGCTGGGGCCTCCCTCACGGCAGGTTACACGGCGGACCGGGCGGAGCGGGCCAAGCTCCTGGCCTACGGCGACGTCGGGCACCATCGTGTGGTGCCCTTTGTCCTGGAGGAGTTTGGGGCCATGGGGCCCCTGACCTCCGCCTTCTTCAAGGAGTGTTGCCGGCTCCGGGAGGACCGGCTGGACCTGGAGGGCCAACGGGCCCCATGGTCGGCGCGGACCTGGACGTCATATTGGCGTCAGCGCTTGTCGGTGGCGCTGACTCGGGCCATGGCTGACATCATGCTCCGCCGTACGCGGGCTGATTTTGCGGTGCAGCAGGGCTATTAGGTTCCTCCCGTTAGGCGTTTCCATTGGTCTTATCGTAGTAGTATAGAGCTTTGACATGGCTCTGTATATAGGTTTATAGCTGGGCGTTTGCTTTGGTTTGAGTGATTTCACTCTGTTGTAAGTAATTATATTTTTAATATATATATTAAAAATATAATTACTTACAACAGAGTGAAATCACTCAAACCAAAGCAAACGCCCAGCTATAAACCTATGTATACAGAGCCATGTCAAATCTCTATACTACGATAAGACCAATGGAAACGCCTAACGGGAGGAACCTAATAGCCCTGCTGCACCGCAAAATCAGCCCGCGTACGGCGGAGCATGATGTCAGCCATGGCCCGAGTCAGCGCCACCGACAAGCGCTGACGCCAATATGACGTCCAGGTCCGCGCCGACCATGGGGCCCGCTGGCCCTCCAGGTCCAGCCGGTCCTCCCGGAGCCGGCAACACTCCTTGAAGAAGGCGGAGGTCAGGGGCCCCATGGCCCCAAACTCCTCCAGGACAAAGGGCACCACACGATGGTGCCCGACGTCGCCGTAGGCCAGGAGCTTGGCCCGCTCCGCCCGGTCCGCCGTGTAACCTGCCGTGAGGGAGGCCCCAGCCACGTGGCTAAGAGCCAAGGGCCGCGCCACCGAAACGTCAATAAGCAGATGCCGGCCACCCCCCTCAAAGTCCAGCACCACGATGTCAGGCCGGTGGTTGGGGGAATAGAAGCCTGGCAGCGCCATCCGCATAGTTATATACAACGATTCCTGACGGAATCGATACTAAGCGCTTAGTATCGATTCCGCAAGGAATCGTTGTATATAACTAAAACTTTTGCTTGCGCCGGCAAGGCTAAGGCCGATACTAGTCGGGTCATCGAATTGGCTCTTCGATTATCGAAGTTGCCTATTCGACCATCGAACTTTCCTATTCGATTATGGAATTTTCCTTATTCGATTGTCAAAATTTCCTATTCGACGGGGGGTCAGAGGCCAGCGGCCTATCATACTCGGTGCCCAGCGAGCCACCGAACTAGGCCTAGTCGATTATAGCGTGGAAATTAGCCGATTTCGGGGACTTAGCCGATTTTCGGAGCGACGTCGAACAACACAGATGATTAGCCGGTTGAGCACATCATATCAGTCGAATAGCTAGCGCTGGTACTCCGCCTAGTTAGCGGAGAGCACTTGTCTTATTCGATTGACATATTAGGCCGAACGTTTAGCGTCCGCAACGTTATTCGCATTTCTAGGCGAAAAATCCACCCCCGGAACGATCCTAGCGGGATTCGAACCCGGGATGCCGGCGTGTCGCAACAGTCTTAGTTATATACAACGATTCCTTGCGGAATCGACACTAAGCGCTTAGTATCGATTCCGTCAGGAATCGTTGTATATAACTAAGACTGTTGCGACACGCCGGCATCCCGGGTTCGAATCCCGCTAGGATCGTTCCGGGGGTGGATTTTTCGCCTAGTAATGCGAACAACGTTGCGGACGCTAATCGTTCGGCCTAATGTGCTATGTTAATCGAAAAAGGCAAGTGCTCTCCGCTGAATAGGCGGAGTACTAGCGCTAGCTATTCGACTGATATGATGTGCTCAACCGGCTAATCATCTGTGTTGTTCGACGTCGCTCCGAAAATCGGCTAAGTCCCCGAAATCGGCTAATTTCCACGCGATGTCTCGCTATAATCGACTAGGCCTAGTTCGGTGGCTCGCTGGGCACCGAGTATGATAGGCCGCTGGCCTCTGACCCCCCGTCGAATAGGAAATTTCGACAATCGAATAAGGAAAATTCGATAATCGAATAGGAAAGTTCGATGGTCGAATAGGCAACTTCGATAATCGAATAGCCAATTCGATGACCCGACTAGTATCGGCCTTAGCCTTGCCGGCGCAAGCAAAAGTTTTAGTTATATACAACGATTCCTGACGGAATCGATACTAAGCGCTTAGTATCGATTCCGCAAGGAATCGTTGTATATAACTCGCATCCTCGGACCGGATGTTCGCGTGGGGGAAAACCGACCGAATCATGGCGAGCACCTAGTAACTATATATATGTGTGGACGCTGTCGGCTTGCACGCGGCGTTTCCTACGCTCCCACGGCCCCCTGAATTTAGTGCCCTTGTGGTTCGTGTCCGGCACATGCTGCAGGCAGCCTCCCCCCCTGTCCTTGCCTCCACGCTTTGGGGGTTTGTCCTCGAGGACTACCATGCCGGCGGCCGCCTGCCTTGGCACCTGCCCGCGGTGCGCCAAGAATGGCTCCTGAATCTGGACGCTCAAGTGGCGCAGGCGGTGGTGCTCTTTGCTACAGGGCTTGCCGTGCAGGCCCAGCAGGCCGCCCGTGCGACATATCTCGATCGCTGGGGGGGCCACCGACCACGCCTTGCTCGATCGCCCTCAGCTGCACACGTTTCTTGCCTCTGCCGGGCCCGGCTCGGCCGGCCTTGTTGCGCAGGCCCACGGGCGCTTGACTACGGCGGTCACCCCAGCGCAAGCCGCCCGCCTGCGCGTTGACGTCGGGGCTCCTGTCACCGTGCACGCCGGCGACCTGGTTCTGTACGATGCGGGGGGGGGGCGTGTTCTTGAGCTGAGCGCGGGTGCGGCCGTGCCCGCCATCTTGCACGATGTGCTCGAGCTTGCGGGCATCCCCCATGTCTGGCACCCAGGCTGCTGGTCCGCGCCGCCGTCTTCTCTCCGCCGATGAGATCGCCCGACTGCCGAGCTGGGAGCTGGGGTGGGACGCGGCGCCCGCCCACTACGGGCCGGCCCACTTGGTGGATGTCACTGCCAGCGGCCCCTCCTGCCCCATCTGCTTGGACCTGCCTTGCCCTGGTGACGGTCTCTGCCGCCTCCCTGCTTGCGGCCACGTCTTCCATCAAGCTTGCATCGCCACGAGCTTGCACGCGACCTCCGCCACCTGCCCCCTTTGCCGGGCCGCGGTCCTTTCCCCCTTGCCTCCTGGCGTTCTCCCGCTGGGGCCCTCGCCCGTGTCCGTGCGCCGCCAGTCCCACGCGCCTGCCCCGACACCTGCCTCCCCTGTGCGTGGTCGTGGGTCGCGCGCCGGCTTGGCTGCCTCCTCCAGCGCCCCCCTCCCGGCCGTGGGGGCCGTCCCCGCGCCGGTCTTGTCCTCGGCTGCCACGAGCCCTGCTGACCGCCCGGCGGCCGGCCCCGCCCTGGGTTCCGCTGCAGCTGTAGTTCCTCTGGCTGAGGGTGCTCCCGACCCCTCCCCCTCTCGACCCGGGCCGGCCCAACCGGGTGGGCGCACCCCCTCAGATGGCTTCCATTATTGCCAAGTCGATGGTCCCCTTGGTGACCCGTGTGGCGCGCGCCTGCCCAACCGGAATTCGTTGCTGGTGCACATTCGGGCTTCCCACCCCCACATCACGGAGGCCGCCATGCGCGCCATGGACTGCTACCGCTGCCCGGCAGCCCATTGCCAGCGGATTTTTTCGATCCACGGGCGGTACCAGCATGAGCGGCAGTGCCGCCGCCAAACCCCCCAGAACGGCCTGCCCGGCGGCCCGGCGGCCGCACCGGCCTCCCGGTCCGGGGCGGCCCCTCGGTCGGCCCCTGCCCCTCCACCGGCATCGCAGGGTACGAGCGATCCGGGGGACCTCTCGGCAGGCTGGGCATTCCTGGCCACGCTCCCTTTTGCCGCCTGTGCGCGCAACCCTTGCATGACGCTCCCGGACGTCCCTCACCGCGCCCGGAGCTTGTTTACGCGCTGCGCCCTGCTTTCCCTGGCCCGGATGCATAGTCACCCTCTCGACGAACTCGGCCACAAGCTGTTTCTCGTCACCCCCCGGCTCCTCTTAGCGCCGTTGGAGCGGGGCGTGCGTGGCGTACAGGGTGCGGTCATCGCTCGCTGCCGGCGGTTCCTCCTCGGGGATTGGGAAGGGCTGTGGGCGCTGCAGCCTCCGGCCTCCACCCGGGTGTCGGGGGCCGCCTCCTTTGCCCGGGTGGAAGCTGACGTCATGCGGTTGGTGAAGGTAGGTGAATTGAGCCGGGCCATGCAAAAGCTTGAACTGACCGCGTTGGCTCCCTCCACTCCCCCGACCCTGCAGGCTTTGCGCGACCTTCACCCCGACGAACCGGCCTTTGCGGTGCCCGCCCCGGCCACCCCCCCGCCCCCGCCTATTGTCCTGGACCTGGACATCTTCACGGCTGTGCTGAAGGATCTGCCGAACGCCTCCTCCACCGGCCCCTCAGGCTGGCGCTACGAGCACCTCTCCGTGATGGCGGGCCATGGCGGGGCGACCGCACTCTTTGAGGCTGCCGCCGACTTGGCCGCGGGGTCCCTGGCCCCCGCGGCGCGCCCTTGGCTGGCTGGGGCACGCCTCATTGCCCTCCTGAAAGACGACGTCCCCCCGCCTGCTGGCCGCGTTCGTCCCATTGCTTGCGGCGAGGTCCTACGCAAGCTGGTGAGTAAGGTCATTTGTCGCCAAAAGGCCCCCGAGTTTCGCGCCTACTTCTGCCCCAACCGGAGTGATACTGAGGAGTCCGTCGCGGCCCAGCTTGGCGTCGCCACCAAAGGGGGCAGCGACATCATCGTGCACACAGTTCAGGCCTACCTCGAGACGCATCCGACCCATGTGGCGCTGAAGGTGGATTGCCACAATGCGTTCAATGCTGTCACCAAGGCTAGCATCTTTGAGGCCGTCGGCGAGGCGTTCCCTGACCTTCTTGCGTGGACAGCAGCCTGCTACGGCGAACCCACTCAACTCTCCTTCCTCATGGAGGATGGGACGTTCGCCGACATCGCTTCCCGCACGGGAACCCAGCAAGGTGACCCCCTCGGCCCCTTTTACCTGTCTGCCCCGCTGCACAAGGCTCTCCAAGGTGTCCACGCTGCGCACCCGGATGTCGTGCTCCTCGCCTATATGGACGATATCCATGCCCTTGGCCCGGCCGACGCTGTGGTTGCCGCCCTGGCTGCCCTTGAAGTGGCCATGGCGGCCATCAACCTTCGGCTCACCCTCCCCAAGTGTGCAGTCTTTTCGCCCCAGGGGGACTGCTCTGGCTTCCCCGCGGCTATCCCGGGGGCATTGGCGCGGGCGCGTGGTTTCTCGTGCCTGGGCGTCCCTGTGGGTGACCCTGACTACGTCGAAGAGGAGCTCCGGGCCACCGTGGAACAGCGCACCCATGTCCTCGAGACTTGGGCGCGCCTCAAGGACCCCCAGACCAAAGGGCTCCTCCTGTGGTTTTGCGCCCACCCGCGGGTGGTTCACTGGCTCCGTGGCGCTCCCCCCCACTTGGTGCGGCTTGCCGCGGAAGGCCATGACGAGCGCATTCAGGCCGCCTTGCAGGTGCTCCTCCCCGGCCCTAGCCTGCCAGCTCACTCCATGCGCTTGGCCACCCTCCCCTGCCGCATGGGCGGGTGTGGGCTCACCCGCGCCGCCCGCCTCGCCCCCGCCGCCTTCCTTGGCTCTGTTGCTCAGGCCTGGGCGGAGATCCGCCGGTTGGTCCCCAGCGCCGTCAGCGCCATTCCCGACTTGGTCACCCCATCCCCCTTCCCCTTTGTGCAGGCTGTGCAGGATTCTTACCTCGGGATCCAGCAGGCTTGCGACCTCGTCCGCCCCGCTCAGGCCGTCCACCGTCGCCTGCCCCGGGGCACGCCCGGCGTGTCCACTGTCGTCAGTCCTAGTGTCTTCCCTGCCTGCGTTCATGAAAAACAACAAAAGACCTACGCGGGTATACTACACTGTGCCGACTGGATGGGTCTGCATGCGAGCTTGAACGATCAGGGGAAGGCTTGGCTTCACTCCGTTTCCCTTGAGGGGAGCGTGGGGTCCGCATTCCTGCGCGCCCTCCCCATGAGCCCTTTGTTCACACTGGTTCCGGCCCTTTACGCCATCGCTCTCCGCCACCAGCTCTTTGCCCCGCAACCTCTCATCACGGCGGGTGCGTCCTGCGGCAGCTGCGGGCTTGCTCTGGATACTACTGGGACGCACTACATCGCGTGCATGGGTGGCCAGCAGAACCAGAACTGGTTCCTCTATCTCCATACCGCTCTCCTCCGGGTGGTGTGTGCCATGGTTCGGTCGGTCTTTCCCCACTCCACCATCAAGTGCGAGGACGTGGATGGGACCGCCCTCTACTCACCCAACCACCGCCCCGACATTACCGTGCTTGACTACGACGGGCAGGGTTGCCACCTGCTCATCGATGTCTCCGTGGCTCGGCCGCTTTCCGGTCGCCACATCCTCCGGGCGGCTGTGGATGCCGGCGCTGCTGCCGCTGTGGCTGAGCGCGACAAGTTTGCCTCCTACGGCAATGTGGGGCCCCACCGGGTCATCCCCTTTGTCCTTGAGGAGTTCGGGGCCATGGGCCCCAAGACAGCGGAGTTTTTCCACGAGTGCTGCCAGCGCCGTGAAGACCGCCTCGACCTCGAGGGTCAGACCGCCCCGTGGTCGGCCCGCACGTGGTCCTCGTATTGGCGGCAGCGCCTGTCACTCGCCCTCACTCGCACCGTGGCTGATGTGTTATTCCGCCGCACCCGGGCCGACTTTGTCGCGACCCATGCGGTCTAGATCCCTTCCAGGCCTGCATGGTGGGCCGGCAGCGCTGTTGCTGCGTGTAGTTTTGTGATGTATAGTTAGTTGTACCTTGTGCCGCTGGCGTGATCCTTGGATGTCTGTGTCAGATTACTATTAATTTCTTCAGGGTTATTCTCCCAGTTATCGGGTTTTTCCTTATGTTGCATGCCTATCTCACCTCCGTAATCTATCATTCTCAATGAATATATATGTGTGTGCTTTGGTCCCAATATGGATAGTAAAATTGTTATTAGGTTGGTTTGTGGACCTTATAATGCAAAGTGCAACTGGTAACTACTTTTAGGAACCAGTTGGACACCATCCAAGGGTTAACATGCGCGCTTGTTTTCAGCCTCAACTGAGCACACCTGGCATGGGAAACTGCAAGAAATGTGGCGGAAATGCAAAAATCGCACATTTTTTCTCACATTTGGTAGCGAGCTGTCAATGAATGAAGTACAACGGACCTGAATTTTTGTGCAATGTCTACAATGATGATATTTAATATGCTTGCAAGTTTCCAGCCCCAACTGAGCACATCTTGTATGAAAACTGTCATGAAATGTGTCTAAAAAACGCGAAAAACGCACATTTTTGCTAGCATTTGGTGGCATTTTGTTACCAAGTACAGTACGATGGACCTGACTTTTTGTGCCATGTCTACATTTATGATGTGCAATGTGATTGCAAATTTCCAGCCTCGACTGAACACACCTTCTATGGAAACTGCAATGAGATGTGGTGAAACAGTGTGTTTTTGCTAGCATTTGGTGGCAGTTTGTCACCAAATGAGGTCAGATGACCATGGGACCTGGTGCACAGTTGGTAGACATGAGCATTAGCCTACCTGCAAATAGCCAGGCCAGGAGCTCTTTATTTGCATACTAAATGGTATTTGTTTATATTAAGGGGACGGTCCCGGCGCGAATATTTTGGCGCCGAAAAATTCGCGGTACCCGTCCGTACCGTGAAAAAGTGGTGCACGGGGCGCGCACCCCTACCGGAGCTGGCCATGGCGACGTGCTTTCAGGCAGAGTAGAAAAAGATAGCTCGCGGAATGCAGAGAAACTGAGCGAATCTTAAAGACGATGAGTAAATCATACTACTTTGTAGCGGAGTTCGCGTTTTTTGCAGTGTCGATGATTTTATTGATGACCATCGCCACGGGGGTCCAATCTGATGTTTTCGTCGAGAGGAATAAATTAGAATGCACGCTGGCGGCGGTGATTGTCAGGTTTTATGGGCTTTACCTAGCGTCAAGGATGCGTTTCAATCGTTATTGGTAAAGCTTTAAAAAATTTGCTGGGTTTCGGCAAGATTTCCGTCATGATCGGTAAGACACTCTCCAGGCTCGCGGGATGCGCGTCTTATTATTCCATGGAAGGTTGTTCTTTCTTGCGCCGCTGGGCGAAGGACAATATCGGTAATGGTACGATCGTGTGATCAACGTGACCCTATGAATGTTTCGCTTCCTTTATGGGTTATCAACGCAAGTTTTCGGCTTCTTTCCGTGCAGTTAGCGCCAGGTATAATGCCATTCCGTGCTGCGCATCGCCATATTCCTGGCACCTTTCAGTGGTTTTTATGTACGTTGCATGGCTGGGATGTGTCAAAGCGTGACCGTGGCATATCGTCAAGTTGTCAGGGATTTGCTGAGTGGTTTCTTGGAAGGAGATTGCTAACAGCACTCAGTTTTGTGTGAATATTGACGCGGCCTTTCTTAGCAGAGGCTTCATTGTGGTTAGAGGCTCACAAGCTTGAGTTTGTTTCTTGGCAAACAATTGCGCTGGAAAGAAAGGTGGCAGTGGTTTTTCTGAGGGGCATACTGCATGGGTGGAACTGCACGTAGGTAGGGGTTATCGTTGTCTTGTTGGCCTTTCTCCCACTAAAATGGGAGACCCCTAATTCATATGCTAGCAAGGCAAGGTAACCATGGTAAGAAGCCTTGGCAAGCAGCATGTATGATAATTCTGCTTTCTCTGTGGACTGTCTGTTGTTACCTTTGTTGGGCAATAAGTGGATATGGCTTTCTAGGGTGTGTTTGAGCTTGGTTTTGGGATGATGCCCACACCATAAACCTGGAATATGCTTTAGAAGTGTTGGCTAGGCATGTAGAGCTACCTGCCTCATTGTTGTGCACACACGCAACAGGTTGCCCGTGTCGAGGTAAGGCAAGGGCACATGACATGCCCAGCCACCTCCTTGTACATTGTGGTCGAATTGGGCATGGTCAGGAGCCTTTTGGATGGCATAGGAAGTGTTAGTGTGCCTTAATACTCACTAATGCCTTCCTTAGCGTCTGCACAGGTGGCCAACTGCCAAAATTAATAACTGCTACAGCTGAGCTCAGAATGCCACCAAACTTTGACAGTGCCTTCTATGGTCATGACAAAATTTGACTTGTGCTTTTCAGGTCTAATTGATGTGTTATGAGTGTGTATGGGGACGCCTCGCCTAAAAAAGCGTATTTTTGGCCCAAAAATTAATAACTCAAAGGGATGTGCTGATTTTGTTGATCCAATTAGGTAGAAACAATGTCCCATGACATTTTTATATGGGGTGTGCTTTTTTCATGCAACTGGTTCTCCCACTGTTCTGGGCAAGATGTGCCCCGGACAGCGTTTTTTTCTATTTTTAGCTCCTAGCCGGTGTATGGCTGGGGGTAGTACCCCTAACAAGTGGTGGTATGCATGCCCAAACATCATGTTTATGGTCCCCAAACATCATTCAATGGTTGTCAGTTGCATTTCTGTAGTTATTAGGGGGGGTAAGTTTTGATATATTTCTATGGGACCCTCCCCTTAAAATCTGGAAAGTTGCTAAAAATAGACATGCCAAAAATAGACCAACCGATGTCGGAAAATTCTGGAAAGTCAAATTCCTTCTACTGGTGTCCTGGGCATGCTGCCTACCAATATCTAGCATGTTTGGACTCAATTTGCTCCATGTAGGGCTTATAAGGGCATTTTTTGGCACTTTCATACCGTTGTGGAGGTGGCACGGTGGCACGGTGGCATGGTGGCTCCATGGATAACAATTGCATGTGCAAAGGTGTGTTCTGATCAGGCACTCCGCAAAGGTGAAAACCATTTGCGTTCAGTGCCGGGCCGCGGAAAACGCGGAAAAACGGAAAGGTGTGTGTTTATATGCAATTTGAGGTGCAACGGTGCAACGGTGCAACGGTGCCACGGTGCCACGGTGGCACGGTGGCACGGTGGCACGGTGGCATGGTGGCACGATGCCACGATGCAACGGTGTCATGAGCATGTCTAGGTAACCCTTGCATGACCCATTACCCTTGATAAATCCCAATGGATAACCATTGTATGTGCAAATATGTGTACGTGTTTATATGCAACTTTTTGAGGTGGCACAGTGGCACGGTGGCACGGTGGCACGATGCCACGGTGCCATGGTGTCATGAGCATCTAGGTAACCCTTGCATGACCCATCCACCTACATAAAACCCATGGATAACAATTGCATGTGCAAAGGTGTGTGTTTATATGCATGCAATTTGAGGTGCAACGGTGCAACGGTGCAACGGTGCAACGGTGCAACGGTGCAACGGTGCAACGGTGCCACGGTGGCACGGTGGCACGATGCCACGATGCAACGGTGTCATGAGCATGTCTAGGTAACCCTTGCATGACCCATTACCCTTGATAAATCCCTATGGGTAACCATTGTATGTGCAAAGGTGTGTGTTTATATGCAATTTGAGGTGCAACGGTGCAACGGTGCAACGGTGCAACGGCGCCACGGTGGCACGGTGTCATGAGCATCTAGGTAACCCTTGCATGACCCATCCACCTACATAAATCCCATGGATAACACTTGCATGTGCAAAGGTGTGTGCATATATGCAATTTGAGGTGCAACGGTGCAACGGTGCAACGGTGCAACGGTGCCACGGCCGCCGACGAACTTTTTTTTCCTCAAAGACTTTAGTTGAAACTTTAAATGCATGAAAATGCAACTTTCAAAACTGAAGTACAATTTGAAAAATGTAGTACAATTCCAGGTGTGCTTAGGGTACCCCTGATCCAGAGTTCTACTATGAGGCCCTTCCGGGCCGGTGGGTTTCCCGTTCCAGTTATCCGGGTGGCCCATTTCATCCTGCCCTTCAGGCCAATCATGCGGCCTTGGTCCGGGCCGCCCTCTTTGGGGTCTCTTGGTTCGGGCCAGACCCCAATGAACCGCAGCAGCTGGTTGTTCATGGGTTTGACGACGCTGGGCACTGTCTTTTGGAGTGTGGGTCCCGCTGCCCTGCCTTGGGGCAAATAGACGCCATTCTTCAGTGCCCTAGGATTTTCTCATATCTGTCTACCCCTGTGGGCCGCTCCTGCCTCCGGGAGGTTTTCCCTTGGCTTCCTGTCGAGGGCGAAGCCGAGGTAGATGAACACCCCTGCGACCTCCTGCGGGCGGTTGAATTTATGGAGATTGCGGATCAGTCGGCGGGGATGTTAGCACATGGCGATCCTTCCCCTGTCGGTGGATGCACCGGTAGAGACGCAGTATACGCCGGAGTATTCGGCCTCAGTCGCAGCGTCCTCCTCCTCCGTGTCGGCGCCTTCCCCTGTCCCGTCTTCACCACGGTCGACCCAGCGCGTGTCGGTGGAGCCTACCCCTCCGGGCTTGGATTGCGAGCCTGACCACCTTGCGGCTACTGTGTCTGCAATGCAGGCCCAGATCCAGTCCCTGGCCTTGGCATTCGGGGCCTTCATGGCGTCCCAGTCGCCTGCTCCAGTCGCGCCAGGTGGGGTGTCTGTTGCTGCTGTGCCACCTACCCCTCCTGTTGCCTCGGCGACTACGGCTTCGCCTGCGCCCCAGTGCAAGCCCGCGGTCGCTGTGGTTTCGTCTGCTGTTGCGGCTCCTACGCCTCCTGCTGCCTCCGCGCCTGTGACCGCCGTACCTGCGCCTTCGCGCGAGTCTTCTGCCCCAGCGGTCGCGCCCGCCGTCGCTGCTTCCGAGCCTCCACAAGCTCCGTCGCAGCCATCGCGGGGCTTCTTTGGCGATACGAGCGGGGCTTCCCAGGCTCTGGGAGGGTGGTCCCCCGCAGCGGGACCTTCCAGTGCCAGACTGGAGCCCGTGGATGGTAGCCAGTTTTATGGCAAGGTGCCTGTCCCCACGGGTCCCATTTTCAACATGTGGCCTGAGGGTGCGCCTCCACCTGAGTCCGGGGCGCCAGCTGCGGTGGCGGGTCCGTCGCGGTCTCCTTTGGCAGCGGGTCCGTCGCGGCCTCCTGTGGCGCCGGCGCCTTCTGCACCTGTGCAGGATCCTACCCCTGTTTCGGTTCCGGCCCCTTCAGCCCCGCGCTCCTTGGCTGCGGTTGTTAGGGCCAGCGGCATTGATCATCGCGCCCTCCGCGCTTCCGACTCCTTACGGGAGTTGTCTCAGGGCAACCGGGATCGGGCCCCCTCTGTGGTGCATGCTACGCCGGAGTCGCGAGATACGCCAGTTCCTGGGTATGGTATGTCTGCGATTGCCTGCCGGCAGTGTGACCTGCCGCGCGTCGCTGCCGAGCTGGCTATTTCGCCCATGTCCTATGGGTTCTCCCAGGTGTGTCGGGCGCCGCGTGACCGTAGCCTACCCATTGAGACTGATCGGCCTCCGTGCGACATGGTTGTTTTAGCAGATCCAGTGTTCCAGGGTGAGATCCTGGTTCGGCGAGTCCTGTATCGTTGGGCGAGGCGTCACAACGACTTGGAAACCTACGGTAGTTACCAGTGGGCTTACCCTCCGCCTCTGGGCATTATGGCCTCAGATGCCCTTACGGTCGAGTATCCTGCGGTGCCTGGTGCTACGTATGGCGCGGTTGTTATGTACGCCGTACGAATGCGAAAAAATGCAGGATAAAGCATATTTTGGGCCTCCGCGTATTTTACGCGTATTTTACGTCTGAACACGCGGTTTGGACTTAGAATTTTTCGGGGGTACCAGCGGGCAGCGGGCACTGGCGCGGTGCCCAGGTTCTGGGCGCGGCGCGCTCACTGCACATTTGAGATTTTTACTACTAGAAGTAGATGCGTACAGTTCTTTTCATAAAGCGCAAGCCTTGCAAAATGTTTGGCCGGTAGGAGACAGCTAGGACTAGGTACATAACGCATAATAACAGTGTGCCAGCAAATGCCAGCTGTGCTAGTTAATATTGCCTGGCAAGCAATATTATTCTACTAAGCTACTTGGCTTGTAGAGATTCTACTTCCGGTTACTACAATCCAGAAACGGGTTCATTCTGATGAGTATTGCTCGAGATATGAGCAAGATACTGTTCTACTACATTCTACTTGGATTCGGTGATTCTACGGTGGTTCTTCAAGTGACGCGTGGCATACGGCGTCTTGTCACAGTGTACGATAGGACATTTAGTCTCCGACACTGCGGTTTATTCAATGCTATTGATTAGACGTAACAAATAGTGACAGGACTTGTGCGACAGGACACTGATGTGACTATTTATGGATAACGAGTCGAGATCTGCTGGTCCAGAGTGAAGGACAGCAATATTGTAAGATGATCTGTCCTATCAGTCATCTGGATGTGACTGCGTCACAATTAGTATATAACGAGCAGGACGCTGCCACTTGGTAGCACCACTTTCCCTGCACCTGTGTCCTCACACCTTTGGCGACGGTTCTCACGTGCTTCGTGCATTCTGTGCTGGTAGCCATAACCAGCAACGTAAACCTATTGATTAATATAACTACTTCCTCTGTAGATATTAATCAGTGCAGGCTGAACCACAGTTCAGCCACAGTTTCGTTAACTCGAATTACAAGCGAGTTCGTAATCTACTGATTACGGCATTGATTTCTGGTGTCGGCAATTTTTACGGTGTTTTTCCATTATATGGGAAACACGCGTGAATATCGTGAGCCAACTCCCGAGCGTGCGTCGGCTCCATCGTCTTCAGGTTTTAATTTCAACGTTCAACGTACGGCGTCAACTGCTGCGCTGCATTCGCGTGCTGTTCAACCTTCGCTGTCTCAAGCGCTCGTCAGCCGGCCGCCAGTTTCTAACGATCTGCATCAGTTCGTCGACGACCTTACTCAAGATTTGGAAATCCTGTCGGAAAATTCACATATTTTCCGAAGGCTTGCAGCGTCGGGATCAGACGAGCAAACTCAAGTAATTTCGGCGCTTCGCACCTACGGCTTGGGTGTTCTGGCGTTGGCGACAGCGTGGTCTGGAATTTCGGCGACTCTTCCGGCTGTCGCAGTTCCGGTTAGCAACAACGGGTGGGCGTCGTCAGTCGACGGTATCATAAACGTCGCTGCTTCGATTCAGCTGCAATCAAACGCTGAGGAGCCAGGTGAAGACAGCGAGGGGCTTCCTGATTTATATCCGAGTATTGTACAGCAGATTTTGGATAACGTATTGCAGTTTCCGCGCGACGATATGCGGCTGGATTAAATTTTCTGTTATAATTAACAGTGAATTAATTCAGGAATTTTTTTTTTTTTTCTTGGTTCCAGAGCTTAAGGGATTAATTTATTAATTCCCCAGCAGTATTCTTTCTTCAGCATCGGCATCGGCATCGACAGTTGTCATCGGCATTCGCAGCGACCATGCAGGGTTTGGAAGACGGCGAGATACGCGACGAGCAGAGTGAGATCATACGCCGTATAATACGGTATAATACGGTATAATACGTAATACGCTGGCTTTGAGCGTATGATTCATACGTTATAATACGTTTTAGCGTATAATGACGTATAATACCGTATTATACCGTATGATGCCGTGTTTTCCGCGTTTTTTTTACGTTTTGCGCGGCTAGGATGCCAGAACGACAGGGCAACGATTTGAAGCCACAGATTTCGTATCTCTACTATAAGTACTGACCCGTCTGAACTTTCACAATTCGACGCGATCTTATTTTGACATTGTGGTGCACAGTGCGCGCACCGTGCGGAGGTGGCCATGGCGACGTGCGTTCCGTTAAAATATGGCTAATCCGGCGGGCGACAGGCGAAAAAATTAAGCCGATGGTTAAAAGTGATGTTCTATTATGATGTTTCATAGCAAGATCTGCACTATTTGCAAATTCGCTGCCTTTGTTGGTACAGATTTGCACGGGGGTCTCATCCAACGTCAATTTGGCCGCGATGAATAATCTAGCATGTGTGCCTGCGACGGTAGAACTCGACATTCGTGGGTTATTTTGATGCAGCAAGAGCCGTTTAGTAACGGACACCATGAAAATAACCTAAGCATCTTCGATCTGCGGCCATTTCCTGTCATTTCTAAAATGATTTCGTTCAGGCCTGCGCGATCCGCGGTTAATCCATCCATGGCTGGCTGGCTTTTCTTGCGCGCCTGGGTAGGAAATAATGCCGGCCGTGGTACGTTGATTTGCCGCATGTCACCGCCCAGTCTGTTTGCGCTCTTAATGAACCTGGCATGAAACTTTTTGCGCCGTTTCTGGGTTTTTCTTGCTATTTTGTTCTCCACTTGTTGCAGTTGTGCTATCAGATTTTCCGCAGCTTTCAATGGTTTTCCTTACGCTGCGTATGCCATGCTTCCTAAAGCTACCCAGAATTGATCGGGCAGTTATCTGGCTTTGCTACGCTTCCTGTATGGAGGTTTTCACACGGTAGACATTCTGTATTGCGTAGTCAAGGACCCTAGCTGCCTGGGAGCGGCATCACCGTTGCAAGGAGCTGGCGAGCTCATAGACGCCTGTCATGCTCTTCAGCCTGCTGGAAAACAAGGTTGTTGTATGGAAGGTGAGAATATGTGAGTTACTTATCACATCCCCACCTGTTTAGCCTCCGTGGTTCCCCAACGGGGACACGAGATTAATTAATATTAATTAATTAATTCAGTTAATTAATTAATTAATGCACACCACGAGTCACACACCTGTAGTCACATGCAGCTCAGTATATTCACATAGCATCGCACCATGCAAACATACTACATGCATTAATTGTATACTACTGTAGTATTTGCGTGCATGCACAGCCGGATATATATATTAAAATATATAATTACTTGCATCAAAGTGAAGGCACCCAAGTAAACATAACCAATATAAAGCCACATATATACACATACACACAATTATGCATGCGCACGTTTACATTCTCAGTATTACATGCAATACATCGATCGTGTCCACAATATCCACCGTATAGAGTATAGCCGAGGGTAGGGCAACCTTGGATTATGTCCAAAACAGTGTTAAAAACATGTGGATTGATGGTGGGTGTCTTAAAATGTGTAAAATCAGAGTATTCTGAGTGTGTCCGTACGAAAACGTATAATACCGTATTATACCGCATTATACCGTATTATACATTATACTCCACCGTGACCGTATAACGCGTATAACGTACGATCTCACTCTGGCGACGAGCGGGGGCTGCGGGGTCAGAATTTTAATCAGAATTTTAATCGTCCAGCAGCAGCAGAGCAGCCCCGCAGAGCCAAGGCCCAGGAGGGCTTTGCTATTCTTAACCAGCTTCCCAGTCTCAAGGAGCACTGGACTGTTAAGGATAAGGATATTACCATTAGGCACCTTAAGGGATATAAGGGCTTATATAATGGTAACAATCCTCTGCAGGTGCTGTGTATGTCACAGTACCTTCTTAAGTGTCCCAAGAGGGTGCAGAAGTATGTAAATGACAAGTTTGAGGATGGAGATTCCTGGGAGGTTTTTATAGCTGAGTTTGAGGTGTTCCTAGATGATAAGAGGGCTAGTGATGGCTCCTTTTGGAAGAAGGAGTACATTGATTTCAAGGCTGAGGGTCTGATTCTGCAGGCATTTGAGGATTTTCAGGAGCTCAGGCACAATTGTGCTGGCAAGGGGTATGTAGTGTCAGATGAGATTGCCATGGATGATTTCCTAGGTAGCCTGGGATTGGATGAGGTCACCTTGGATAACCTGCAGGTGCACATGCGTACATGCACCACCTGGGCTGCTATGGTGGCCAAGATCAAGGATTATTTCAGGGGCAAGTATGTGGGAGGCAAGAAGGAGGCAGACAAGGCCAGGGAGAAGCAGAAGGAGAAGGATAAGGTGGATATGGCAGCTGCAGCAGGGGGCAGTGTTCCCAAGGTCAAGGGCAACCAATGGGGGGGGCAGCCCTCCAACGGTTATGGTCCACCAAGGTCAGGGCCTTCCAAGCGGGGGGGCTTCCAGGCCAAGGGCTTCAGTGGCTTCAAGCGTCGTGGAGGTCCTTCCCAGGAGCAGCCAGCGGCTCAGCGTCCCAGATTTGATTTCAACAGGGTGGGGTCCCAGCGGGGACCACCTGGGGTGGGGACACCTCGTATCACATGTTATTTCTGTCACCAGCAGGGCCACATCCGTAAGGACTGCCCTAGCTGGCGTAAGCAAAGGGGCCAAGGTGGGTATAACAACCCAACCTGACGGGCTCAGCCTTCCCTGGGCTTGCTAGGGTCCGCCAGGGAGGGGGCTAAGAGTGACCCCCCCATTACTCTGGATGAAGTTGATTTGCTCCCTGCACAGGTTGAGAGTCTCCCACTTAAGGTTGAGAGTCCCCCTGCACAGGTTGAGGGTGCATCCATGGAGGAAGAACACAATGGGGTAGTGACTGGGTCTTCCCACGTCACCATGGTGAAAGCAGTTACCACAAGGCAACAACGTTCCCACATGGCTCTTGGAGGTAGTTTGCGTACTCCTTCAATGTTGGAGCGTGGAAGTCCTGCCTTAGGGCAGGAAGCTCCTCTAGAGGAGGAGGGTGAGGCTGATGGCCTGAATGATGCAATGGGGAGCATGGTTGTAAGTGAGCGTGCTGTTCCAGCACCTCACCTGTATTTAATAAAATGTCTCTTGTGTCAAACATTGCATTGAGATTGCATCACATGTTTGGTCATGCTGCCCAGGCACTCCAGTTTGCAAGGAGGCTGGGAGGGACATCTTTGTTTAATGCAGTAAAACAGGTTGCTGAGGCTTGTTCCTGTAGGCTGGTTGCTCCCAAGCCTAAGAAGTCTCATGTCAGACAACCTGTGTTGCAGCCTGGATATGTACAATGTGATATCCAAGAAATCAGGAAACTGATTTTGTTGGTTGGTGTTGATAGATATACCAAGTACAAGGTGCTGGAGCTGTTGCAAGACAAGTCTAAGCCATGTTTGGTGGCTGGGCTCCAGGCTATCAGATCCAGAATGAAACCAGTGATCCAGCTGCAGTGTGATTTAGAATTTGAGTGCTGCATGGGGAATGAAGACCTCCCTGAGTTATTTATTGTACACAGGGAGTCCCATGGCAGTCAAGGCGTGGTGGAGAGGACAATCAGAGAACTCAAGACTATTCTGCTGACGGAGAAGAAGATTCCAAGATTGGTTCCAGCTATTATCAAGACGGCCTGGTTAAGGTCAGTTGAGGACAGATTGAATGTCAGGGCATCCATGTATGTTGGAGAGGTCCCTGTGACTCCATTATCATTGCATCTTCGGGAGCTCCCTACTGAGGTTGAGCAAGCCTGGAAAGATAGCCTTATGTTCAAGTTTGCCAAGTTGAGGCAGAAAGACAAGGGCTGGAGTGTTCTGAAACCTGTTGTTGGCCAGAGGGTAATTGTGTGGAAAGAGCCCAAGCTTGCAGGCAAGCGTGGTAGCTGGCACCCTGGAGTAGTGACCAGGGTGGAACTAGCTGGGCACAAGTGCTGGGTGAAGATGGAGGATCCTCCCCAGAATGTGCACCGTCTGTCGTGGTCATATGTACGTCTAAGGGGTGCTGAAGCAGAGGCAGTAGCTCCTGATGTGACAACCTTGCCAGTTGGTCATGACGTCATCCCTGATCATCACGTTCAAGCTGGAAGTAATCCCCGGGTAAGTCCTGGCCAGACCCCTGGATCGGTTAACTTTCCATCCTTAGGACAGGCAGATGTGGTCCCCTCTAGCCTCACTAAGCATAGAGGTGTGGGCCTGAAAGATGTGGTGCTGGCTATGCAAAAAGCCAAGCAAGGACCTCGGGTGTCCAAGCTCAGCCAGTTGGAGGAGTCCGAGGATGCTGTCCTAGAGGTAGATACCAATGCTGAGGTTTCTGTTATGGGATCTCAACATACAGGTCAACGGCAGGTGCTTTCGCCTAGTTGTGCTTGGGTGTCTGACTTTAGTGGCAGGACACACATTATGGTATTGGGAGAGGTGCTGGTACCCTTCATGGGTGAGGATGTCACATTTCTTGTGCTTGAAGATTATGATGGCCCTATCATCTTGGGTCAAAATTTTCTGAGCTCTCCTAGAATTGTTGTGGCATCTGATAAGCTGAGAAAGTTTGGCTGGGGTAGCATACCCTTGGTCAATTTTAAAACCTCCCTTGCCAGTGTATTTAATTCTGTGAAAGCGATCAAGAATGTGCAGTGGCCTGAGAATCAGATTCCTGTGGCTTCCAGTCTTGTTATGCCAGCTGCTCTACACCCTAGCAGTATTGGTATTACTAAGAGATCACTGGCTGCTCATTCTCCTCTTAGCTATGATCAGCTTGTCCAGGAAATGAGTTCTCCTCTAATGTTTGAGGCCTGGAGGCTAGCATTTGCCAAGGCTCTAGAGGAGTGGTTGCAGTTTGACTGCTGTCAGCCTGTGAATGAAGTTCCCCCATACAGTACACGGTTGAAGCTCAGATTCGTCATCAAGCGGAAGGAGGTGGAGGGGGTGTCTGTTCCCCATGTGCGTCCAGTTCTCAATGAATACCGTGGTACTGGGGATCTTCTGGGCGAGGAGTTGTATACACCTGGGATGCTACATGATACATGGCGTATTTTATTGTGCCTGTATGTCGGTATGCTGAACCAGGGTGCTGATATGTCTTCAGTTCTGCTAGATTTCAAGAGAGCATTTCTGAAGGGTGATCCCAGTGTGGCTCAGCAGGTGTGGCATTGTGAAACTCCATTTCATGTGCCAGTTCCTGTAGCCTGGCAGGCAGAGCTCCAGTCTAGCTACCTGCTGATTCTGAAGGGTCTAGAAGGTCTCAGGTCCAGTCCCATCATTTGGAGGCTCACCTTGGAAGACTTCTTGACTAAACACTGTGGGTTGAAGGTGTCATCTGTGGACCCATGTTTATTGCTGGGTAGGTGGCATGATTTACCTGTGTATGCTAGCCTGCATGGTGATGACTTGCACTTGATTGCTCCCACTAAGTGGTTGAGTCAGTTTGTGCCCATCATTAATGATGCATTTCCTTTGGGAAAAGAATTGTGGCAGAAGCCTGGAGAGGCTGTCACGTTCTGTGGAATGCAGGCTACATTGGTTCAGGAGGGGAGTCAGTGGCTGATTAAGCTGCAGGCGGGCAATGACTACAAGAGTACCATTCTTCAATCTGTTCCAGAGGTCATGACGTCATCCATTGCACCTGAGCTGAAAGGCAAGTTGGCCTGGTATGGCAGCATTTGTGGGCCTGACATGATGGTCCATAGCAGATCCCCTGATGATGTGCTAATTCTGGAGGAGCCTTCCCAGATTATTGCACATGTTAACAAGTCTCCTGGTATTACTTTAGCTGGGATTGATTTGTCTTTGCCATTTTCCTTGGATATCTATGTTGATAGCTCCATGGATAGCAGGCAAGTTTCTAAGGTCAGAGGCAGGTCAGCTGGCTTGTTTGTGCTTCAGCAACATAGGCCTAGTCTTGTGGCCTGGTACAGTCGTCTTCAAAGAAGGGTTGCTGTGAGTTCAGATGTCTCTGAGTGCAGAGCCATTTGTGAAGGGATTCAGTCCAGTTTGTACATCAAGGAGCTGTTGCTAGCTATGGCTTCAGTGACTCCTCATACTCTTCAGATGGAAACCTTGATCCTTTCAGATAACATGGGCATGGTCCAGTTTGTGCACAAGCAGTTGGCCAGGAGCAGAGATCTGGATTATCTCCTGTTGAAGGAGTTGGCAGGTCTGGTGGATATTCAACATCTTCCAGGTTCTGAGAATCCTGCTGATGCCTTGACCAAGTTACCTCACAAGTCTGCTGAGCAATATAAGCTTCTTTACAAGCTGATGAGCTCCTCTGTGTGAGTTGAGCAATTCCAGTTGGAGCTTTGAGTTTGGTGACTGATTGGGTGAGAAGAGCTAACATAGAGCTGGGCTCTGTTATGCTGAGAGCTGTGATGCTCTGAGGGCAGTAATGCTCTGTGTACATATGTGTATAATACTGTATTCTATGTAATGCTCAGTCATGGAGCATGATGTTGGTTGGGGGTTTGTCCTCAGTTTGAGGTTTGTCTCAACCAAAGGGATTTTATAGGGCAGGGTTCGATTCCCTGGGGCTGCTTAGGCGGATTTTCCCGGATTGGCTGGCCCATCAACCTTGCTGGTGAGGTGGCGACAGGTCCCCCTAGTTTTGTCCCAGACAGAGGAAGGTAGTTTGTCATGTGCTTAATATATTTTGTGATGTGCTATTTCTCAGTCCATGGTGGGCGCCAGTTCTGATAACTATCAATGTCTACCTGATAAGGTCTTGTGGGTAACTTGTGGGGTTCCAATCAGGAGCCATTATGGTGATGATTCCATTTTGGTCATTATTCTGGTTAGCCACAAGCTGCTATTCCAAACACTTGGCTTTCTACTTCCAGTGGATAGGGAATTCATTGTAATTCGTCATGGCTGAGATGTGTTGTGATCTGGTGCTTGATTAATCCCGAGCAGAGACTACAGAGAGCTGGGAGGGATGTCAAGTGCTATGCATGTTGTTTCTATATATGTGTTGCCAAGCCTAACAGCTCTAAAAGAAAGAAAGGGCTGGAGTTAATATGGCTGTTACGTCCAAGCTCTAAAAGAGAAGAAAGGGCTGGAGTTAATATTGCCTGGCAAGCAATATTATTCTACTAAGCTACTTGGCTTGTAGAGATTCTACTTCCGGTTACTACAATCCAGAAACGGGTTCATTCTGATGAGTATTGCTCGAGATATGAGCAAGATACTGTTCTACTACATTCTACTTGGATTCGGTGATTCTACGGTGGTTCTTCAAGTGACGCGTGGCATACGGCGTCTTGTCACAGTGTACGATAGGACATTTAGTCTCCGACACTGCGGTCTATTCAATGCTATTGATTAGACGTAACAAATAGTGACAGGACTTGTGCGACAGGACACTGATGTGACTATTTATGGATAACGAGTCGAGATCTGCTGGTCCAGAGTGAAGGACAGCAATATTGTAAGATGATCTGTCCTATCAGTCATCTGGATGTGACTGCGTCACAATTAGTATATAACGAGCAGGACGCTGCCACTTGGTAGCACCACTTTCCCTGCACCTGTGTCCTCACACCTTTGGCGACGGTTCTCACGTGCTTCGTGCATTCTGTGCTGGTAGCCATAACCAGCAACGTAAACCTATTGATTAATATAACTACTTCCTCTGTAGATATTAATCAGTGCAGGCTGAACCACAGTTCAGCCACAGTTTCGTTAACTGTGCTACTGACGGTGTAATGGAATATAGCGACGACGAGGCCAGTGCGACTGTGCGACAGTGTGCAGCCATTTTCGATTTGCAGCCATGAAGAAGAAAGGGCCTGAATGGGATTTCGTTCTCGAGAAGAAAGAAGCAGTCACAGATGCTGTTAGTAACAAAACGCAGTTTGTGTCGAATAAGTTCTGCTCATTTTGCAACAAGAAGTTCTCATACGGGGCGGGGGCAATCAGCGTATTCCGAGTCCGTGCACACTTTGCCGGAATCGCAGGGGAAGGGATGTTACCCTGCGACAAAATTCCACCGAATATCCGGAGCAGGTTTCTCAGGATGTATAACAACAAGTCGCAGCAGTCAGACGCCAAGAAGCAGCACAATTTGAACAGGGCAATGGCGGAGATGGGAGGGGCTGCGCCGGCTGACTTGTCGTCGGTTCCCAGCAATTAAGGCCAGCTGAGCATCACCAAATGGCTGAATCCCGTCGACGAGAAAGGTGTCCAGCTGCTGGCTGCTGAATTTTATATCGAGAACGGCATTGCCTTCAATGCGGCTGAGAGCGCCTCTTTCAAGCAGATGGTGGCCGGCATGATCCAGTACAGAGGAGGGCACGTCACCCCTCCTTCTCGGCAGTTGTTGGGTGGCGACCTTGAGAGCATGGTCCGTAGTTGTGTCTTATGTCCTCTCATGCATTATAGAGTGGATGGCTTTCCTTACAATTAATTAATTAATTAATTAATTGATTCCTTACAATTCCCGTTGCAGCATGCTCCCCCCTGCATTTACGAATCATAATCAGATAGGATTGCAGGCCATAAATGGAAGATGTTAATAAATTCGGGGTTCTTTGAACGGAGTTTCTTCTATACGTGAATGCGGGAACAAGAGGCCGCTGGATGAGCGGCTTATAGGTCGTAGTGTTTTCTCGTAGCTGTTTGGCTAGAGCTTTTGTGATTAGTAGATGCAATATAGTGCATGGTTGAAAAATTAATTAAATAAAATGTGCGTTCCGCGCTTGGGTTGATTATACCCGGGCGGAACGGGGCGTGAGGTGCAGTGCCCCTGAAAAGAACAACCTACGCATTTATATTTAATACTAGCCGTGCAGATTCGGGATATTCTACCCCCGGTCTGTACGGTTAGCGTCTTACTAGCATCACTGAACATAAGGGTTTAATGACGTCAGTTAGCTAGGGATAAGGGAGGTTTTGCGACTAAAAGCCGCTCTGGCTGGTTTTGTCGGCCTCTTTCTTTGCTCCCCACCCACCCACCCTTGTCTTGGTTGCCTCTAGGGCAACGTACTTCATGAAGGGCCTTGAACGGCGTGCCTCCGGGCATGTCAATTAGTGTCACATGTATGCTTCCACTTATTGTTTTAATGAAGATGCTGGTTTTTGTGGGAGCTACGTGGGACATGAAAAGCATATACACCAAATTTCAGTTGTAATAACTGCATGACCATCATCAAGGAGCGTGCTAATTGGGTGACTGACAATTGGACCACAAAAACTGTCGCGCATTTTACCACCGCGTATTTTATACCCCCCACGTATAATACGCGTATTTTAAGTCCACGTATTATACCCCGCACACGTATTTTCCAACCCGGCCTGCAGCCTCTCCTGGAGTGGGATGCCCGCCGTCCCGCGCCCCTAGCTCCCGGGCCAGGGCCTGGACTCCCGCGGCCATTCTCCCCCTCGGGCTAGTGACTACCTAGAGACGTTCGGGTCGCGACAGTGCGCTCGTCGGTGGCGCTCACGTGAGGTTCGGCACATCAGGTTGTGGCTGGCTAATGTGGAGCCTCTGCTAGATCTGTTCTTCCCGACGGGCTTGCGTCATCGGATCCGGTACCATCGCCTACTCCTGCGGGCTCTCTGTTTGATCGCGGTAGAGCCTTTCCTACGCCTCTTTGCCTGTGGTTTCCTGGACTGGGCCCGTGGCCAGGTGGTCCTTACGCAGCATATGTATTACTGGGCCTTTCTGGGTCTTTTTCCTGATGGCGTGTGGGCCGATGTTTTCCTCACTGTAGATAGGCATGATAATGCCGACGACGTGGCCCACTACCATGCGTATCTGGAGGCTCTGCTGGCCTCGCGTGGCACTTACCAGACTGATGGCAACTAGATAGAGGGCCTTAGGCCCGACCTGAGGGTGTTGTCCCTCCGGTATATAGAGTCGCCCTCATATTCTGGCCAGTTGGCTGGTCGTTCTTGGTCCTTGGTGCTGATTTGTTCACTCTGTGTGTCCTGCCCAGTGCCGTCCCTCCCGGCAAGGCCTCTGTGCCAGGCAGTTAGGGGATCCTCCCACCAGGCTTGGTGCTGGTTAACCCTACACCACTCGGGGTGGAACCGAGTTAACTTGTTGGTGCTTTGTATCTTGGATGGCCTGTCGATTGTGTTGGTGTGTGCTGGGTGCATTATAGGTTCTTCCTACCCCTTTGGTTTCCTCCCTGTGCGTAGGGAGAGGGCTCCCTACCTTTGTGGGGGGGGAGGTGTTACGTCGCGTAACAATTCGTTGTAGTTACGGACGTAAATTAGGTCCTTTGCCTCGGTCGTTCCTAGCTTTACGTGTAGTTTGTACTGGGACACTGTTGTCCTCGTAACAGTACTGTGGTGCATTGGATACTTTTGGGCGTCGCGCCGCGTACTTTATTAGTGGTCCTGATCCTTAATTGGGCAGAATGTAGTGGACCAGCGTGCATCTGTACATTTGTAGGCGAGGGCCAGGTCGGCCCGAGCATGCTGGACCGTTGGTGATAATTTATGCACGTTCTACCCCTCGTGTTGGCACTCGGCGTGTGTTAAATGTGGCATATAGGCTTGGGTCACGGCAGTGTAGTTGTGTTTCCTTCCTCTATTCCTGGAGTAAACGGGTTTGTATAAATGGCTTATGGCGTATTACAGTAATACATACGTAAATGCATTGAGATCTGGATCGTCTCGTTCGTCTTTCGCTAGGGGTTTAACTAGAGGTGGCCTGACTAGTCTAGGTAGCGTTAGGCCGGGTAGAGGTAGAGGTGGTGGTAGAAGTTTAGGACGTAACACCCAGCTGGTCAACGCTCGGCTCCTCGTGGCCACTTTTCATTCGATGGAGGGCCACTCGACCTACGCCCTGACGGTGGGCGTTAGTTACGCACCCCACTCCGGCCACCCAGAACAAGACCGCAAGGACTTCTTTGCAGCGCTGGAGAACCTGGCGAACGGCATCCCTGGTCGCAACTACCTCGCTCAGACTGCTGCTGGACGCCAACGCCACGCTACCACCGGGTAGTAACTGGCGGATGTCAGCACGCCCCCAACGGTACGGTCTCCAATGCCAACACTGAACTTTTTGCTGATTTGCTTACGACATGCGATTTGGTCACTGCCAACACCCGCTTTCCACATAGTCCAGATGCTTTGGTCACACACACCTCGCCAACTGGCGCTGCATTGACTATGTTGTACTGTGCAAGCGTCATCAAGGATCTGTACTAGCTGCTCGCTCGCATGTGATCCCCCTGGTGCGCTCCGATCATCGCATCGTCACCGCCCGCATCCGCCTGCGATTCCCCTCGCCCTTTCGTAAGCACGTGGCACCACCTGATTTGCGCACACTTCAGTTGCTCGAGAAATCTGACGACGCTCTGTCCAGAGGACTTCCCTGAAAAACGCGCCCACAAGCGCGCCGCAGAGGCGTTCGTCAACGCGCTGGACATCCCGGCCAGCCACGCCCAGCTGTTCGCTGCCAGCTCGGCATCGGCCCTTCGGCACCTCGCTGACAAGCTGCCCGCGGCCGGGGCCCTACTGCCCCCCCGCCGCCCGCCCCGCTTCACCAGCCTGCACCGGCTCCCCGCCGTCATCCAGGCCCGGCAAGCCCAGGCTGCGCGACAACAGCGACCCCGCCCGCTACGCCCGCCTCAAAGCCGATTACCACTCGGCCATCCGGCAGGCGACCAAGGAGCAGGAGGACCTTCATGTCCGCGAGTACTTCGCCCATGCACCTCAAGGACCAGCACGGCAAGTACGCCTGGACCCGCCTGCGTCACGCCCAACGGCCCGCCGGCGGCGCGCAGCCGGCGCCGCGGACGCTCTCTGGCTCACCGCAGCAGCAGCTTGACCAGTGGTATTCCTCCCAGTCCCGGCTGCTCGGCGCCCCCCCGCCGCCTCCGCCGCTTGGCCCTCTGGCGGCCGCACGCCTGGCAATAGCACCGGCGGACGTCCCTGCGCCGGCGCCCACGCCGCCCCGGCGCCGCTGAGCAGGACTATACGTACCCAGCCCTGACAGAACCCCTGGCCGACCCCAACGAGCTCCCGCCGTTCACCGAGCTCGAGCTGAGCACCGCCGCCAAGCAACTCCGCTTCTATGCCGCCATTGGACCTGACCAGCTCCCAGCCCCGGTGATTACTTAAGCTGACGGCGCTCACGGGGTTCCTGCTTGACGTCTGCAACCGGATCCTGCTTGCCGACGCGCCGCCGATTCCTGAGTGGCAGCACAGCTACCGTATGTATTATGCTGTACAAAAACAAAGGTTCCCCTGACGACCCCGCCAACTACAGAGGAGTCTGCATCCAGAGCGCCGCACTTAAGTTGTTCATGCGCATGATCCTCAACTGCCTTCGTTCTGCTCTCGACTGTCACCTTGGGGAAAGTCAAATGGGCTTCCGTACGTCCTGGGCGCAACACCGTCATGGCCATCTTCGTCGCGCGTCGCCTCTTCGAGGAAATCGCTCTCCTGCAACCTGGTGAGTTTCCCGCCATCCTGATCTTCGTCGACTTCATCAAGGCTTTTGATTCTGTCCTCTGGGACGCTCTATGGGCTGTACTTGCTCGCGCTCGCGTCCCCACTCCCCTGATTACCGTCATCCGCACGCTGTATGAGGGGTCGACCACTTCGGTGCGCACTCAACACGGCATTACCCCGCCATGCCCACTGCAGACCGGCGTCTGGCAGGGTTGCGTCCTGTCGCCGTACCTGTTTATTATTGTAGTGGATTATGTTAGTGCGCCAGGCACGTGCTCGCTTTGGCTAGCATTGCAGGCCGTGCCCCTGGCCTAGCGATCACGAACGAGCTTGGGGAAGGGGGGCCGACTAACAAGCAGAATTTACTAGCTGACCTCATTTATGCCGACGACATCACGCTCATCGAGAAGCCGGAGTCTGCCCAACTTTGGCTGGACTGCCTGGCGCTCGAGGCTCGGGCGGTTGGTCTAGAAATCAGCCCCAAAACGGAGGCCCTGGCCCTCGGCATGGCAGGGCCCCCACCCACACTCCGCCTCTTAGACGATGCCGAGGTCAACTACCCTCCTTCAGGCCGCTTCAAGCTGCTCGGCAGTTGGCTTCCCGACTGCGAGGACGACATGACGACACGGATCGGCATGGCGTGGGCGCACCTCCATGACCACCGCCGCTGGTGGAGCAACCCCGCCCTACCCCGGATCGTCAAGCGTGACCTCTTCAAGGTCGTCATTCTGACGATCCTGACCTACGGCGCCGAGAAAAAGATTTCCGAGTATCAGGAAAAATTTGCTAATCCTGCATTTGCTGCATCACGCGGTTATATCGACGATATCATTCGCCCTTACAATACCCGCTGGAGAATCTGTAAGGCATTGGCACTCTTAGAGAAGAAGAAGGTGCAAAAACCTTGGAAGAAACACGATAACCTGCCGTTGTAGGGTACAAGATTTATACAGTTGGAAAGAACTGGTTGTCATTCCTGCGCAGGTACACACTAGCGGCAGAAATAAATTTTATTACAAAAATTCCAGCTTAATTGATTTGCATTTATCAATACAAAGGGCGCTGAAGGTTTTGATGCTGCTGAAGGCGGTAGAAAAGAATTTGGCGGTTCAAATGAAAACAGGAGAAGAAGTTTTGATGAAAATGCCGGTTATTTTTAGCGGAACTATCAGCCACTTATCTGGATTATAACTTGTTGGCCATAATTCAGCCACAAGCTGCTTTACAGTTAGGAAGTCACTATCTAAGTAAGTAAGTAAGTAAGTACTTGCGTGTCATGCGCAAAGGCATGCCACGGAGTACTATGCTAATCTCATTAGAAAAATAATTACACAAAAGTTTAAACAAATATCGTCTGCATCATCCCCCAACCGTTAAGCACTAGATGGGGATGTAACTCACTATCTAAATAAACTGCCGCAATCAAAGATTCTAAACAATTCTCAAGGTTCTTATGGTTTTGTCTTCCTCCACTCTTCTCCAGCGAACAAAAAATTAATGAAGCAAAGCTTAAAATTGAAAAAGTAATCGTGCAAAACAACCAGGCTGTGGGTATAGAAGAGGCCGATTTTGAGTAAAATATATTGAGCATCATCGCAAAAGATTGCTTCAGTGGTGGAAACTACGCCAGGTAGAGTAATTATATCCGAGATATTGCCAAAAGATTCGAACATGAGTTTCGAGCTGATTAATAAGCTGATGACCAAAAAGGAAATATCCAATCTTATCGATATGGTATATCGTCATTGTGGTCAAAAGAAGACGGTAATTTTTGCTGATCAATTGATGCAAGTAGGATTTTCTTATGCTTGTAAATCAGGTATAATTATTTGGATGGAGAGATGAAAACTCAAAAGCAACTTACCAGTTATTTAATTGATACAAGAACGCTTATAGTTTCTGGGTGTTCTCGTAAAGGACCAGATACTAGCTTCATAAACAATTCCGGGCTAACCCCATAAGTATCAAGCATATCCTTAAGTGGCTTATTCTTGGCCATAGCCTCAAATAGCCCATCATTCCTGAAACTGACATCTTTGATACAATCAGTAAATTCGGGAGAAGTAAGGAAAGTTTTAATTTTTTCAAGTGCATACTTTCGCGCTTCTTTACGTGGACACTGACGCAGGAGCTGGAGCAACGACTCGACGGCGCCGTCACCAAGATGCTGCGCAAGGCCCTTAACATCCCCTTTGGTTTGCACATTAGTAATGAGGATTTGTACGCTGATTTGCCCTATGTTTCCCACATTATTAGGCACAGGCGCCTGGGCCTAGCCGGGCACCTGGCCCGCACAGATCAGGTAGATACATCAGATAGACTAGCTGGCACCAAGCCCGCCCAGCCTGGGCGATATGTCCTCACCTGGCGTGCCCCCGGCCGCGCGCGGCAGGGCCGCCACCCATGGACTTTTCGTGATAGACTCGGCATGGACATGTGCTACACTAGACGTGACGGGCTCACCCCCGGGCAACCTCCTGGTTTGTCTGTAATATGGAGGCAGATGGTGCGCAAGGATAGATGGCAAGTAGTGATGAAGGAGACCACCCCCAAGCCTGTGGGGGCTCCGCGTGTGACCAAGTATGGCATTCATAGCGATTCGGGCCGCGGTGCCCACACCCCTGTAACTAGGACCTAGATAGCTTATACCATCCATTCCATCCCATGTTCCCCTCCCACTGAGGACTTATGCTCACGTGACGCAGTCACGTGTCTATTAATTAATTAATGCGGTCTAGATCATACGTGACGCAGTTGCGTGTCGAAGTCCTTCCCAGGCCTGGTGGGCCGGCAGCGATGTTGCTGCGTGTCGTAGTTTTGTGTTGCTAGCCAGGGTAGAAGTCCGCAGGTGGAGGTTATTGGCCCTGAGGATAGCCGCTACACTACCGCCTCCTCTGCCATTACAGTAGAGGACAGCTCGGATGAGAATTACATCCCCATCTAGTGCTTAATGGTTGGGGAATGATGCAGACGATATTTGTTAACTTTTGTGTAATTATTTTTTCTAATGAGATTACCATAGTACTCCGTGGCTTGATAGTACTCCGTGGCATGCCTTTGCGCATGACACGCAAGTACTTACGTACTTACTTATAGTACTCCGTGGCATGCCTTTGCGCATGACACGCATGTACTTACTTACTTAGTTTTGTGTTGTAGTTAGTTGTGTACACCTTGTGCTGGCTTGATCCTTGCATGCATGCCCGTGTCAGATTATTATTATTATTATTATTATTATTATTATTATTATTATTATTATCATCATTATTATTATTTTCTTTAGGGTTCTTCTTTTCGGGGTTCAGTTTCCTGTTGTTGCATGCCACTCTCACCTCCGTAATTCATCATTCTCAATGAAGATACATTAATTAATTACTTAATTAATTTACACGTAACTGCGTCACGTGAGCATCAATTAGGAACATAACTCCGTTGGGAGTGTATGTAGCACATATCCCGGAGAAGGGGCATATGGCTTTTAATACATTCTAAGCTACTTCCTGCAAGGGTGGGAATGTAAACGACGCTTGCTCTAGGTGCACCAAGTGCACCTGCACCACCACGATCTCTCAGAGCACAAAGGGGGCCCGTCATGGGGTGGAAGATCAGCATGGCTATACAAGAGCTAGGGCATGGCTTCTCAACAGAGAGCGACTCTCTGCATAGGCAGAGAGTGGCTAAATTCTGAGCATCAAGTCCTCAGGGAAATATCAAAGAGACAAAAGGGAAATATACATATGCATAAGTAATCTTGAAGTACTTACGTTCCAAGCACCGGGGCATGTCACATACACATAAGCATGGCTTACGACCTTGATCTGATCTCCCAGACTTCCTGGGCCGAGTACATGCCAGCAATATTGCTGTGATCGCAGCAATGGTGCTCACAACTAGACACTCCCGGCCAGTTAGGCTCGAAACACACGCCCTGATCAAGCATGCTGTTTCCGGCCCCACCGTCTAGGTCATCTAGTCGCTCCACACGTAAGCCAGCCATAATTTCAATGCACAAGGATACACATTTCCATCACCATTCATCTTCATCATCCTGAACGACTCGAAAACGCGGAAAAGATAACGGCAGGCTCGAGCTACCATGGTCCGGATTCTCCCGATTTCTGGCCTGCGCTGGTTGTCTCTTTGATATTGCTGTGAGGCTATCGATAATAATAATTGCAGACCACCACGCACAGGCACAGCGCCGATAACTCAGTGACTGCACCAGGCCAGGTCACGTCTTGTCCATGTCACTTGGTATAGCGTGTCAGGCTTGTTGCTGCCTTCTTGGCATGCATGCTCCCCAGGAACTCTCGGCTGTAGAAAACCGAAGTCAACATAGTTATCTCACTTAATAGATCCCAACAACAGCCATGAGCGGGGCGCGTTGAGTACTGCCAAAGGCCGCACCCCGTTCGGCCACGCAGGCTCCGTGGCGTGCATGCCCCACATGGCTGGTGTCGCGTACAAGCCATAAACTTGAGCCGTAAATCGTGACTTCGGTTGCCGCCACAAATTCCATGGGACCGCCCGCTTGCACAGTGCCCTTGCCATATGGCGCTGGTTGTCTCATTGATATGGGGCACCGGCGGGGAAATCCCACACGTTTCCTTGGCTGGAGAAACGAAAAGCACATCTACCGGGCCCCCAGCCCATGGGACAGCTCCAAACATAAAAAAACGCCAATATCCCAGTGGTGGGCTGGTGTAACCCAAAAAGAATGAGCCCGGCTGTTGCCTGGCCCAAGTCTGTTACCAAGCCAGAGCTCATAGTTTCCGAGCTAAACATGTCACCACACAGTCAAAAAAGAAAGGGGAAAAAAGGGTGCCTCTATATTTTGTGGCCGTGGAGCTATGTAAACAATAGTCATAACAAAAACAAAGCCCCCCTGCACCCCCCCAAAGAATTCCTAAGACCACCCCCCCTCCCGCATTACGCAATCCCGCCCCCGCCAGTGCTCCGCAAGCACCGGACGGGGGCACACTCTTCCATCCACCCACTAGTCTTCAATCCACTCACTAATCGGCTCCCACTGCCATGTGGCGCGCGGGCGAGACACTGCCAGAACCATGTGGCGATGGGGGCTCAGGCTCTGCGGCATTCCCCCCCGCATCCCACCCCACCCCCGCACCCCTTGCCGCCTTCATAGCGACCCTTTCAGTCTATCTCCCCCTATTCCACCCCATTCCCCCAATCCACCCCTTCCTCCTCCCATTGCCTCCCTTTCCCCCCTTGTGCAGTGGCTCGCCGCCGCCGACGGGTACCCTCGTGACATGGGAATTCCCTCGCCAAAGCATCGGGACGTGGCTGTCAGGAGGTCGCCGTCGGCACGAGCCCAAACGGCGGCGCATTGTCGGGCTGCACCTGCAGCACGACCACGTCACCTGCCGGGCTGGCCACGAGGTGCCCGCTCCCCTCCTTGCCCGGCTGGTAGTCGCTGCTGTCCCTGCTCACCAGGTTGCTGCTGTCGTCCTTGTCATTGTCTGACAAGCTCACGTCCGACGCCCTGGTATCCCGGCGCTGCTGATGGCGCTGCATCTCCGCGCGCACGCCCTCGGGAAGGAAATCCAGGCTGGCCTCAAGCCAGTACGTCGTCGTCTCGCCCTTGCCCTTGAGCATGACTTTGCCCCGGCGGACCGTGCGCAGGCTCGGGTCCTGCCGGCGGAGCGCGACCGCCGCCGCCTGCGACAGGTGGACGCAGTCAGGCTGCGAGGACGTCTCGATGCGGCTCGTCATGTTGACAGTGTCGCCAAACAGGCAGTAGCGGGGGTTGAGCGTGCCGACGACTGAGGCGACCACGGGGCCCGTGTGGACGCCCGTGCGGATGTGGATGGTGCCCATGGAGGGGTCATCCAGCTTGACCGCCACCGTGTTGGCCACCTGCCGAGAATGGGAAAGGGTCAGGCAGTGGGACAAGGGGTATCCAACCAGAAGCCTCCGTCAGTCTATCCGTCAGTGGGGGAATGGATTGATTGAACGTGCAGCAGCGGGGATGGATAGGAAAACATGGAACAATTTGGGAGAGGCAGCTATATAAATACTACAATCACACAGGCTACATTAGGCACAGGGCCATGGGAACAGATACTCAAACATGATCGCACCCCAAGACCATGTACAGCAAAACAGGGACAGCGATCACAACACGCGAGATAGCGGTACCTACGTGAGCTGCTCGTTGTGTATAGGGATTGAAGGTTTCTTTCTTGGTGCCTCCGTGACGCAGCCACGTGCATAAATACTTAACTAAGCAAGCTCTGAAGTGAAGGCGGGTCCTAACCTCGCTACCACATCTTTCATTAGCAGAAGCGCTAACCAGCCCCTAACAGCCCTATGCTCGCTCCCACATCTTTTATTAGCAGAAGCGCTAACCAGCCCCTAACAGCCCTAGGCTTGCTACCACATCTTTTATTAGCAGAAGCGCTAACGAGCCCCTAACAGCCCCAGAGCTTTGTGTAGCATCGCAGATACAAACGGACAGTGTTTCTACTTCCCCTTCCCTCCCTCCCTCCCCCCAGGGCGCCTCTCCCCCCCCCCTTCAAATACACCTCATGCCCTCCCTCCCTCTCAGGCCCCTCCACGCACCGCGATGGCGTCCTGTGCAAACCGCACTATGCGCGCCGTGTGGTCCTGGGCCTTTGGGTGCAGGTTGCCCACCACCATGTACGCGTCGCCGATCGTCTCCACCTTGAACAGGCCGTGCTTGACCGTGAGCTTGTCAAACCGTGTGTACAGCCGGTCGAGCATCTGCATGACCTCAATCGGCAGCAGCTTGGCGCTGTGCGACGTGAACCCGACGATGTCGCTGAACATTATGGTGACTGACTCGTGCCGCTCCGGGGGCACGCTCTCCCCACGGTGCAGAGCCGCGGCGACATGTGGCGGCATGATCTTGTCAATGAGCGCCTCCTGGGCGGTCAGCTTGGTCGTGAGCGTGGAGAATCGCTGCAGCCCACCCTTGGCCTCGTAGATCGAGAGCAGCTGTGCATGGATCTCTTCTGAGGTGGGCCGCCGCTGCGGCCAGGGGCTCAAGCAGTCGTACATGAGGCACTCGAGGTCGGGTGGCATCGGTGCGATCGGCTTGGGACGGACGGTCCCGTTCAGGACACCCTGGACAATATCCTTGGGGGACAGGTCCATGTACACGTCGGTGCGCGCAAAGCACTCCCAGATGGCCATCCCAAATGAATAGGAGTCACTTGCGGGGCTAGGGGGTTTCCCGGCGAGCACCTCGGGGGCGGCGTATTCGAGCGTGAAGGGCACGGTGCCCTTGCCCAGCGTGCTGTTGAGCAGGTAGAAGGGGCTCACCGACGACATCTTGAGTGACATGTGGTCGTCCAGGAAGAGCGATCTGCGGGGAGAGGAGCGTGCGGTGGTTGGTTTTCGAGGTGGGGGGGTAGCACGCAAACCATGGTGTCAAGAGGACAAACCAGGATCGGGACACAATGGGATCCAGGCCTCGGGCAGAACGAATCGCATGGCAAATGGCACAACTAACGGCACAACAAACGGCACAACAAATAGCGAAACAAACAGCACAGCAAATGGCAGAGCTAACGGCACACCAAATGGCAGAGCTAACGGCACAGCAAATGGCAGAGCTAACGGCACAACAAACGCACAAGAAACGGCACAAGAAACGGCACAACAAATGGCACAAGAAATGGCACAGAGAATAACACAACAAACAGCACAACAAATGGCAGAACTAACGGCACAACGAATAACACAACAAACGACACAACAAGCGGCACAACAAATGGCAGAACTGAAGGCAGAACCACAGGCACAACTTACGGAGGGTTAGCCGGCATCACAAAAACACACGTAGGGGCGATAAGGTCACGATGGGGGGAGCGCTGGTGAACATGACAACATCAGTCCACCTTGATGCGGGCCAATTGACCCCGGGCTGCCCATGACACACGAGTGAAGGTAGACACTCATCCTGGGGGGCTGACTGACCGAATCATTCTTTCCCCCCTTCCCGACCAAGCCCCCCTTTCCCCCCCGTCCCTCTTCCCCCCCCCCCCCTCCCCTCACTCAAGAACCAGGACACCAGCTCCATGCCACCAGCCGGCACGGATTTGTCTGGGCTGAAGCATGGCATCAGGAATGGGATCGACCCCGCCGTAACCTTGGTGGCTCGGTCCCATACCCGGCACTGCACAGGCGGAGTCGTGCCTGGTACACTGGGAGCCCACTCACTTTCTATTTTTAATCAGCAGACTACTCGCTGTCTACTTTTGATCCCACCGCAAAGCGCCTAGTGATGCCAGGCAGGTCGCATCAAGCCCCGTCAGGTAATGTCCAGTAGTGATGGTGATAACAAAAAAAATCAATGATGAAGATGACAAAGCAAAGGGGGGGAAAATGCAAACAGCGTTGATTCCCGGGTCACCCACGCACTTGGGGTTCAGATCGCCGAACACAACGACGGGCCGCTGTGAGTGCAGGTACTTCATTGCGGCCGCCATCTCCAGCAACAGCGACACGACGACGCCCCCCTCTAAATCTAGCGTCTTGTTCTGGATCGCCGCGTGCAGGCTGCCACCCGTGAGTCGCTCCAGCAGCACGTACACGCTGTCCCTGGTGACTCCCCCCCCCAGCACCCGCTCAATGTTCGGGTGGTGCATCTCCATGCCGTCGAGGATGATCTTCTGCGTCCCCTTGAGGACCGCACGCTTGAGCTCGCGGGGGAGGGGGGGGTAGTCCTCCATCGCGATTGAGCTGGAGCCGCCGTTACTGAACGCATACCGTGGCGTGTCCGGCCCGCCACCATCCACCATGGTGGGCCCCTCGGCGGCGTCCTCGCCACCCCGGGCCCCCACCCCGCTGGGCTCGCCCTCCACGCACAGGTGCACATGGACGGGCTCGTCATCAAAGAACGGCCTGGGCGCGTGGCACTTGATGACCTCGTTGAAAAACACGTGGAAGCTGGAGCGGACACGGACACAAGGACCCACGTGGGTACACCCTGGCTCGCGCCCGCTGCCCACCCCCGCCATTCCCACACCGCTGCTAACGGCCTGGAAGAGGGGATTGCTGGCATCCGACCCGAACGAGGCCAGCAGCTTCTGGGTCAGCGGTACGCGCCGGACGGTCACGTCGCTCCCCTTATAGGCGGCATCGCAGATCACCGTGCCGCAGTCAACCGCCTTGGGCAGACCCCACCGGATCGACCCTACGTCCACCTGCCACGCCTTCTGCTTCTGGCGCACGTGCCGGAGCAGCCAGAGCCCATTCAGGATGAGCAGGAAGACGATCGTGGCCGCGAATGAGACGCCCCAGATCCAGGCCGTCTGCTTCTCCTCGTGGCGCTGGAAGTGGATCGGGGCAGGAGGGGGCGACGGGGGCGGCGGGTACACCCGACGGCTGATAGGCGGGGCCCAGGGGGGGCTCTGGGACCCGTCGCGCCACGTCAGAGGCTCCTGCAGCGTGAACGACCGCGTGCTGTAGTCCCACGTGTGTGTCACGACGGTACGCACGCGGCTCGGGGTTACGCTCCCATCCGCATTCCCCACGCTGACCAGGTTGATGATGTCGATCGAGCCAATGCGGTTGCCATCGGCGTCGTAGCTGACGTTTCCTGACGTCCCGACAAAGGACGAACCCACCATGGCCTTGTACAGGTGCGTACCGTTGAATGCGACGTTCCCAAACAGCTGGCACGTGGTCCAGTTGGAGCCCTCCATCTGCGAGATCACGTGACGGACGCCATGCGCGATCGTGTACACGGCGTCAACCGTGAGCTGGTGGCTCACCGCGAAGACCGCAGGGGCCGCCGGGTAGAGCGTCCGGTTGGCGGTGCGGAGGATCTGTTGGAATTCAGCCGTGGCCGGCGTGTTACCGGGCCTAGAGATCATGCCGATGATACCGCTTGTCGCATTGTAGAAGGTGCCCATGCTGATGCTTGGGTGGAGACCATACGAGCGCATCAGCACCTCCTGCGGCAACCACGGGGAAGATACAAGCGGTGATGGCGGGGGACATTAAATAAAAATTAAAATGGATGAGACAACTATACAACAAGAAGAACACGAGTTGCTGTGCGAAGCCCCAGTATCCATCAGCATGGACAACGGCAAAAACAGACAAGCCATGTGTGCGTGTATGGGGGGGGTTACCTATTCTATTTGGGGGGGGGAGGGTATAATATTGGCAGACGGAGGGGGGGTTAACCCTTAAATGGTGTACGCTCAGTCCTAAAAAACGGACTGAGTTGCACATCTTCGCACATATGTTTGTCTATGGCCTAAAAGCAATTTCTGGCTACCCCTTGGTACCAAGCATGCATTTACGTTGAATTTCTTTGGGGACATGCCATTGGTCCCATATCTATGACTTTTGGGTGCTATAAATAGCACCAACCCCTGGGGGGTACGGAAAAATGGGATTTGAGACATACATCCTGCAATATGGACCACTTATACAAATCAGAAGGCCCTGGAACTTCAAAGGCAGTTACTTTATATCACAGGCATGCCATCAATGCATTCACAACATGGCATGCCACAGAACTGCACAAGCTAGCTAGCAAAAAGTCCAAAGTAGCTCAGTCCGTTTAATAGGACTGAGTTTTTTTTGGGGGGGGGGCTAGCACTACCGTTTTGGTTTCCTATCCCAATGTGGCATAAAACATCATAGCTGGCCACACATGCATCCTCCAACACATTTCCAGCATATAAAACAGCAGCTCATGCTATAAAATACTGTAAATCTGGTGCCATTGGGAATAAAGCACGTGTAGAAGGCACACGCAAGGAGCTTATTACCAACGTACCCTATACGCTACAAACAACTTCAAACTACAAGGAAAAAGGAAAGAAACAAAATTAGCAACTTGCTGATGCTTCAATGCAAGCAGATCCCAGGCATCTCTATGTCTCTAACACACAGAAAACACACAAAAAGAAGGCGGACTTGGCCAGCATGCATGCCTAGAACTGGGCAGAAAAACATTTGCCCTGAGTTGTTAAAGCAACGGAAAGCATCGTATCATCACAATAAACATTATTACAAACGATATCTGTCGTTATACCAACATTCATGTTGTAGCATACGCTAAAAGCAGTCAAAACTCGTTCAAAATCTGGCCGAGGTAACATTACTACCCACCCATCACAAGCCTATCCACAGAAGCAATAAAGCAACAAAAAGACACTCATAAAGCCTCGATTATAGCCCCGAGACTTGTAGCGAAACAATAAATGACACATGCGCGGTCACTGAGACATGATAAAAGGCTAAAACGTACCTGGTCGAAACCGCAGATTACCTTGTTTGCGGGAGCTAGCACGCCCACCCCACGAACGTAGCCTCAATTATGTCCTGGCCGCCATTGATGATCAACTGTTCTAGGAACGACGTAACTAACTCATCCATGCGCAAAAATCCGAACTTTTCCTGCCGAGCAACAAGTAGAGCTTGCACTGTCATCGCCTGGCCGCTCACGCGATTTGCTGCGCCGCCACATAACCTCGGGACATATCTAGGCATTTGTAAATGATGCACGGCTACGCATATAGCATTTCTAAGAATTATGTAGGGATGATGCCTACAAAGTTTCAGTCGAATACGTCAAGCCATGCTCGCGCCCCAGTCAGTTGTTTGTGCCACCATAGCCGCGGACGTGCATAATTTTTATTCACGTCGTCCTTGTTTGGCCATGGTACCCCCCCTACTTTCCTTGACCGTAGGTCCCTGTCCAGGTGTCCAAAAGTAGTAAACCAGGGGTGCACGATAATCTACAAATCTAGATCTCAAAGCTGGTCCAGACAGAATCTTAAAAAGTTTGCTAGAATCTGAGCTAGTTCTGCCACAAACTCGGTCCGTTAAATAGGACTGAGAAAAACTCAGTACTTCAAAACGGACCGAGTACCATTTAAGGGTTAAGGGGATCACCTGGCACAGGTGGCACAGGGATACGGTGATGTGGGGGGATGCCAGCACCATGTAAGGAAAAGGGTGTGCCCGTGCACAGATAACGTGTCGCTTTAAATTGGCTCTAAAATTCGCTGTGGCACCGCCAGAGCCATGATGCGGTTGGGTTGCGCGTGCCGCCGCTAATTCGTAGAACGTGCCTTGCATATCTGTTTTCAGATTGCAGTGATGGGTTGCGTGTGCCGCCGCTGATTCGCAGTGCCTGTTTTCTGTGTATCTGGGGCGTGCTCGTGACCTGACACTACGTGTTTGGAACTTCTCCTTCCGGTGCTGCCCATTCATGGGGCGGCCTTTTTGCGCATTATATAATACTACAGTATCAACAATACTATAGGAGTATAATGCTACAGCTTGATTGTGCAGACGCATGACCATGTGGAGCCGCTGCTGGCGTTGACAACTGGAGTCGATTGCCATTTCAGCGGGCCGTGCTGCAGTACTTGTGTCATATTAACAAGTCACCTAAATCTACTTCTTGGCTCCCTCCCTTTTTCCTGATTGCGCCCCGCCTATTCTCTGTTTCTTGTAACATTTGCTAGCCTCCTTGACTCCCCGCGGTTCCAGGCCAACACCTATGCCCACGCAGAGCAACGTGCACCCCATGCCTGACAAGGAGACCCTGATACACGTTCCGTATACCTGGACCTTAACAATCGTGAAAGTATTTTACCTTATATGTGTAAACAAAAGTGCACAGACCGCTACCGTTCGTCTCCAATCTGCATTTCACGCGCGTCGCCTCAACAAGCGTGCATCAGCACTTGTCAGCGTGCTTCTCGACGACCCCGCCAAGTCATCCCAACCGGCGTGTTGACTATTTAAACACAAAGGGAGGGCAGGCACGAGGAAAGAAGGTAACCCGGAAGTTTATCTAGTACATGGACCAAGCTTAGAAGCATATGGAATCAGCTTACGTAGTACAGAAGCCACGCTCATGATGCACACAAACCAAGCTTATGAAGCACATGAACCAAGCTTACCCCGCGGGCGCCCAGGAAGGGCACCTGGCCGAGCAGAAACGCGACACCAAAGCAGATGAAGTTGTGCTCGGGGCCGAGGCGGCCGTCCAGGATGGCGGTGCTCATGAACGAGACGAACTGGGGGAGCGCCGAGAAGAACACGACAGCATACAGGTCAGAGCTCAGAAACTGATGGACCGCCGCCGTGTGGTTCCCGTTCGGGCGCACAGTGAGCTGGAGGCCCACGCGGAGCGTGCGGCCTGCCAGGGTGCTCTCCTGGGCGAACGAGATGAACTGCTTCAAGTCCTGGATGGACGCGTCGGATTCCTCGACCACCACGACGACCTCCGTCCAGCCCTTGTCGACCACAAAGTCGACCGCCGCTTTCACCGACGTGTCGGCCACCAGCGATGTCCGCATGAAGGTGGGGTAGGACTCCTTGTTGGACAGGAGCGGGCTGTTGGCGGAGGAGGAGATCTGGGGGATGCTCCCGGCGCTCGCCACGAGCTGGATGATCTGGGACGCCTCAGAGGAGGTGCCGCCGAAGACGGTGATGAGGCCTGGGGGCACGTGGGCAGCAAGCAACCAACCCGTCAGTTCAGAGACCGTGTGAGCGACATCTCGGCGTGCCTCACGGCGTTCCAAATTTAAAAGCAGGGAGCGCATAGATAGCATGGAGTGAGTACGGACACGGCGGCAAATCTGCACATCCGCCGCGGTCAAGCAACCAGCCCAAGGTCTCGCAAGGTGATTTCAATCAAAAGCCACCGGCTGATTTCTGTAGAAACTTTACTGCTTGTCCTCCAATCGGCAGGAAACGCGTAATATATAGCTCTACCCAGCTTATAGCAAGATGTTCCTCTCCACGCAAAGTTTGAAACACTGCAAAATAGGTAAATTGTCATACCTAATAATATCACACACGGGGCACCGATTGATGCAAGGCTTACACCCTACCTGGTGTCGCGGCAACCTTCGTGATAGATTTGAAAATGCTTTTCCTGTCGTCGGAGGCGTAAAACCCCCAAACATTTTCCAACTGCACTCCCGGAAGGAAGGAATCGTCAGCATTGATTTGGTTGAAAGCTAGCTCCATAAGGGCGTAATGTTGCAACGTCTGCGGCGTCGTCGCACCGGCGCCACTGAGAACTACACTTGCAACTCGAAGCACTACGCGATCTCCATTGCAGACACACGTATCATTCGTTTGTGGGCACCCCGATTCGACACCTGTTGCCAGGCCTGCAGCAACTGCGAAACACAGGAGACGGATGAGGAGCCGCGCTAAACACATTTTGGTTTGTAAAACCGCAGGACGCTTTACGCGAGCCTGCATGGCAAATGCCTCAATAGACAGTTGAAATGACTACCATGGCGTGCGTTTAGAGTTCGCCCCGCAACAACGAAGGCAAGCACGATATGGTCTGCTGCATAACTGCATAGCCAGCAATTTAAGAGAAGCTGGCCTGGATGTCAGCCGCACTTTAGCAATCGTAGGCGGTACGGTCCTCCATAACGATTATTTTACCAATTTCATAACGGTGAGGATTGAGGAATGCCATCATTTTTTTATTTTACCAATTTCATAACGGTGAGGATTGAGGAATGCCATCATTTTGGCTGATACTACTGATAGGAGCCCTCATTGGTCGTGGCCTGATCCACGTGGGGTTGTAGTTTGTTAGTTGGTACTATTGAGTCTTAAATGCTCCTTTGGGACTTCAGTGCTTACGACAGATTCAGGATCTCATGGAAAGATTCTGCCAGGCTGTGTGTGGTGTTGTTCTGTTCTGTGTGACTAGGATGGATACGAAGATCTTGTATAGAATCCCATGGTTCTGATTGGTTCTCTTCAGGCTAAGGTTGGAGCAAGTTCGACAAGCACGTCGATATCAAGGACGTGGGGTCGCCATTGTTGCTACGTTGGTTTTGATTCACCATGGTATAATAAAGCTTGGCTTTGTTGTCCAATCCATAAGAGCCCCTTGGCTATAGACGTCCTTCAGTTCCACAGAGGTCGTCTATACACGAGCTTGTCTTTGTGTCTACAAGGGGTTGTGATTCCCTAAATCACGTGCTGTGGAATTTCCATCTCAACGTTGCTCGGATACGGCTTGAAGTTCTGCGACTCAGGAAAGCAACCCAGGTAAAAGATCTTTCATATTGGACTGTGGATGATGTTGATGATCATTTTTAGTCGTTACATTGGTATCGGGGATCTCTACTTTGGTGTTTCTCTTGAAGTCGCAACCTTCCGGGTAGTACAACGTTGATCAGATGTCTGTCATCCGAGAAGATTCATAGAGTTGCGGAAAACTTACGGTGTTACAGACTGAGACACATCCTGATGTGACTGTCTTGCTCTGTAACACTAGAAGTCAGCCGTAACCGTTGTCTCTACTAGGCAGACGATCGCGACTCCATGTGGAAGTATGAGTAGTTCGAAGACACAATCACCTTTACCCCCTACTAATCAAGGTTTGGGAGATCCGTCATCATCTCTGGAACCCATTGCTAGGGAAGGTGCTGAGACAACTACTCATACTCCACGGCGTCAACTTAATTTCAATCGTACTTCTATGACTGAAGTGAGGCGGGTTACACAATCACCTTCATCCCTACGGAACCAGGTGTGGGCGACCTTCTTCTCCTTCACCTCTCCCTAGAAAAGGGTGTTGCATAAGCCATTATTAACGCACCACTAAGTCACCGTCCCTTTCTTTAAATTCGTGCAATATTTCATTGACAAGCGTCCTTACTTACGGGCTTTCGGCTGGCTGGCCGCATCGTGCTGAAGTCCGACCACCGCCCTGTCTGTCGTGGCTGCTGACGCCGCAGTCTCTGCCTAGCTCCAAACATCTTTATATATCGGCATTACGCAAGTGTTGCTACGTTTCGAGCAGGGCAATGCGGAGTGTTGGGCCAGTAGCTCAGCAGGTCCGGCTCCAGAATCCTGCTAGGAGCTGTCTTTTTTCCCTGCAGGCTCTGTTTTCGGCCAGGCTGACATGGCGCTACGGGTTATGGCTGAGCCGACGCACTGTTGCTGCCGACGGCACCTATCACCCGGTTTCCGGGTTGCGGCTGCACGCACGACCACCACCGCGACCGCCTGACGACGTCGCCGTCTAAGGTTGTTTTTTTTTCCCGGTGCTGCTTTTCTTTGACGACATTTTTACGGTGTGGCTCAGGTTACACCTCGTGTCTTTTGAGGGTGGCTCTGGATGAGCGGACAGTAGGGATTCATGGCTGCCCTTTTTACGCAAGGTTCCTTTTGCACTCACTTGACAATCTTTCAGGATCCTTTTCTTCGGTGCATGGGCAGCCTACCCTTGCTGTTTAAGGACTGTGGCACGTCCTTAATTCACGCGTCGCCAAACATTTGTTTCAGTTGTGGGGGAAACATGTCTATGGCGGGCATGGTGCATGGAGGCTACGTTGGAGAGTACCCTGGTAGTGGACTAGTGCTGTTGGTGGCAACTGCAAGCACTCATGGTGACGAGTGCCAGCACTCCTGGTGACGACTACCAGCACTCATGGTGGGGCCTGAGAGCACTCGTGGTGGCGACTGCAAGCACTGCATGGTGGCCGCTGGCGACTCTGGTGACTTGGGGACGCCCAAGTGACGAGTATCTGTAATGCTGGTGCCTGCTCCTGACGCAGTGCTGGGTCCTGCCTGCTGGTGGACATCAAGCCAGCCTTGTGCAGTTTGCGTGGACTGACGGGTGTCAGCAGGCCTTGGACTTGCTGCAGCAGAAGCTCACGCCAGCCCCTGTGTTAGGATTGAGCATTCTTGGAATCCACCCAGCCTGCTATGACCTGTTGGTGATCTGAGGGAGGTCCCCAGTTGGGATGGATTGGGGATTTATTATGGCTCGGTTACCTGCCACTCTGTTGTGGTGATACAGCATCTGTCCCTGACTACCTCTTCCCTTGAGAAGGGCTGGAATCTTTGGGTGTGCTGTGGTGACTAGCTTTGATGAGCCTTGGACCCTGGCAGCCCAGTTAGTTATGGGGGTTGGCTGTATAGAGGGTTAGCCTTGCTACATGACACTCTGCTTCCTGCCCTGATCAAGCAGTGAGAGTTTTCAGTATTTCGTGGCATGGATCCCTGTGGATGACCCGTTATCCCTGGGAATGTCAGGCTTGTCTTTCACCCGTGGACTCTAGCTGAGGGAGGGTGGTGTCCCAGAACATGGAGTGGCCTCGCCTTGTTTGGCTTAGGTGCCTTGATCCTGTTTACTCCTTCTTGGATTCATGTGGACTCATTGAATCCGACGGGGATCTGAGTTGAGTGGGATGGACTCTGGTGGGAGTTTGGTTGGAATAAGCTGAGATGACATCCAGATTTTGGTGACCAGTTTCTGAGGATGGTTGAGGGGATCTGAGCTTGGATGGCACATGGAGAGTGACTTCTGTGTTGTACCCTCGACATATGGAGTGGTTCACCTAGGGCTTGATTCCTGGTATGATTAAGACACGTGGGTCATGTTCTGCATGCACGTCTTCGTGTACCAGACCAATAGTATATACCTGGAGGTTTCTACCTTGATGCTGCTGAGTGGCCTATGTGGATCATAGGAACTGCACGGGCCCCTGTGACCACTATGAGACTTTGGCCAAGGCGTTGGCTGCACTCAACAGAGAGGAGGGGGAGGTGAGCTCTGAAGGCTATGTGGAGGAGGTCCTATCTCAGCTGCACACAAGCCTGTATGAGAGTGGCTCCCCTTTTGTGGCTAATCTGCTGCATAGGATGTATGCATTGTCACCAGGACCTGAGATTGACATGAGGCCTTCTGAGGGGCCGGTCATGCTGGCAGCCTTACCTGAGGCCTTGAAGGAGGCATTTACTCAGTTGCAGCCAGTGAGTATGGGAGAGGCTTCCTACATGGAGCTGTTGGAGTTTTCAGTTCAGAAGGGTGACTTTGATTTGGTTCCTTCTTCCTCCAGCTCTGCCAGAAGGTGTTTTCCTTTGGAGACTTCTAACCTCTTTTGCAATCCAGGGTTGCCCAAGTACACTGTGGAACTTAAGGTCCGTCAGACGCCACTAAGGGTGCTGGTGCCTCTGATAGGTGCTAAGTGGTCGGTGGTCAAGACCTTTCTGCAGTTCTGGTGGGCGTACAGATCATGGGTGAGCAAGCACAAGACGTCCTCTACTTGGGTGATGGACCCTGAGAGTCAGTCTGTGGTGCTCCTCTCCTATCCAGGGGCATGCCTTCGCTATGCTGCCCAGATGGTGGCAGGAGCTGCTGAGACTTGCGTGGTGTTGCAGGTCAGCAGGAACTGGCCAGAGTTGGCCCACATGGTGGAGCAGTCTCCCATGTGTGGACTCAAGGGCAAGGATGGCCTGAATGGGGATTGGTATAGCCTGTGAGGAACAGGGCTGAGAAGGAAAGGGGGCTTTGGATTGTGGTGTGAGGGGGGGATTCCAGGATGGATGATGGGGGGGCTCCAGTCCAGTTCTGATGTTCCAGTCCAGAGTTCCAGGTTCCAGGATGCTGAATGGAAGACCTTGTATTATGAGATGTGTTTATCTGGATTTATAGTAGATAAGGTAGTGACTTGTCTGCTGTAGAAACCTGTGACTAGATGTTTATGAGATAGGAGGCCCTGTTTCCAGGGATGTAAAAACCCATCTGCTTTTCCCAAGAGATGGTGGATTTCTGTTCAATGTTCCTCTGCCTTCAAGAGTTGGCTATTGGACCTGGGAGGTCCAGTTTTGAGGGGGAGATATGTAACAAGCAAAAATGACTTTGTTGTTACATCCTTTGTTTTGTGAATGTTTGGCTTTTATTTGAGGACTTTTGGATCAGTATTGAGAAAGTTATGAGGTTTCTAAGACGACGGTACTTGGAGCTGATACTTTGTCAACCAACTGATAGGAACCCTCATTGGTCGTGGCCTGATCCACGTAGGGTTGTAGTTTGTTGGCTGATACTACTGATAGGAGCCCTCATTGGTCGTGGCCTGATCCACGTGGGGTTGTAGTTTGTTAGTTGGTACTATTGAGTCTTAAATGCTCCTTTGGGACTTCAGTGCTTACGACAGATTTAGGATCTCATGGAAAGATTCTGCCAGGCTGTGTGTGGTGTTGTTCTGTTCTGTGTGACTAGGATGGATACGAAGATCTTGTATAGAATCCCATGGTTCTGATTGGTTCTCTTCAGGCTAAGGTTGGAGCAAGTTCGACAAGCACGTCGATATCAAGGACGTGGGGTCGCCATTGTTGCTACGTTGGTTTTGATTCACCATGGTATAATAAAGCTTGGCTTTGTTGTCCAATCCATAAGAGCCCCTTGGCTATAGACGTCCTTCAGTTCCACAGAGGTCGTCTATACACGAGCTTGTCTTTGTGTCTACAAGGGGTTGTGATTCCCTAAATCACGTGCTGTGGAATTTCCATCTCAACGTTGCTCGGATACTTGAAGTTCTGCGACTCAGGAAAGCAACCCAGGTAAAAGATCTTTCATATTGGACTGTGGATGATGTTGATGATCATTTTTAGTCGTTACACCTTCGTACGTTTTTTTTTTTTTTTGAGACTACAAAATATTGTTTTTTTTTTGAGACTATATACGAAGGCAAAATGAAAAAAGTAAAAACGTTAGCCGCCGACAATCTGGAGCGTCCGATGATGGATCCAACGGACGCGATAAACCCCCTAAGTTAGCGGCTCGGGTCGTCCGTACAAATACTAAATCACCAAACAACCAATACAAAACAAGCAAACTACGGAAAACAAACGGCCTTCGGCCCCAACCGCATAGACGCGACGCGAGGGATTGGGGCACATGTCGATGTGCACATGTGGTTTGGCTAAGCTTAGCCGCCTAGCGGCTAAGCTTAGGTAAGGTTTACGAAACATTTCAAACTTTTCATTAAAATTATATTAAAATATTTAAGCGCGACGCACAGCGTCTCCACAGACATTTTTCTACCTACAAAAGTCATACAATGTTAATAATGATTCTGGCGCTGTCACAAGGTCCGGCCGGCGACTTGCGCCGGAAATGCGCGGACTAAAATTAATTTGGCATTTCCTCACTTGACTTAGTGTTTTCCTGTTGACATCATGCCCATTTAATAATTAATGCTGCTGTTACCCTGCTCATGACCATGCCCTGAATTCCATTCTTTGGCGGTGACTTAGTGTTTTCTTGTTTAGGGGCTGGCATGCATGCGTTGGTTGACATGCCATGGACTGATGAAAAACGCCAAGAAGAGTATATGGCCCCGCTGCCACCAAAACTGAAAGCACCTGGTTGATCGACCAAGGGGATAGCCTGCACAGTGAGACACAAACACAGCAGACCCAGCAAAGCAAAATTCAGGTTGTAAGCGAGTGGAGATTACTTTTGACATGCTTGATGAAGAAATATATACCACACCTTCTATTGTCACACCTCAGTTCTATAAACAAATGGTTGCCGATTGATCACCTTATACACCGGCACGTAAACATGCTAGCAGACGCGCTCTTCAGTCCGGTGAAAATCCACGTGCGAAGCAAGTCAGCTTACGCAGAAAGTGTTACGTCCCAGCCCAGACACCTCTAGCCTGAGCTACGTAGCGAAAGATCTACCATGCCGGAATTAGGAAGATTCAAGGTGGCCTAATGCAGATTGCGCTTCACGACTGGGGTCGTGAGATATCTGGCACCGCGACTTGATGCCAAGCTACTTAATACACACTTATAATGGCTAGCAATACCAATTACAAATGGATAGTTGCCCCAGGTTTAATGTGTAGGCGTATTCGCACTTATCATTCATCAAACCAAGAGGACGAGACTCTCGTCCTCGGACCAATTTCACCTAGGTCTGCCACTACGCTGGCAAGGGGCGCCGACATGGCGCCGACCTTCCAAAGCATGCAGTCCACACAGGATCCTCGGGTCGACATCGACCCTCGCCTACAGAATCCACGCATGAGTACAATATCTCAACTAGCTATATAGTACGCAGCGCGGCGCGACTGCACCGGCCCCTAGAAGATACACGCATACAACAACCTAGGCCCAAAATAACTGGTCCGAATCACACAAACTGTCATAGTTCCATACCAAAAGTCCTGACCAAGGGACAATTCCCAAATTAAGTCCCGAAATGAGTCCCAAAGTCCTACGGACTATGACAACAAGTCAAACTACATAATTTATTCCATTGTTACGTCCGTCCAAAAGGGCCGGGACGTAACACTCCTCCCCCCCACGGGGGTCGGTAGTCCCTACCGTACAAGAGTTAGAAAGGAAACAAGTAAGCTACGCTACTATAAGAGTACTATGTCCCAACCCCGGTTCACCCGCGGGTTAGTAATACCAATTCCTCTAGAGGTTGATACACAGGACCAACCCTGACGTAGTAGCATGAAACAGGATGACAGGATCATTCCGCCATCCGTCATAAAACTCTCACAACCATCTCAGCGACCGCCGTTATTGACGCGCCGATCCACTGGAGCCACCTTAGGGGGCGCCACCGCGTGCCCTATCCCATCCACATAATAATGCACAGTCCATGTAATCCCGCGCAACCAGTCCTGAGGTCCTGAGCAGCCTCAAACTTGATGAAATGTTGACCATAGGGGTACTATGTCCCAGCCCTTGTGCACCAACGGGCCAGTGAAACCAGGTCCCCCCAGACTTGCCACGCAAGGGCAACTCTTTATATAGCCAATCGGGACTGTCAGCAGGAGGGAATATTTTTCATGCCTACAACTTGATGATCCGGCCGACGAGGTGGCCAGTCATGTATCCCGTCCAGCCGAAACCCAGCCTTACAGCGCGACTGATGCGCGTAATCACATGACGAGTAAGAAGTACTACTAGCGTCGACGACGGTGAGGCACAGCATGCAGTGCAGGCCCCATGCTCAGAAGCGAGGGCGTGCACCAGAAGAATCTGATCCATCGCCTCACTACCGACAGCTGTACGCGTCCTCTCAAATACAGGCGCGCCGTGAGCCAACCGACCATGCAACGTGGCCGTCCCTGGCCGCCGATGGAGTGGCTGTATAGAGGGGGGAAGCCCTAGCGTGGCCGCTAGAGTGCGCCTCCCCTGCACCTGCGAACGCATGCAGGTGCCCGCAAGGCCCTAGTGTGTCCACTAGAGTGCGCCTCGCCGTCTCTATCCAGCGCAGGAAACAGTCAAAGTCGATCAACACCGGAAACTTGGATAATATGGCACGTTAAGTGCCCAAAACTAGCAGGGCCCCAGCGTGTCCACTGGAGTGCGCCCTGCCAACTCCTCCACGAAGCTGCAGTAGTTTAGGCACAACACTGTTACGTCCTGGCTCGACTCTATCCCAAACATCTCGCCTGACCTTACCTAAACTAGTGATGAGGCACCTACCTAGGAGTGAGGAGCTATATTGGCTATAAGACCTAGGACGCGACGACGCTGCTTCTCAATGCATTCCCTTATAATACGCCATATACCGAATAAAACCAGGGTACTACGAAGGAAACAATACTACACTGCCGTGACCCAAGCCTATATGTGTTAATTCATTTAACACACGCCGAGTGCCATTCACGAAGGACAACTGCTGCATAAATGATCGCCGACAGGCGTGTATGCTCGGGCCGACATCGACCCTCGCCCACAGGACCAACGCACGTCCACAAGGTTCACACGCAGGATAAAAGGACCACTACTAAAGTACGCAGCGCGGCGCGACTGCACCGAACCACCATACTGTACAATTGCCACGTCACAAGGCCCGGTACCGACCGGCCAAAAGGTCCTTACTACACGTAAGCCTAGGAAAGTCAGCGAACTGCTCCGGAATGGCTGAGGCAACAAGGGACCTAATTTACGTCCGTAACAACAACAAAAGTTACGCGACGTAACACCTCCCCCCCACAAAGGTAGGGAGCCCTCTCCCTACGCACAGGGAGGAAACCAAGGGATAGGAAACCTAATGCACCCAGCACACACCAACACAATCGGCAGGCCATCCAAGATACAAAGCACCAACGTATTAACTCGGTCTCCACCACCACGCCGGGAGGTGTAGGGTTAACCAGCACCAAGCCTGGTGGTAGGTTCCCCTAACTGCCTGGAACAGAGTCCTTGCCGGGGGGACGGCACTGGGCAGGACACACAGAGTAAACAAATCAGTACCAAGGACCAAGAACGACCAGTCAACTGGCCAGAACGTGAGGGCGACTCTATATACCGGAGGGACAACACCCTCAGGTCGGGCCTAAGGCCCTCTATCTAGTTGCCATCAGTCTGGTAAGTGCCACGAGAGGCCAGCAGAACATCCAGATACGCATGGTAGTGGGCCACATCATCGGCATTGTCATGCCTATCTACAGTGAGGAAAACATCGGCCCACACGCCATCAGGAAAAAGACCCAGAAAGGCCCAGTAATACCTATGCTGCGTAAGAACGACCTGGCCACGGGCCCAGTCCAGGAAACCACAGGCAAAGAGGCGTAGGAAAGGCTCTACCGCGATCAAGCAGAGAGCCCGCAGGAGTAGGCGATGATACCGGATCCGAGAGCGCAAACCCGTCGGGAAGAACAGATCTACCAGGGGCTCCACGTCAGACGGCCACATCCGGATGTGCCGAACCTCACGGAAGCGCCACCGACGGGCACACTGTCGCGACCCGAACGTCTCGAGGTAGTCGAGGTAGTCGCTAGCCCGAGGAGGAGGATGGCCACGGGAGTCCAGACCCTGGCCCGGGATGGGCGCTGGACGACGGGCATCCCACTCTAGGATGGGCTGGAGAACCGTGCTGTACGTAGCACCCGGCACCACAGGAAACTCTACCGTAAGGGCATCTGAGGCCATAATGCCCAGAGGCGGAGGGTAAGCCCACTGGAACCCACCGTAGGTGTCCAAGTCATTGTGACGCCTAGCCCAGCGATACAGAACGCGCCGAACCAGGATCTCGCCCTGGAACACAGGATCAGCTACAATAACCATATCGAAAGGAGGCCGATCAGTCTCAATGGGTAGGCCACGGTCCCGCGGCGCCCGACACACCTGGGAGAACCCGAGGACATGGGCGAAATGGCAAGCTCGGCGGAGGCGCGCGGCAGGTCACACTGTCGGCAGGCGTGCGCAGACATACCGTACCCAAGGACAGGCGTGTCGCGCGACTCCGGCGTCGCATGCACCACAGAAGGGACCCGATCCTGATCGCCCTCGGACAACTCCCGGAGGGAATCAGCAGCGCGGGTGGCGCGGGATCAGGCCGCTGGCCCGAACAACCGCAGCCAAAGACCGCGGGGCCGAAGGGACAGGGGCCGAAGCAGGGGTAGGAACCGGCACAGACGCAGACGGCGCCGGTACAACAGGAGGTCGCGTCGGACCTGCTGCCGGAGGGGGTCGCGACGGACCCGCCACCGCAGCTGGCGCTCCGGTCTCCGGTGGCGGCGCACCCCCAGGCCACATGTTGAAAACAGGGCCCGTAGGGACAGGCAATCCGGCATACGACTGGTTACCATCCAAGCTCCAGTCGGGCACCGGAATCCTCTGCGGAGGACCACCCTCCCAAAGCCTGGGAAGACCGCCCGGGTCGCTAAAGAAACCCCGCGATGGCGGCGCTGGCGCTGTGGGGGGCCCGGAAGCGACGACGGCGGGCGCGGCCGCTGGGGCGGAAGACTCGCGCAGAGGCGCAGGTACGTCGGTAGCAGGCGCAGAGACAGCCGGAGGCGTAGGAGCCGCAGCAACAGAAGAAACCGCAGCTACCGAGGGCTCGCACAGCGCGGGCGAAACCGTAGGCGCCGAGGCAACCGAAGGGGAAGGGGGCACAGATACAAAGACACCCCACCTGGCGTGGCTGGAGCATGCGCCTGGGCCGCCATGAAGGCCCCGAAAGCCGCGGTCAGGGACTGGATCTGTGCCTGCATCGCAGAAACAGTCGCCGAGAGAGGATCAGGCTCACGATCCGAGCCCAAAGGGTAGGCTCCACCGACGCGCGCCGGGTCGACCGTGGTGAAGACGGGACAGGGGAAGGAGCCGACACTGAGGAGGAGGACGCTGCAGGGGAGGCCGAATACTCTGGCGTGTACTGTGCCTCGACTGGTGCGTCCGTAGGGGAAGGGTCGCCAAATGCTACTCCCGCTGTCTGGTCCGCGATCTCCATGAACTCGACCGCCCGTAGGAGGTCACAGGGGTTGTCATCTATATCTGCCTCGCCCTCGCCCGGAAGCCAGGGGAACACCTCCAGTAGTAAGAGCGGGCTACTAGGTCCCGTACCCGTTTACCACCCTGATGAGCAGCTAAGTCATGCAACTCAAAGAGCAAGGAGGAGCGACAGATAGGAGGGACATACAGGCGCCATTGAGGGGGAGAATCGCTATTTGCACATATAAAAACCCACCTACAAATTTACAAGGGTGCTTGCCTAATTGTTGGGGAAGGGCTGCAATGGCAGCTAAAGCTTCCGGCTCAGTGGCCGTAAATCTACTAATAAGGCGTTCAAGATCAGAGGTAGGCATCGCTACAGAGGTATCCAGAACAGGTTTAAAGAGGTCTCCTACCGCCTTGCCAAAGAGAAGGGGAGGTCCTAGAGGGACTATGTTATCATAAGACTTTCCTGACCTAGTCGCTATATGGCTAAGCGGTATGGAAATTTTATTTTTCCCCTCCCCCCCACCGAGACCACAGGAAGGGCCTCACACGGGAGAGAGAGTCCTACGTGAGAAAGGAGATCAGGCATGCGAACAGCAGTATGAAAGAGATAGGCATAGGATTCATCATCAGGTAGTTCACCATAAGGGGTTACACCCATAGTAGTAGGAACTAGAGTAGTATTGAGAACATCCAGGTCCTCGAAAAAGGAGTAATCTGCGCGACGGGAGAGTGCATCTGGTACTATGTTATCTACACCTGAACATACTGAAGTTTAAAAGGGGAAAACTGTGCTAAAAACTCCATCCAGCGCGCTTGACGAGGGGTAAGGTTGGGTTGGGAGAGAAGATGGGTAAGGGGACGGTGATCCGTTTGATAACTAATCTATAAGGATCTATCTCACAGGGTTCATTCAGGCAGACATCAAATTGAGCACCTTTAAGAAAGTGCTGCCACGCGTGGCAACAATACACCACCGCTAAGAGTTCCTGCTGGTGTACGGGATAGTTACGCTCCGCAGGGAGCATTGTCCTAGAGATATACTCAATTGGCTGTAAGCCCTGACCCTGATCCTGGAGAAGGACGCCCCCTATAGCTACCTTACTAGCGTCTGTAGCTACCACAAAGGGTTTAGTAGTATCCGGTAGGATGAGTACGGGAGGAGAGAGGAGTAGGGATTTTAGACACTGAAAAGCCGACTGACATTCACTACTCCAGACAAAGGGGATATCCTTCTTTAATAAATGATTAATAGGGGCTGCTATAGTTGCGAAACGCGGGATAAAACGCCTATAGTAAGAGGCAATCCCTAGAAAACTACGTACACCTTTAACGTCGGTAGGGGTAGGCCATTCCTGAATTGACTTAGTTTTATCCGGGTCGGTAGCGACCCCGGCATCTGACAAAACATGTCCTAAAAATGGTACACTCCTACCAGAACAACTTTAGCACGGCGAGCCCACAAGGAATTTTCAGCCATTATCTCTAATACTTTCTTTAAATCACGTAGGTGCGTTTCAAAATCAGGAGAGTAAATAAGGATATCATCTAAGTAAGCTTGAGCACAAGAACGGTCATGCTCAGATAAAGAAACAGAGGAGAAGGACGGATCCTTTAAATCAGATGACACTTGAGGAAGGTGAGAATTACCCATAACAGGTCTAAGCACTTCATTCATTAACATTTGAAAAGAGGCAGGAGAGTTACAGAGTCTCATGGCCGCTACTCTAAACTGATAATGACCAAAAGGGGTAGCAAAGGCGGTTTTATGGCAATCCTCAGGGGCTATACGCAGTTGCCAAAAACCATCCGCACAATCCAGTACCGTGAAACAAGTGGAACCTTTAACCTTATTAAATATATCATCAATACGAGGTAGAGGGTATTTAGACTTCACAGTAATGTCATTTAACTTCCTATAATCAGTAACTAGGCGAAACTTGCCATTTGGCTTAGGAACTAACAGGACACCAGCTGAGTAGGGGGAGTTACTAGGCTCTATCAATCCTGCTTCTAATAGTGACACTAAAATCTGTTTTAGTTCCTTTAACTCGGTAGGGCCCATTCTATACATCGGAGAGTGCGTAGGAACTGCACCGTCCTTAATAACTACACGGTGTAAAACAGAACGAGGAGGAGGATAAGAAGGACTCTTTTCTTCAAAAACTTTGGAGGAATCTATCACAGCCATGTATCTTACTATTTCGTTTTCAGTAATCCCACTCCTATTGTATCCACTGTGTTTACATCTATATCCACACTATTATTAGTGATAGGTATCTCCTGTACTTCTAACTGAAGGAACATACATAATAAATATCCATATTCCTTTAATTCAGATCGCAACTCATCATTGGACATTAATACTTCAGGTATAGGTCTTACAGGAGGATCAACAGGTGTAGGAGGAGTAATATCTACCAAGGATAAATTTTCTACTCTATAATGACGTTCCGGTACCCAGTAAGAGCTATCTGGAAACCAAATGACCATGGTAACATAATTAATGTAATCTTATTATCCTGGTGCCAATCTAATCCTAGTAATACATCAGCGGTAGTGATAGGGCCTATAGTGGCCGTCAGGTTGACAGTACGTCCTTGTATGACCAGGGGAAGGGACACCGTACCCGGGGAATGACTGGTGCGACCGTCAGCATAATGAACAGTGACAGGCTTGGTGTGAGGGATAGGGACTAGTTCTAAACGCCTAACTAGGGCCTCGCTCACAAAGGAGCTAGCCGCACCGCTATCCACTAACACACAGACATTCAAAAGTTCATCAGCATGCAAGAAGGGGTCTACAACAGTGTGGGGAACGGTTAAGCCACCATTCCAAAACATAAGAGGACGAACACGTAAGGGTAGGGATGATTCAGCTCCTACAGAAGTTATGAAAACAGGCAGGCAAAAATTATTATCTGGGGTACTATCTAAGGACCTGTCCAGGTTACCCCCGGCTGACAGGCCTACTGTTCCCCCTCCCCCCCCAATCCATTGGGACTAACCCCGAAGAAGTCCCTGGCGAAAAAGCCACTGCTGGAGGGTCGCGAGGGAGCGAAGAGGGTGCAGGAGCCTGATTATCATAGGGGAACCCTGAGGGTCCTGTCTGCACAACATTCAGCCTACTAGGGGTAGCTGAGGGAATGCGTCCTGGAGTGGGACGAATAGGAGCACGCTGAGGGGTACGAGGAGGGCGAGCATCGGGATGAGGGGGAGCACCAGAAAGGAACTTGGGGCACTCCGCCTTAAGATGGCCCACCTCATGACAATGATAACACGAGATGTGAGACACATCCAATGCAGATATATCTGTAACGCAAATATCGAATTCTTCTACATATGCCTATTCTTCTTCAGGAGTGAGGACAAGGTTATGAACCCTAGTACACAAAGGAGCATGAGCATACATGCAATCAGCAACACGGAGGAGATGGGTAGGAAGAGGAGTGGTAAAGAAATCTGCTACTCTTTATAGACGCTGTCGCACATGCTTGAGGGGCAGATCAGTGAAACGGTAGGCAGAGAACTGGCGTTTTACCTCACGTAATAAGGGTCTACTGAGGCCTTGAAGGAAACGAGCACGCACTTCTGCGCCCGACAAATCCCTAATTCGTACCATCTGTGCATCAAGTTCTTTCATATATTCCTTAAACGGTTTAGTACCTTGCTGCAAAGTACCAAAGGCTAATCTATCCTGCCAATCTGCATCAGGAGGAACTAAATGGCTCTCTAACCGCTAAAACAATCCTGCTACTGAGTTAGGGTAGGCATGAGAGGCCAAGGATTCACACTGGATGAGGTTGGCAAGCTCAGGGGTAATACAGGTAGTAAGATAGTGAGGGACTAAAACAGCATCAAGGAGACGCCATCTATTATGATTTTGCCACGACTCTGTGTTCTAGGTAAGCAGCATAATAAAAGTGAAAAACTGTCGAGGGGTAGACTTGACATCCAACTTGGGAAGGTTAGCAAAGAGGGGAAGAGCAGGGGGCTTAGGAGGATGGGAAGGATCAGATCTACCCATAGGACCACTGTCTTCTACTGCCACATCATGGAGGGATAGAAAGAACAGAACCAGAAGGTGAGAGGAGTATCTACACTAGAGGAGGATGACACCGTAGGACGAGGGGGAGATGGAGGTGGTGTAACCAAAACAAGGCTATGTACCGAAGGGCGAGCAAGAGGAGCAGGACGAGAATGGAGGCCTACATCTGATTCACTATGAGTTAAAAGGTAGGTCTGAGTTTCTTCAAAGGACATAAACTTCTTATATTTGGGGACAGTATATGTACGCGACTAAACGAACTTCCTAGCATCGGCCCACGATAAGAAAATAGATGCCCATTGAGGGGTAATCACTATGTAGTACTTATTTTGCTAAGCTATTATAACTAGTCGAATGAGAAGGAAAAGAACGTCTTGGGGGTACAGCACCAGAGGTAGGGGCTGCAGGAAGGGTAGAAGTATAGTGACAGGGGGAGGACGTATTGGCTCACTGGCCCGTTGCTGGGCAGCCCTAACCTTAGGGGTATCAGTAGGGTTACCTTGTACATTGAAGGCAGGGGTAGGGGAAGACCGATCAGGTTTCATAGGCAATAGTAGGCACTGATATGGGATCGAGTCGTTGAAAGATGGCGCCCAAATGGTCGTCGATGACCAACGCCGTAGCCGAGGAACTCCTGCTGTGGGGTACAACACCAACCACAAGGGTCTAAACGTAGGCATATACATCCAAGCGTAAAAGAGAGTGGAAGGCGATGAACAACGTTCTAGTATCGGCGACTAGCCGAATCTATTCCTAGGCACTTTCCTATTCTAGCCGATTCCTAATGAACGGATAGGAGGCACTTGAGGTGGAGGAGGTCCTACCTCTCCTCCCCCCCCCACAAAGCATCTATGATGCTCGCCTAGAGCTAACGAGCATATAAGAAAACGCAGCAGCATGCACGGAAAAGAGGTGTAGTCTAAAGGGACGCTAATCGTCCCACTATCCATCCCTATTGAACCGTCAAACCCACTATCTAACGTCAAACAGCACCCAGCAAGGAAATGCACACACAGATGGAAAAGGAAAAGGAAAAGGAACTAGCTACGTGAGGAGTTCATCCGCTTTGAGCAGGTCTAACTTCTAGGCAGGGCGTGTCCCGAATCGGGCAGCACTACCCCCCTAGCTTGACGGCGACCCGCCCATTACCTGTCAAGAGGTTGTCTTCTTCTGTGCCCTGGCCGCGGAAGGCCTCTGGCGTATAGGGTTGCAAGGGAACTTCGTCGCGTCTACCTAAACCTCCGCTACCATTGTTACGTCCTGGCTCGACTCTATCCCAAACATCTCGCCTGACCTTACCTAAACTAGTGATGAGGCACCTACCTAGGAGTGAGGAGCTATATTGGCTATAAGACCTAGGACGCGACGACGCTGCTTCTCAATGCATTCCCTTATAATACGCCATATACCGAATAAAACCAGGGTACTACGAAGGAAACAATACTACACTGCCGTGACCCAAGCCTATATGTGTTAATTCATTTAACACACGCCGAGTGCCATTCACGAAGGACAACTGCTGCATAAATGATCGCCGACAGGCGTGTATGCTCGGGCCGACATCGACCCTCGCCCACAGGACCAACGCACGTCCACAAGGTTCACACGCAGGATAAAAGGACCACTACTAAAGTACGCAGCGCGGCGCGACTGCACCGAACCACCATACTGTACAATTGCCACGTCACAAGGCCCGGTACCGACCGGCCAAAAGGTCCTTACTACACGTAAGCCTAGGAAAGTCAGCGAACTGCTCCGGAATGGCTGAGGCAACAAGGGACCTAATTTACGTCCGTAACAACAACAAAAGTTACGCGACGTAACAAACACCACTCCGGCCGACGTGCATAGACCGGAGCAGTCGCCGGTCCCCGCAATCCTTACTGCCAATGTGCCTGAACTCCACCGCAAGCGGGGGAGAACTCCTCAGCTCGCTGTCACACCCTCCGTGACACTTGCACCGCAAGAGCACGGTTGATGTTTGCGCAGGCCCATATGCATGTGATGCTCGAGGCCGCCGACGTGGACTGCATAGCGCCCGCAATGCCCGCACTTATACAATGCAATGGGCAGGTCGGGGAGTGACACGCCTTGCAGGAACTGCCGTATCAGTAACGTTGCCCCTGCGAGACACCGTGCTGCTCATGGAGTAGGGCCGAAGCAACCCCGCAGTCCCAAACAAGAGCTCCCCGGGCTCGATCGCGCCCAGCCCACAGGTGCTCAAGCACATACAGCGATCGTGGACCGGGGTCAATGCCGCGCACGACCGATCACCGCCTGTCCACCCCGCTTGACTGTCTTGCCCAGGATCCCCATTCCCGCAACAGAAACACGCCCCTATGTATGCAGTCCCCACCGCGCATCGCCACATCCCCCACTCGAAGCTTGAAGGCCTCTCACCACCCCTGTACCAGTGCATGGCCATGGGGTAGAGTACGTTTTGAAGCCCACACAGCCCGCCCGCCATGCACATGGAACGCCCTGCTCTGAGTCCCTCATCCATGCAACCTCGTAGGCGCGCGGACACGAGCCACTTGCAAATCACGCTCGATCGGCCTCCACCAGTGGTGCAAGGAACAACTCCCTACCGGGCTCAGCCCACAGGAGGGACGCGAACACTGCGCGATGGTAGCCATGAACAGGGTCGCGGGCAGTGACCAGGTGCTTAGACTCCAGCAGCTCGGTCCTGCCTGCCTCTCAGTCTCGGGTCGCCGTTACTACAGTCCCCGTGACTCGCCCTCGACGGCCAGATCCCGCACGTCCCATGTACCTCAGTGCTCTACCATGGCTCAGCGCGCGTCAGCGCCGGGTCCGCTCAGAGCGGATGTACCGGCCCTATGCAGTGATACCGGGTGTTACTCGGACACCGGCAGTCTGCATGCGGGGCGACAGCGCCACATCATGTGGCATCGGCACCATGCACGCGCACTGTTGAGGCGGTGAGACAATGACCGGACACCGCCACCTGCTTCTGATGCAACCACGACCGGCACCAGCGCAACCAGTGCAACCACGACCGGCTGGGTCATCCACCACTACTGCCGGCAGTACGTGCTGTCGCCCTGCAACTGCACCGTGCCCGCATATGCTTGCAGCCCCGGGGGCCCTTACTCCCGACGGTCGCGGCGGACGCGGGCGCGCCCCGCATGCACGGTTACTCGAGCCCAGGAGTGCCCTGACCCAGCTAGGCGTCGACTCAATGCCGGGGTAGCCAATTGGTTGGCTACCGACAATTCAACAAGGTGCTGTACATCTGTTTGCCGGCCGACCACGATTCAGTACAGGCTCCGCCCTGCCTGATCGCCCAGTCGCATCGGGGTTGCAACAGCCTCCACGCACCGTGCCGTCTCCATGCACCGTGCCGCAATGGTGAAATTAATCACGTACGGGTGCACGAGAAGCGAGGCGCGTCCCTCATGCGCCAGGAAGTCAGGGAGCCGTGACTCATAGCCGCCAGCCGGAAGACTCCCTATAATAATACTTGGCCGCGTGCCATGGGACTCCGCGTCCGTTGGTCACGAGGGACGCGACGTGCAGTCAGGCCGTAGTCTGGGGTCGCTGGCACTCGCTGCCGAATCCGGCATCCCACGCGGAGATGCCTCGGTACGGACGCCTTAGTAGTAGAGTCATCAAGCATCCGGTGAGCCCATGTCCAAAAAGGCCAGGACCATGTGCACATGCGGTGCTCAGTGCCTGACGTGGTCCTCTTCGGGACGACCCGTTCAAGCCCACCGCCAACTGCAGATTATCCCATAGAGAATATATCATGGAGAAAATATATTATATAGAAAATAGAGAATATCGAAAATATATAATATCCGCACGCTGGCGCATCGATCCCTGGCATGGCAGTAGAAGGGTCGTCGGATCCACGCGCGGCTGCGCATCGATCCCTGGCATGGCAGTAGAAGGGTCGTCGGATCCACGCGCGGCTGCGCGGTGGATTCCTACATAGATGGCCGGCTCGATCCAAAGTCGAACCGTGCCGATCATACAGGAGCTAGATATAGTTAAGAAGAGTATGGTATCATAAAGAAGTGTAGTGGACCAGTACAAGTACTTAGTATATAAAAGGTAGGTATAGTAGAGAAGTATATGGTATTATTAGTAGCCATCTGGTTTCATACGCTCTGCGACCCCTCCCCTTCCCCCGGGGACGACGCGTCCACGCGATCGTCCAATTACTGCCAAGGAGTCAAGGATGCTGGACCGCCGTGTAATGCTATGTGCCCTATACTCGCTGTCAGGGCACCAAAAGGAACCACCGGGAAACACGCACGCGAATGTCCACATCCTGCGCGTCCAAAGTCGAGCCCAATGATGGTGTCCGCTGCGTCCAGCGGTGCGATGGTCGCAGCCAGGTCGAACGGGGTGCCTTGCAGCACACCTTTGATATCTGCCAGACCGGGCGATTGGTGTTGGCGACCATCCGAGTGGGTCAGATGCACGGCCGTCCGGTGTGGGGGCTGGGCGTCAGGCCCAGCCGGCGCACCAGTGCCGCGTTGATGAAGGACGTGGAAGCGCCTGTGTCGACCAAAAACTTGACCTCCATGACGGTTGGTTGGCCGTGTCTGAATATATTATTACATTCCCATATAAAATATCCCATTACCGCCAACGGTACCCTATATAAAACCACTAGTGCTAGACGCCTAATAGTAATTTCCCATTACCGCCAACGGCGTCTATGCATGGGGTCAGTGTATGATTCCAAACACCCCCCCTTACTGCTGATAGCATGATAACAGGGTGACCTGCTACGGTGCAGGACCAATGCACCCTTCGTACTACTGACATCATGATAACAGGGTGACCTGCTACTGTGCAGGACCAATGCACCCTTGGTATTTGGTACAGATGTGGGGCAAAACAGACACCCCCCCCTTGCCCTACACAGGTGGGCATTCTCAGAATGGCTAAGGTGGCCAGCCACTTAGGACTGGAAAAGCGCACCGGAATGAACATATTATAAGATCAGAATATTATAAAAATATAATTATTAGTTAAATATACTTATATAATATATATTATAGTATACTTCCCAGCGGCAAACTCGTAACCGGCCACTGCTGGTGACTCAAAGGTCGCACGCTGTCTGGAGGCTAGTCGATGAGCCTCGATCTCATTGACCGCGCGCAGCACGCCCTTGGTAGAACTCATCGCTGGCGGCCGCGGCTGCTGGTGCTGAGTCGTGAACTGCCGGGCCTGCTGGCGCCCGCTCGCCCGCGTTGCGGGGCTTTTCCCTGGGGCCGGAGGAGTCCGGGCGACTGCCGAACGCCGGGCCTGAAAACCTGGGCTCGGTCTCCCCCGTGCCACGTCCAGCGTGCCTGCGACGGAGTTTGGGGCAGTCGCGCCTGAGGTGACTGTTTAAGGTATGTGTGATTATTATGGGGACTTAAATTAATAATTTGTAGGTGGTGAATCATTGCCAACTTAAGCGTCAGGAGCCAGGAAAATTATTTATTACGTCCATATGGTGTGGCTTTCCATGGCTACCTCAAGGTAGCGTGAACATTGGTAATTATGGTAGGTGAGTGGTGGCGGCGGCCCTGGTATGCGCATGGGCCGACAATGGGTCGATAACGACAGCTGGTATGTTGGAACATGGTGCATGCGCATGCATGACTCGGTACGGCATGGTATGACATGCACATGACACAATACTATAATCTGGTGAAGATAGTGACCAACGGTCCTAGTGCCATTGTACAACTTGGCACATAGTCATAGTGTCCGTTCACATAGGACAAATCCCACTTGGGTACTACGATCCGAGCATATCTATTTGTTAATTAGGGCTCGAATACAATTGCCCGTATTATAGATTTCTGCACGGTCAGCATAATGGGCATATTCAAGACAGGATTCTTGACACCCTCCTTGCACATGATGCTGTCTATAAATACAAATGCTAGATCCTGGGCGAGGGTAGTCGGGTACCTAAGTGGATTCCCTCCTTACACGACACCCTGGTCTTGATATAAAACAGCAAGAAAAATGAGGGCAAGGTTGTGTAGCCCCATAGTGTCACATGGAGTGCGCCACACGAGGGTGGAGCCAAACTGGAAACAGGCTCTTAAACTGTAAAGACTGGTTGCTCAGTGTTGAGTCTGGATGCAAACTGTAGCCGGTACTGGTTGATGCCAGGGTTGCAGCTGGAAACGTTGGGTACTGGTAGCTGCTGGTAAACCGGTGACGTCAGCTGTTGTGTGTGCACACACGATCTATGCTGTGTGTGGGTACAGTTTCTTGTGTGGTGCGGGTAGTGCCACTTTGACTTGTTTGCCAACAGGTTTTGATGCAACTTACTGCAACTACTACAAGGTGAACTGTGACGTGAGGATGTAGAGCTGGTTGCTGGACTGCTACTTGCTAGCTAGACAAGTGCGTGCAGCTGACTGCAGCTACTATCTACTCTACGCCTGTCGTGGAGAGTCATGCATGTGCTGCTGGGTGCTACTACTTCTCCTTGCTGGCTAGGCAAGTGTGGATAGCTGCCTGCATGGACTATGCAGTGTACTCTGTTCCTGCTGGTGTTGCCTGCTGTGCTTGTTGATGCCAGTGTGATGGTGCTGATGGGACTGTGCTGTTACTGCTGCCTACATTATGGGGCAACTGGTTGCTAGTGGGTGTCTAGTGCTGGCACGTGATAATGCAACTAGAGCTCTGTTACTGCTGCTAGTGGTGCCTGCAACTAGTTAAATGTGACTGAATTATAAAACTGCAACTAGTGCTGAAAACAACGTGGGGGTTAGTGAGCACCCTCCTTAGTGTGGTGTGCAGCTGTGTCAGCAGGCTGGCCTTGAGAGCAGGACCCATGGAATGTTCCCTTTTTTCTTGGAAACTTGAAGCATGGCAGGTTCTGGGCTCTTGAAGTGATGACCGTTTAAAAAGAATTCCGGTTTAAAAGAATGCGCCCAAAAGAATGTTGATGCCACGCGAAATGGTGCCGGTACAAAAGAAAGACCGGTTTTCATGAAAAATTCTTGAGGTAAACAGCTCCGCCGATTTCTCGTCGATGCTCACAGCTCGCGCGGCTCAGTGGGAGCCCGTCGGTGACCCCGCGCCGATTGAACGCACTCTTTCGGCCAAAAATGTGCTGCCAGGTAAAAAATCACTGGCGCTGCCTGGAACCAGAGCCGGCACCTTTTGAGTGCCAGGCTTCAGCGCCGACGTCCCCATCACCGAAATGTTGGCGTTTGATCAGTTTCGGGCATATATAAGTATAAAAGCGTAGATCTGGCCTGCGCACCGGAGCTTGGGAAATTCTTGACGGATTTTAGCGACGGTAGGTGTCACCCCGAATATTTGGTGTTACCACACGTTGAAGTAAGTCGATTGAAAGCCTTGAATTTCACGGTAGCATCTGCGCCATAATCATGGTCGTATCAAGTACAAGAATTCGACCAAGCTGCTCCGTATATGAAAATATAAACTATGATCAAGGCGCTCAATAAAATGTGAGCTGCCGCTTAGAGGTTGGTTAATTCCGTTGAAAGATCTTGCCCCGGACCTCCGATGCCATGTTAAAGGCATGTGTGATTATTATGGGGACTTAAATTAATAATTTGTAGGTGGTGAATCATTGCCGACTTAAGCGTCAGGAGCCAGGAAAATGATTTATTACGTCCATAAGCTCTACAAACAGGTCGTGGACCGGCTGGATCGCATAGTATCTCCGCACATCTGAACCCTGTGATGCCAGATCTCCTTTGCGGCCGTTCCGAGCTTGGCACTGGATTCGTTGTCCACATCGTCGCGTCGCTGCCGCAACACGATGTTTTCTGGCATCCGCGAGCTTTTGGTTCCCGCCGCACATTTGAAAGTGCTGTCCTCCGGCTTTTTGCCTTTGCACCGTGTGCAGTTCTTGGACGTTTGGAATCATGGCATGGCTAACGTGATGACTGACTAGCTAGACCTTTTCAGTGGTTTTCCATTTGCGGGTATTTCCTCGTAAATGGTGGGAGAGCGATCGCAGCAATGGTGCTCACCACTAGACACTCCCGGCCAGTTAGGCTCGAAACACACGCCCTGATCAAGCATGCTGTTTCCGGCCCCACCGTCTAGGTACGATCTAGTCGCTCCACACGTAAGCCATCCATAATTTCAATGCACAAGGATACACATTTCCATCACCATTCATCTTCATCATCCTGAACGACTCGAAAACGCGGAAAAGATAACGGCAGGCTCGAGCTACCATGGTCCGGATTCTCCCGATTTCTGGCCTGCGCTGGTTGTCTCTTTGATATGGTGTGGCTTTCCATGGCTACCTCAAGGTAGCGTGAACATTGGTAATTATGGTAGGTGAGTGGCGGCGGCGGCCCTGGTATGCGCATGGGCCGACAATGGGTCGATAACGACAGCTGGTATGTTGGAACATGGTGCATGCGCATGCATGACTCGGTACGGCATGGTATGACATGCACATGACACAATACTATAATCTGGTGAAGATAGTGACCAACGGTCCTAGTGCCATTGTACAACTTGGCACATAGTCATAGCGTCCGTTCACATAGGACAAATCCCACTTAGGTACTACGATCCGAGCATATCTATTTGTTAACTGAATTAGGGCTCGAATACAATTGCCCGTATTATAGATTTCTGCACGGTCAGCATAATGGGCATATTCAAGACAGGATTCTTGACAGTGACCCACCTCAAAGCACATGAAGCAACGGGCTTTACTCGCGTCGATGGCGTTGAGGCCATGGTCAGCGTTCCCGTCCTCCAGGTCATCGGGGGAGTCATCGTTCTCCTCGCCGTCGTGCGGGGGACCTGATCGGTAGAACCGACGAACCGATGGTGCGCGCCCGCGAGCCACGACGTCGGCCACCTGCAGAAGATACCGCTGGATTTTCAGGATATCCCACTCATCCCAGGGGACCTCAGCGTAGTGCTTCAGTACCTCATCCTGCAGCTCGGGACTGAGGGCCTCAATGAACCGGATCTTGTACTCGTACCAGGTCATGTCTGTCAGGTAGGCGGCGCTGGACTCAAACTTGGACAGGAACTCGCGATACGGAGTGGTCCCCTGGCGCAGCTTGCCGAAGGCGAGTCGCTCATGGATCTCCGCGTCTGGGGGTACCAACTTGCGGCGCACCCGGTCCATCAACTCATCCACGGTTTGCGGGTACGACTGGGATGCGATGCTCTCACAGTTCAAGATGCTCACCACCGCGGGGTCCATGCAGGTGTTGACCACGTGCGGGATCAGATCACAGGTGGCAAGCTCCCAGCTGTAGTGATTGCGCCAGACGGTATACTGCTGTTGCCACATGCGTCCCCATTCGTCGACCTCTCGCGGTTTCATATCCGCGTGCAGCTTGGGTACATTCTTGAAATTGGGCATCGGTGGGGCCTTTACCGCGCTGGTGATGGGCCCGCCGACGTCTACGTAGGAGGTGGAGCCGAAGGCGGGGGGCTGTGACCGGGGGAGAGATCCGGATCTGGACGGCGTACCATGCGTCCGCCGCACCTGTACCGATGAGGGGTGTTCATACCCCGGGTCATCCAACGCCACCCTGCTGAAATTCAGGTTGCTGACGACCACAGGCGAGTGGACCATGCTGCTGTCCTGCGCCCGAGGTCGCTGCGGTTGGGGGACGTGTCGCTGGACGGGTGTCTGAGTCCCCTCGTCGTGTGCGGTGGCGCTGCTTCTGTCACCCCCTAGCCGGACTCGTGGCCTATGAGCTCCAAAGGGAGGGTCCTGTGCCCCTGGTTCCTCGATATCCTCCACGGCCCCCTCCAAATCGCCGAATTCGCCATCTGCTCCGGTGTCCTCCCCGTCATCCTCAGAGTTCCCCAACACCATGGGTAGTAGGGAAGTACTGCCAAAGGACACTCGACGCCTGCCCCGGTGTGTTGTGGCCGGCGGAGGTCCCATGGAGCGGCCGCGCCCAGCCCAGGGCTGCGATGGTCGCTCCGTGGCTAGCTGAGCATGATAACGGTAGTACTGCGTGTTTTCATTCTCGTGCCCTGTCTGCTCAGGATACCGCGGCGGCCGCTGTGGTCGTTGCTGCTGCTGCTGCGGTTGCTGCTGCTGCTGCTGCCGCCGCCGCCGCTGCTGCTGCTGCTGCTGCTGCTGGAAACCCTGCCGTTACGTCCCGGCCCTTTTGGTCGGACGTAACAATGGAATAAATTACTAAGGCCTTGTGGCCGTTGTACTGAGTTGTATGGATATTGGCTATTGTACGAATTGGACTAGTTATTTTGGGTCCTAGGTTGATCTTTTAGGGGCCGGTGCAGTGGCGCCGCGCCAGTTCTGGGTCTGACGATGGTTCTAGACGTGGATCCTATAGTTGGGGGTCGATGTCGGCCCGGATCCTACGTGGAATGTGTGAACCGGATTGGCTAGTCGGAATTGGTGTGTATCTGCGCCGCAACCCACCTAGGTGAAATTGGTCCGAGGACGAGAGTCTCGTCCTCTTGGTTTGATGAATGATAAGTGCGAATACGCCTACACATTGAGCCCGGGGCAATTATCCATTTGTATTTGGTGTTGCTAGCCATTATAAGTGTGTACTAATTAGCTTGGCATCAAGCCGTGATGCCAGATATCTCACGACTCACGTCGTGAAGCGCAACCTACTTTAGGCTACCTTGAATTATTCCTAATTCCGGCAAGAAGGGTCTTTCGCTACGTAGCTCAGGCTAGGTGTGTCTGGGCTGGGACGTAACACTGGTATCGGAGGAAATGTGCTGGAAAGGTTAGCCAACTCTCGCGGAGAGGGTTGGTGAGCCAATTAGGATACCAAGGCTGAGTTTGACGTAGGTAGAGGTTCCGGAATGCAACGACTGCTGACTGGTCGGCGGCCAGCCCGTAAAGGGATTCAACGACGACCTAGCCAGCAAGCGGCCAGTCTGGGATACTCGGCGGGGCTAGCAATAGTCCTGTGGTGAGGTGCTATAGACGATAGCGTTCAGCCCTCCTGTTTTCAACGACACCTAGTGGCGGCCAGGGCCTGCCTTCAACGACACCGGGTGGTGGCCAGCTCAGGAGGATTTAATGTCATCGAATATGGTTCGTCCCCTAGATAGGATTCTTTCTTTGCAAGCTATGCCTGCGGAAGGCTAGCTGGCGTGCTCGCTTTCCCTCCGGGTTCGCACGCGTAGGGGTTCTCGTTATACGTGGTGCCTCTATAGGGTGTGAATGTCGTTGGTGCGAATGGAAGTTGCGGATGACGACCATTCGTTGTTTTACCTGTTGCGGCCGGGGGTGAATACCGTCGGGCTGTTGCCGACTGTGCGGACGGTGTTTACCTTCGTGTAAGTGTTGTATAGCCCCTCTGCCGCGGAAGGCTGGGGGCGTGTGCTGTGCTACACTCCGTGCTCTCTCCTCGTTCGTTTAAGGTCACTGCACTTAGAGGTAGCCTGGGATTCCCCTTTCTCTCCTGCTTAATATTAAATCAATTAATTATAATGAAAATTTAAAATCATTTTTGAATTGCAAGCCGCTGCCAGACCATGATGTAACATGCCCCGACGTAACAGAATAAATAAGGGTGGACAGTCTGGATTTCCTTACTATGCAGTAGCTCATGACGGAGATAAGGGTAGACCTGCTATCTTCTACAGTTGGAAGACTTGTGAGGAGCACATTAAAGATAAGATATTGTCTCTAGGCTCTAGTGCTAAGTGGAAAGGGTTTGACAACGTTACAGAAGCAGATAGGTTTGTTAGGGAACACATGCCATTGCCTGAGGGGATGCACACTGGACACGTGAATGCTCCAAGCCACCCACGCTCAGCAGTCAGGGGGAGGGGACAGCAGTTACAGTTACCTTCTCTCAGCTGACCATTGGCCCTAGCAAACAGTAGAGGATACTATTACAAGGTAGTAATACTAGGTTCTATATCTATAGATCCATAGCACGTGGTTGCTCTTTCTCTCTCTCTTCTTCCTGGGGAGGTGATGCCTGCTGTGTAAGGTACCGGTACGAGCACCATGCCAACACGGTACCAAACAAGGAACGCCAGAGAGACCGAAGACGAGCTTAGGGAGAGAGATTCAGATAATAGAGGGATAGAACCGGTAGACCACCACGAGCACGGTACAGAAGGGCTAGAGGTACCACCGCACGTCCAAGTAGAGACAGATACAGGTGAGGTCATGGAGAGACCTGCGGAAGGCTCCCTACGATCCAGCTCTAGCCTCCCCGCGGATGGGGACAATCTAGACGCCTTAACCAGGCAGGAAGATGACAGAAGTGACCAAGAGATACTACAGGGGGACTCGCAGCAGCAGCAGCAACAGCAGCAGCAACAACAGCAGCAGCAGCAACCGCAGCAGCAGCAGCAGCAGCAACGACAGCAACAGCAGCAGCAACGACAGCAGCAGCAGCAGCAGCAACCACAGCAGCAGCAGCAGCAGCAACAACCCCAGCAACAACGGCAACCCCGGTTAGAGCAACAACAACTCCAGACGAGACCACAATGGCCACCATCGGATCCTGAGCAGCAGGGGGACGAGAATGAAGATACCCTGCACTACCGCCATCAGCAGCCAGCCACCGGGCGGCCAACGCATCCTTGGGCAGGTCTGGGGCGGCCCCAGGGACCTCCACCGGGCCCCACACACCGGGGCAGACGCAGAGTGTCCTTCGGCAGCACGTCCCTGTTACCCACGGCGCTCTGGTATTCGGATGAGGAAGGGGAGATCCCAGGGGCAGATGGCGAGTTCGATGACCTGGAAGGGACTAACGAGGTGGACGAGGGAACTGTCACGCAGGGCCCGCCCGTTGGTACTCCTAGACCACGGACCAGACCAGGGGAGACCAGGAGCAGTGTCACCACCCGAGACGAGGAGACTCATACGCCCGTCCAGCGCCCGGCACCTCAACCGCAGCGCCACGGGTGCTTGACCAAAGCGCGGTCTCCTCGCCTGCGCCTGCTGGCAACCTCAGCTTCAGCAGGGTGGCCTTGGATGACCCGGGGTACGAACACCCCTCATCCGTACAGGTGCGGCGGACTCATGGTACGCCGCCCAGATCCGGCTCTCTCCCCCGGTCGCAGCCCCCCACCTTCGGCGATATCCCCCACGTAGACGTCGGTGGGCCCATCACCGCCGCGGTAAAGGCCCCACCGATGCCCAATTTCAAGAATGTACCCAAGCTGCACGCGGACATGAAACCGCGCGAGGTAGAGGAATGGGGACGCATGTGGCGACAGCAGTATACCATCTGGCGCAATCACCACAACTGGCAGCTGGCCACTAGCGATCTGATCCCGCATGTGGTTAACTCCTGTATGGACCCCTCGGTGGTGAGCATCTTGAACTGTGAGAGCATCGCATCCCAGTCATACCCGCAAACCTTAGCGGAGCTGATGGACCGGGTGCGTCGCAAGCTGGTGCCCCCAGATGCTACACTCCACGAGCGGATGGCCTTCAGCAAGCTGCGCCAGGGGACCACCCCATATCGCGAATTTCTGTCTAAGTTCGAGTCCAGCGCCGCCTACCTGGCTGACATGACCTGGTATGAGTACAAGAGCAGGTTCATCGAGGCACTCTGTCCGGAGCTGCAGGACGAGGTATTCAAGCACTACGCTGATGTCCCTTGGGAGGAGTGGGACATCTTGAATATCCAGAGGTATCTCCTACAGGTGGCCGACGTAGTGGCTCGCGGGCGTGCACCCTCAGTGCGCCGTTTCTTCAGACCAGCTCCCCCGCGACGGGTGAATCAGATGTACTCCACTGAGTTCGCCGGCGAGGAGGAGGATGAGTACCTCGACGACCCTGACGAGGGCTACACTGACCATGGCGTCAACGCGATCGACGCTAGCAAGGCGCGCTGCTTCATGTGCAGCGAGGTGGGGCACCTCAAGCGCGACTGCCCCAAGCTCCGGGGCAAGCACGCCAGTCGTGGGGCAGGAGAAGGGGAACCCAGTGTTCGTTTCTCTGGCCCGGCCTTCGGCAGCCGCCCCGACTCCTCCGGTCCTCGGGACCGACCCCGCAACGCGGGTGAGCGTGCGGCTCTCCTGCAGCACGCCAGACAGGTCCCGACGCAGTACCAGCAGCCGCGACCACCCGCGACCAGCTCTACCAAGGGCGTGTTGCGCGCGGTCAACGAGATTGAGGCGCGGCGACAGTCCTCCTCTTTCGGCCATACGCAGGCAGTGGCAGGCTACGAGTATGACGACGAGGAGGGGGCTGACGAAGAGGAGGAGGGGGGGGAAGAGGGCGGGCGGTCGGGCGAGGCGGCCTCCCGTCCCACCGCTCCTCGGGAGTAGTAGCCCTGCCCGTGGGCTTGGGTCCCGGGGTAGGGGATAGGGTAGAAAAATCAGATGGTAGCCCAGACGCGGAGTCAACTAGAGTAGAGGTAGACGTTAATAACGTGGCCGCAGACGCGCCCACCCAACCGGCGGCGCGTGCATCTCAAGGAGGTTTGCGACATCTGTTTCTTTTCAGCGGAGGGTTACTGGTCCCTCCCACCGTCCTTGATCCGTATTTGAAGGAGAAAACGATCATGGACGTGAAGTTCCTGGTCGACACTGGCGCCTCCACGTCAGTTAGTGAGCAGCCAGAACTGTGAGTTCCTGGTCTCTCACGCCACACACAACGGGATGAGCCAAAGTTGCAAAGGCAGCAACCTTTAACCCGTGCACCAAGCCACGACCACGGTGAGCGTTTCCACGTCCAATGTGGGAGCCTCGGTTCGTGCTTGCCAAGATAGCTGGTCATCCCCCATGACCAAGCTATATCCTTTGCGTTGTTCCTCGTTCCCATCGGCGTGACGAGGCACGTGCAGGCATGCAAGCAAATCCTCAACGTCCACTGGCATCAGTGCAGAGCCAGGACGAACTGGATTTGCCTAGACTCTGCAACCTAGGAAGTACAGGACCTGTCACAAGCCTGCAAGGCCTAGTATCCTTGTAGACCTGTGCCAGTCCTGTATTCCACCAGCCACAGGCTGCTGCTCCTCTGGTCTACGTGGACCACAGTCACGTGATAGTCAGGCTAAGCCTGTGCAGGCACGGCCTGCCACGTGTCCTGTCCACTATACCAGAGGACTGTACCCTAGTCGGCCACGGACGGCTAGGACTTCGGGACCTCATATCTTTCTCGTCCCTTGTCTGTTTCAGGCGGTCAGCACGGCGTTGGAAAGGTCTTTCCAAACTGCATCCACTTAGCATATTGGTTGCCCAAAATGCTAACTCCAACCCTTTCTTCTTTTGGAGCTGGACCAGCTTGAAACAAGCCTAACCTTGCTTGTGCCCACTCAGCCACAGACCGCTTGGTCCCTTGAGGTTGATCAGACCTTTGAGGGCCCAGGTTCCTGCCTCCTTTGGGTAACAACATATCTGCCCTTGGACCAGGCTAGGTGTACTGGCCAGTGAATCAGAGGTCACCCCAGGTTATCCCCTGACCCCTTGGTCAGCTCCCAACCTTTCCTTGGGAACTTGGTGCTAGATTAAAGTCAAGGCACATTACCTAGTCCAATGGCTGGGATTACAGGATGCCAAGAACGTACTATTGTGAGTTCCTGATCTTTCACAGTTATCACAGGCGCCCGTTCTTATGGCGCCCGCCTTGGCCAGCCTTTCCCTTTTATGCTCAAAGAGACTCAGGTAGCACCTGTACAAATACTGCCTTATTGGGGAGCCCATGTCTTCACTGGGTGTTAAGCCCAGGAATCACTCATGCCAGGCTGTGGCTCTGCTGGGGAATTGAACCCCACCCCAACCTCCAGGTTTATAGGTGACCTGGAACTTTACACAAGAGAAACATTACAACCATGGAACAACATGAGAATGACATGACATGATTATGTTTTATTCAAGCATTATATAACCCAGAATGTGGCCCCTGGCAACCATGTTCCACATGGTCACACAACCAGGTTCTTTATTAGCAACAGGTTGGAAACAAGCACTAGAAAACATATATACAGCAACCTGTAAGAACCAGCATTCGGGTTGCCCTTGCATGGCCTAACTGTTTGAGGCCAAAGGCGTCGACTTAAGTCCTGGCGACTCTTCTGAACCCCATGGGGAGGGCCAGGCATGATTCTCAGCTGGTAGGAGTGACATTCCACACCAACTCCTGTCCAGGAGGGTGTACCTAACCCTGAAGGACCGGCTGTCAACCAGTAAGCACCAGTCACCACTTGGTACTTTGGTCAAGCAGCCCACTGGGGACACCCAAGCTGAAGCAAGGCCTGGTCTCTATGGCCGCCCGTGTAAGGGGTCCATGAGCCCACGGAGCAGGGGGTACTGCCTCTCCGCCTTCTCCTCCAGCTTGGTGAGGGCATCTGCAGGGTTGTCCACACCAGGCACATGTTCAATGTGAGCTAGGTAGGACATCTCCTTGAGCAACAAGTAGTCAAGGTCCCTGCTCCTGGCCAGCTGCCTGTGCACAAATTGCACCATGCCCATGCTATCAGTCCTCACCAGTGTGTGCAGCTGCAACCTACAGGAAGCCACTTGACATAGCTGGTAGAAGAGCTCCCTCAAGTAAAGAGCAGTATGCAGCCCTTCACAGATTGCCCTGCACTCAGCAATATCACTGCTGGGTGTAACCCTGTTCTGCAACCGACTGTACCAGGTAACAAGTGAGGTGTGATCTTGCTCCAGGGTAACTAATGCTGCTGCCCTGCCCCTGACCTCTGTGACCTTCCTATTATCCATAGAACTGTCCACATAGAGAACCATGTCAAGGGGCTTGTACAAATCCACAGGACCCAGTATAGAGGGGGAGACATCATGACAGCCTGCACCACACTCTCAGCACCCACCTCAACCAGCTGGGAATCAGTAAGTCGACTCAAACCAGCAAGTCAGGGGCACATATACTTGCAAGCCATGCCAGCATGCCCCTGATGGTAGCACACCTAGCCTGCGTGATGGGCTCCTGCAATGCATCTACAATCTGCTGTGGGTAGTCCTTACCACCCTCCATCCTGATGAACCACGAGCCCTTGGCTTGGAACAACGTAGCCTGCATGCCACAGAAGACCATAGGCTCATTCTCCACCATGTGCTGTATCTTACCCAGCTCAAACCGCTTCTGGATCTTAGCCAAGACAGCCTCAACCCAGTCTGGTGGACCTATGAGATGCAGGTCATCACCATGCAGTGAGGCAAAGACAGGAAGGCCATTGTGGGACCCTTGGAACAAACAGGGATCCACTGGAGACACAGAAAACCCACAAGTATTCTTCAAGAATTTCTCTAGGCTCTTTCTCCAGATAATGGGACTGGACCTGAGACCTTCCAACCCTTTCAGAATTCTCAGGTACCTGGCCTTTATCTCTGCTCTCCATACAGCAGGTACAGTCACAAAGAAAGGAGGGATATCTCTCCAAGTCTGCCTAGCCTGATCTTGGTCACCCTTGAGAAAAGCCCTCTTGAAATCAATCAGCACAGAGCTATAGGGCACACCCTTAACCAGAAAAGACAGAAATATACACAGCAGAATCCTCCACGTGTCATGCAGCATCCCTGGAGTATAGAGCTCCTCATCTAACAACTGGCCAGTGCCATGATACTCGGTTACAACTGGTCTGACATGTGGCACCTGGACACCATCTACCTCCTTGAGCTTGAGGACAAACATCAATCTGAGCAGCTGGTGAACTTCTGGCAGCTCATCCACAGGTTCTGCACAGTTGGAAACTATCCACTCATGCCCAGAAGCAACAAAGCCAAGAGTCCATGCCTTAGCCATCTTGGGGCTTTGCATCATCTCGACTAGCTGGCGCCAGGGAATAGGACTGTGAGCAGCTATCTGGTACCTGTTTACCCCTAACTGCCTTGGATCAAAGGTGGTTGGGATTATCAACAGGTCCTCAGCTATGGGCTCCTGACCTTGAGGACCCTCAGCTGGCTGACTCCTAACAGCCTTCACCGCCACTGCAAGACCCTGGGAATAGTGATATCTTTCAAGGGGGAGGCTGCCCCTGCCTTCTAGTGCCAACTCATCAGAGGTCAAAGTAACCCCTGGCATGCACAAGAAGTTCTGACCCAGAATGGCAGGCCCCTTATAGCCCTCTACCACACAGAACGTGGTGGGCACCCCTAAGATAGGCACACTCACTTCCCCAAGGATCTTCATGGACACCTTTCCTGAGAAATCAGACACAGCAAGGCAACTGGGATGGGACATCTGTAAGCCTACAGCATCCTCTTCCCTGATGACAGACACCTGTGAGTTGGTATCTACCTCCATTGTAGCTGCCCAGCACGACCCCCACCCCGTGAGCTTGGATACCTTGGGATCATGTTTGCTGCGCATGAGTGCTCGGATGACGTCCGCCATGAGAGGCCCCCGGGCCTTAGGTGGCTGCCCCGTCCCCTCTGGCCTTGTGACAGTTGCTTCAGCAGCCTCCTGCTCGTCATCTTCCAGCAGGGACAGACCATCATCACCACCACAGAGGATTGTTAGCTGCTGCTGCCTGGCTCTGGCCTGGCTCCTCAACCCAGCTGGGAGGGCCTGGCCCGTCTGCAGGCCAGATTGCATGTGGCCTTCTTCCTTGACATGAGCCCAGGACAACCTGTACACGTGCCTTGGATCCTTTTCCAAAGCCACCAGGCAAGATCTGTTAGCTTCTCCACACGAGTGACAACCCCATCCTGCCACTTCCCCCGCTTGCCTGGAATAGATGGTTCCTTCCACATCCTGACCTTCAGCCCCACCTGAGGCCTCAGCACATTCCAGTTCTTGTCCTTACGTCTCAGCTGGGCAAATAACCTATCTGCCTTCCTAAGACTGGCCTGCACCACGTTCTCTGGCAATAAGCTATACTGCAGGGCCAGGGGAGAGACAGCCACACCATCAAAGTAATAGTTAACCCTGTGGTTCAGCTGCTCTTCTATCCCCTTACACCAGGCTGCCCTCTCGAAGGCAGATGCCACAAGTGGCACTGACTCTGCTGCTAGCACCACTGTCTTTACTTCACGTATGGATCTCTCTACAGCCCCTTGCTGCCCATGACTCTCCCTGGGGACTACCACCAGCTTACAAGGCAGCTGGTCCTGATGCTTGAGCAAACAGTCAAACTGCAAGTCTGCCTGCACACTCTTGCACACCCCAAAGCCTGGGATCAGGGCCTTCATACCCAACAACAAGTGGTGTTCCTGCATACCAGGCAGAACGTCTATCAGCCTGTATCTACTGAACCTGTCCACCCCCACCAATATATACAAGCCCCTGATATGCTGGATATCCATCTGGATGTCGCCACGCTCCCTAGCAGGCTCCCTAGCATGGATGGGACTGAGGTGGGTGAACAGCATTCTCCTGGCAACCACACGATGGTGCCCGACGTCGCCGTAGGCCAGGAGCTTGGCCCGCTCCGCCCGGTCCGCCGTGTAACCTGCCGTGAGGGAGGCCCCAGCCACGTGGCTAAGAGCCAAGGGCCGCGCCACCGAAACGTCAATAAGCAGATGCCGGCCACCCCCCTCAAAGTCCAGCACCACGATGTCAGGCCGGTGGTTGGGGGAATAGAAGGCAGCGCCATCCGCATCCTCGGACCGGATGTTCGCGTGGGGGAAAACCGACCGAATCATGGCGAGCACCACCGTCAGGAGGACAGTGTGCAAATACAAATACCAATTCTGATTCTGTTGGCCCCCCATGCAGGCAAGGTAGTGAGTCCCCGTGGGATCCAGCGGCTGCCCACAGCTACCACAAGGCCGCCCGGCCGGAACAAGAGGCTGCGGGGCAAATAGCTGGTGCCGGAGCGCCACCGAGTAGTGGCTGGGAGCCAAGGCGAATGGGGGGGCCATGGGAAGAGCACGAAGGTACGCCGAGCCCACACTCCGCAAGGAAAGCGAGAACAGCCACGCACGTCCCTGGGCGTTGAGGTCCGCGAAAAGAGCAATCCAATCAGCCGTGTGCAGAATACCCGCGTAGGTTTTCTGGTGTTTATCGATGACGCGAGCAGGGAATGCGGCGGGAGATTGAACGGAGGCGACCGAGGGAGTGCCGCGAGGGAGGTGGCGCTGTACCGCCTGAGCGGCACGGACGGGAGAACAGGCCTGCTGGATCTCAGCATAGGCCTCCTGGATGGCGGTGACGAAGGGCAAAGGGCTGCTGGGGTCCAGGAGGTCAGGCGCTGCCGTTGCCAAAAGGGGCAGGAGCCGGCAGCTTTCCGCCCACGACTGAGCGACGGAGCCCAAAAAGGCTGCTGGGGCCAGCCGGGCGGCACGAGTCAGACCGCAGCCACCCATCCGTGCAGGCAGGGTCCGAGGCAATGCGAATAGCATGTGGCGGGAGGTCGGGGCCCGGGACCAGCTGCGCCAAGGCCGACTGGATGCGTTCGTCGTGGCCCTCGGCGGCCAGCCGGACCTGAGACGGAAGAGCGCCCCGGAGCCAGTGAACGACGCGAGGGTGAGCGCAAAACCACAGAAGCAGACCCTTGGTCTGCGAATCATGAAGGCGCGCAATCAAGGGCAGTACCTCAGTGCGTGCCTCGAGGGCGGCCCGCAGAGCATCGATGACAAACGCGGGGTCGCCAACCGGAACGCCGAGGACATCCAACCCATGGAGGCGCTCGTCCCGGCCCAAGAGCTGGGGCGGAAAGCCGGAGCAATCACCTTGGGGCGAGTACACCGCGCACTTGGCAATTAGGGTCAACTGGAGGTTGATGTCGGCCACCGCGGTCTGCAGTGCCAGCAGAGCCGCGGTGGTGTCCGGCACAGGGCCCAGCAGGTAGATATCATCCAAGTAGGCCTGAATAGCGACCGCCGGGTGGGCAGCATGGACCGCTTGGAGGCAACCCTGGAGGGGGGCGGCAAAGTACAGGGGTCCCAGGGGGTCCCCTTGCTGGGTGCCCGACCGCGACAGCAGGCCGCCGCGAGTGCCGTCCTCCATGATGTGAACCAGTTGGCCGGGCTGGCCGTAGCACACGGCTGTCCAAGCGTACAAGTCCTCGAAGGACTCCATGACGGCCGCAAACATGCTGGCGCGGGACAGACTGTTGAACGCGTTGTGGCAGTCGACCTTGACGACAGCGTGGGTGGGGTGGGCCTCGAGGTAGGCCTGCACCGAATGGATGAGGATATCCGCCCCGCCTGGAGTCGTCACCCCCAGCTGGGCCGCCACCGAGGTCTCACCCGCTGCGAGGGGCGGGCAGAAAAAGGCACGGAGCTCGGGCGCCTTTTGGCGGCAGATCACTTTGCCCACGAGCTTGCGGAGCACCTCACCGCAGGCGATCGGGCGCACCTTGCCCTCGGGGGGGGCAAGACACCCTTGAGCAGAGCGAGGAGGCGAGCGCCCGCTAACCACTCGCGCGCAGCGGGAGGAACGCGACCAGCCGCCAGGTCAATGAGGGTGTCAAAGAGAATGTCCTCGCCCCCATGCCCCACCAGGACCTCCAAGTGCTCGTAGCGCCAGCCCGACGGCCCGGTAGAGGAAGCCCGCGGGACCTCACGCATCACCTCCAGGAAGCAGTCGCGGTCCAGCCGGAGGGGGGCCGGCAGGGGGTCCGGCACGGGCAGCTGGAATCCGGGCTCCGCAGGGTGAAGAGCCTCCAAGGCCGCCAGGGTAGCCGCATTGGCGGGGGCGAGCTTGGCCATTTCCAAGCGGGTCATGGCCCGGCTGAGCTGCCCCTCGCGGACGAGGCGGATGACGTCGGCGGCCACCCGCTCGAAGTTGACCTCCCCCGACAGCCGGGCCGTGCGCGGGGGCGGCACGCCAAACAGCCCCTCCCAGTCCCCCTGCAGAAAGCGTCGGCAACGGGCAATAACCGCACCCTGGAGGCCGCGCACACCACGCCCGAGAGGGGTGAGGAGCAGGCGGGGGGTCACCATGTGCAGTTTAAAGCCCAGCGGGTCGTCCGGAGCGGCGTGCATGCGCCGGAGAGAAACGATTGCACATTGCGCGAAAAGGCTACGCGCGCGGTGGGGGAGGTCGGTCAGGGTAGACGTCGGGTTGATGGCGCATGCATCCCAGGGGACCGTGTCAAGCCAACGCCAACTGGCCGAGTAGTCGGGCGGCGGGGGCTGGGAGCCGGGGGGAGCCGAGGCGGGAGGGGGGAGGGGGCCGGGACTGCTGGCCGGTTGAGGGGCCGTTGAGCAACACAGGCGCGCGCGTGCTGAGCGCGCCCGTGAATGGAGTACACCCGCTGGCAGTGAGCTTCCGGGCACCGGTAACAGCTCATGGCCTGCAGATCCGCCGCGCCGAGATCGGGGTGCACAGCGCGAAGGTGCTGGCAGAGGAGGTTACGGTTGTGGAACACACCCGCACACGGGGACCCCGTGGGAAGCAGCACGGCACACCGGTGAAGGCCGTCGGCGGGCGCTGAGTGGCGGGGAGCGGCGCCAGCAAAGGCAGGACGTGGGGCCTGCAGCGTCTCCCCAGCCGGGCCGGCAGGCGCGCGCACCACGACCCGACCAGCGCCCGGCAGGCCCGCCGGGGCCACGGAGGAGGCAGCGCCCACCGGGGAGACCCCCAGCGGAGGGGGATCGAGAACGCCGGCGCCCCTCCCAGGGGGACTCGCCAGCGCGCCCGCGACCACCCCAGGCCCCGGCAACGAGGCCGGGGGCGGAGGCCGAGGGGTCGGGGAGGCAGCTGGCCCCGGGGCCCGGTGGGGACCCGGCAGGGGACCCAGCGAGACCGGGGGCGGGCCGAGAGGAAGCGCAGTCCCAGGGGGCGGCACAACAGCCCGGCACAACGGGCAGCGCGGCACGGAGTGGAGCAAGCTGCGCGCGATGCACGCTTGATGGAATGTGTGGCCGCACGCGGGCAGGCGACACAAGCCATCCCCCGGCCGGAAGGGCTCAAGGCAGATGGCACAGGAGCCCGACTCGGGGTCGTCCCCCTCCAGAAGGGACCGGACATGAGGGGGGGGCGGGTCCCAGCCGGCCTCCCAGCAACCCGGGAGAGCGGCAATCTGGGCGCGCGAGAGGATGCCGACCGGTTGGTCAGCCGCGGGGTGCCATTCGTGCGGGATGCCTGCCAACTCCAGGATGTCGTGGAGGAAGGCAGAAACAGGCGTCCCCGCGGTTAGGGGCTGGGCGCGCCCGGCCGAGTCCACCAAGATGGCCTGGCCGCCCTGAACCGCGATGGGGGCCCCGAACTCCACACGCAGCATGGCGGCCTGCGCCAGGCTGAGGGAGGTGATGAGAATATATACAATATATACAAGCCCCTGATATGCTGGATATCCATCTGGATGTCGCCACGCTCCCTAGCAGGCTCCCTAGCATGGGACTGAGGTGGGTGAACAGCATTCTCCTGGCAACCACAGTTCTCAGCAGCAGCCTGGCATGCCTCCCATAAAGGCTCCCTACCTAGCTTCCAAGCAAACATTGCTGCCTGCCCAGAATGCCCAAACATGTGATGCAACCTATGGCCAGCCTCAGCATAGCTCAGCACTCTGTCAGTACTGACTTGGCGAGACGTTTGAACCGTGTGTGGGGACACATGATCCACTCCTGAGGTTCCAGGGCTTCCCTGCAGGCCGTCCTGACGCCCCAAGTCAGGTCCTGCACCCTGGACCGCTCCAGGCCCTTCCAGCAAGGTCCCTTGGCCCTCCAGGCCAGCACCTGCTGGAGACCCACCACCTGCATGAGGCATAGGGAATTCAGCTGCAGCATTGTTATTGCAATCCAGTGGAAGAACAACATCTTTACACCCTTGGTGCTGCACAAGGGGCACACCCCCATCCTTATGTACATCCAGCACACCTTCCCCAAGGGGTGATTGACTATTTACAGGGGATGATGCTAGTCACTGCTGCCCAGACTGGCCCCCTGCCCCAGCAGGCTTGGCCTTCCTGTCAGGACACTCACGACGCCAGTGACCTTCCTTGCCACACACAAAGCATGGCCCACCCTTCTTCCCAGACCCAGCCCCACCCTTGCCAGGCTTCCCCTGGCCTCCCTGAGACTGCCCACCCTGCCTGCCCTGGTTGCCTTGAGCTTGGCCCTTGCCTTGCCCTTGGCCACCCTTACCCTGCTGACCACCAGCTTGCTGGCTCCCAACTCCTCCTTGGGAACCTGCACCCTTGCCACCCTGAGCCCCCTGCCTCTGGCGCCTGAAGCGCTTACGCTTGTTGGGCCTTGCCCCATCACGGGCTGGGTACCCTGGGACATCACCTTGGCCCTGCACAGCGGAGGTGGCATTGCTGCCATGGGACTGGATAGCCTTGCAGGCAGGATCTGGCTTCCTTATGCTGAGGATTACAAGCTCCAGAGCACGCAAGGAGCCATCAGTCTGGTTAAGAAACATGCGGGCACCGTTTCTCCCATCCACACTCAAACCCATACGGTCCAGGAAGTAGTCTGCCAAGGCCCTATCTGTGACCATGAAGCCATACTTGGCTCCCTTGTCTCTGATACGGTTGAGCCTAGCCCATTCCTCTGCCACAGGACCCACTATCTCGAAGGTGTCATACTGATGCTTGTAATAGTTGGTGAGGTTGAGAACTTTGTCAGAGAACTCCTCCCTCAACCCTTCCAGGAACTGTGCCCAGGTTAGCTTATCCTTGACAGCAGTCCTAGCCTTTTCCCTGACACGCTCTGACGAGTCCCTGTTGCACGTGGACGAGTGAAACACCTGCACTAGGTTGACAGTGGGGTCCACAGAGCACACAACAAGCTCCATGTCCTCAAGCCACTTGTCCAAAGCTTCCTGTGCTAGTGGTGGGTTAAGAGGCTTTTGACCATTCATAACAGTGACAGCACTCATGTGAGGTCTCGACCCTGGCAGCGCCCTCACTGGCTCCACCACAGCGGGTGTCACAACAACAGCACCACTTGGCCCAGCAGGCACAGGGGAGAGCGCATCCACATGAGGCCTCTTACCATTGCCGTCAGCGGAGGGGTCCCTCTTACGCTTCTCCACGGCTGGTTGCCCATTTGCCACCGTTATTGCATCCGTTGGCCCTGTTGCCCGCATCTTGCGCGCCTCCTCCACCGCGTCTTCATGCCGTCTCTTGCCGCCTGGTCTCTTTCCCCCATCGCCGTCGCTGGCTGGGATCGCCTCTCCCACCAGCTGCTCCTTGTCTTGCCGAGGCTCCTGGCTTGCTCCAGCCGGTGCCTCCATCTCGCCCTTGTCGCCGTCTCCCGGTTTGCCACGAGGCATTATATACAGTGGGAAGGCAAAACAAAACAGGCGATAGACAAGAAAGAACTGGCTCAAGCGCTGGTGCTGCCTGAAGAAGCCGCTGGCTGCTCCCCAGCTGCTGCCTCCTCCTCACGCTCCTGCGCTGTGCGTGCCACCGGTGTCCCCACGCGTGGAACTGAGCGGACCTCCTCCGCGTTGTAAGGACCTAGCACACGGCTCACCGGCCTCCCGGCTGGTGTCTGCTCTACCGGCAGCCTAGGCGCACTGCCACGGCGATACCACTGAAGATTCCTGACCCACCGACTGCCACCACCTCGCCTGTCGTTCCGTGACCCCCGACCAATCTCAGCGAAATCGTGTTCTGGCTCAAACGGGATATGCAACTCCGCCCTACGCCGAGCTGAGTAGCCTTCGTTTGTGCCGTCCCCTTCGTCAATCTGCTGTGACGAACGAGCTATGATGCCCCTTGGGCGATCCACGAACTCGCTGTGAAAATCCTCGTCGGTGACGTCCCGACCAGTGATGACTGTCACCGTTGGCCCACACGCCCCCGGCCTGCTCTGCAACCTCGGTGTATCCAAGGTCGACCAAATGCCCAGTGGACGCGTAGTGATCACCCAGTGATCAGCGTGACCACGCGCCTCTTGGATCAGGATGTTGACCAGGTGCTCACACGTCTGAGCCACCACTTCAGCCGAATCCCACGGACTATCGGCCTCGCGCGTCTGCGCGTCCCGTATGATATGTGACGCGTCGGTCCCCTCCCCCAGCGAGCTTGTCGCCACCCAGTGGTTATATAATCTGGTTCCACCCAAACAAATGGCCACCAGTTGGTCCAGCGCCTCACGCGCTAAGTCCAGCGCCTGAATGGTGACGTGCCCGCCCTGGTACGCAACCTCCAAACTGTAGATCAATGAAGCAATTTCGTCGCGAATAGCGACGAGTCGCTCCGTGCAGACCCGCCCCGTTTCCCCTGGCGACGTTGTCGCCCTTATCCTCATCACCACCGGGTCGTTTGCCGACGGCCCTGCTGCGTTCCCGAACACAGCGACCCAACCTCCTTCCGCAAGGCCCCTCGCAACGTAGGCGGCTTGCACAAATGTAGAAGCGTTGGATGGATGGGAATAGGGGAAGAATGCGTTTTCGCGCGTTGGCAACTCGGGAGCTGCTTCGCGCCTGGGGGATGACTCAGGTGTCTCGACCCGAGCCTCGGCCGACATGAAAAACCTTGCAAAACAGAAATGCAATAGTACGAGTTAGTGAGCAGCCAGAACTGTGAGTTCCTGGTCTCTCACGCCACACACAACGGGATGAGCCAAAGTTGCAAAGGCAGCAACCTTTAACCCGTGCACCAAGCCACGACCACGGTGAGCGTTTCCACGTCCAATGTGGGAGCCTCGGTTCGTGCTTGCCAAGATAGCTGGTCATCCCCCATGACCAAGCTATATCCTTTGCGTTGTTCCTCGTTCCCATCGGCGTGACGAGGCACGTGCAGGCATGCAAGCAAATCCTCAACGTCCACTGGCATCAGTGCAGAGCCAGGACGAACTGGATTTGCCTAGACTCTGCAACCTAGGAAGTACAGGACCTGTCACAAGCCTGCAAGGCCTAGTATCCTTGTAGACCTGTGCCAGTCCTGTATTCCACCAGCCACAGGCTGCTGCTCCTCTGGTCTACGTGGACCACAGTCACGTGATAGTCAGGCTAAGCCTGTGCAGGCACGGCCTGCCACGTGTCCTGTCCACTATACCAGAGGACTGTACCCTAGTCGGCCACGGACGGCTAGGACTTCGGGACCTCTTATCTTTCTCGTCCCTTGTCTGTTTCAGGCGGTCAGCACGGCGTTGGAAAGGTCTTTCCAAACTGCATCCACTTAGCATATTGGTTGCCCAAAATGCTAACTACGTCCTTCATCAACGAGGCCCTGGTGCGTCGGCTGGGCCTGGTACCACGACCTCACACCACGGCAGTGTATGTCACCTACTCGGACGGCCGGCGACACCAATCGCCGGGCCTAGCAGACATCAAGGGTGTGCTGCAGGGCACGCCGGTGGACCTGGTGGCAACTATTGCGCCGTTGGGCGCTGCCGACATCTGACATCATTGGAGTGGACTGGCTGGACAAGCAGGATGTGGACATCAGTGTGCGCCGGCGGGTAGTTTGGTTTCCGGACGGTTCATTCTGGTGCCCAGACAGCGAGTACAGGGCACAGGCCGCTGAGGTCCATAACATTACACACGAGCGCTCGGCGGACGGGCCTCGACCAGCGTCCCAGATCTTGATGAGTAGCAAGACGCTGGCGCGCCAGCTCCGGAAGGGCAAGGAGTACGCGATGTACCGGATAGACCTGGACAGCACTCAGGTCCTGCTTAACGAGATTGGTGCCGGCTTCACACCGGACGAGCTGGTGCGGTTCAATGCCGTCCTGGAAAAGCGCAATGCTCTCTTCGCGGATCGCACCCCCCAGTTCCCTCCCAATCGATCGGTGTTACATCGTGTCCAGCTCCAGGAGGGTTCCGGGCCTACCGTGTCTCCCATGTACCGCATGGGCCCAGTCGAGCTGGTGGAGCTCAAGAAGATTTTCATTTCACTGCTCGACGCTGGGCTCATTGAACCCAGCAACAGCCCCTTCTCAGCGGGCGTGCTGCTCGTTCCCAAGCCAGGGGGCAAGTGGCGTCTGGTGACTGATTACCGGAAGCTGAACGCCATCACCGTCAAGTCCCGGTATCCTCTACCGCGGATCGACGACATCTTCAACCGTGTCCAGGGGGCTACGTGTTTCACCGTCATCGACTGTGCGGACGGGTTTTGGCAGCTGCGCATCGCGCCAGAAGACTGCCACAAGACCGCGTTCGCTACGCCCTTCGGTCACTACCAGTTTCGGGTGGCGGCAATGGGGCTGTGTAATTCGCCTGCGTCCTTCCAGATGCTGATGAATGACATCCTCCGTCCGGTGATGGGCACAGCCCACTTGCCGCAGGTCTCCCAGGACCTGGCGGACCCGCAGAAGGGGGCGCGCCCGCCCTGGACCTACAAGCGCACGTGCGCGCTGGCGTATCTGGACGACATCCTGGTGTACTCCAAGACGTTCGAGGAGCACCTGGAGGATGTGGACGCCGTGCTGCAGATCATGGAGGATGAGCACCTTTCGGCGCGGAAGGCCAAGGTGCGCGCCGGTCGCTGCGTGCCGTTTCTGGGCCATACCCTGTCCGCGGACGGCATCGCGACCGACCCTGAGAAGATCGAGTCCGTCCAGCAATGGCCTGTCCCTACGGACGTGAAAGGGGTGCGCAGTTTCCTGGGATTGGCATCTTACTACCGACGGTTCATCCCGCGGTTTGCCACCATCGCCGCCCCGATCAACGCTCTTCTCAAGAAGGGTACCCCGTTCCTTTGGGCTGAGCAGTGCCAACAGGCTTTCGAGGCGCTTAAGCGCCACCTCACCACAGCGCCAGTCCTTGTCCTGCCGGATCCGGCCCTTCCTTTCGTCGTGGCTACGGACGCCAGTAAGGTGGCCATGGGGGTGTTCTCCTGCAGGACCAAGGCAAGGGCCTTCAGCCCATCGAGTACATCTCACGCACGATGATTCCGGCGGAGCGGAATTATCCAGTGCATCAGCAGGAACTCCTGGCAGTAGTCTACAGCTGCCACACGTGGCGTCATCATCTCTTGGGGGCCCAGTTTTCGGTGGCCATCAGTGAGCAGGGGGATCTCGACCCCCATCGCCTGGTGATCCACACGGACCACCGGCCGCTCACCCACCTCCTGGTGCAGCCCAACTTGACGCCCCGCCAGGCGCGGTGGATGGAGTACCTGTCACAGTTTGCGCCGTTCAAGATCCAATATGTCAAGGGCGCGGACAATGTGGTGCCCGACGCCCTCTCGCGACGGGCGGACTATTGGTTCTACGAGGACATGGACGTGCTGCATACCACCTGTGTCCCAGTGGCCGCCCCGGGGACCGCCTACGGTGTGGAACCACGGTCTCCCCAGGCCCGCCACTTGTTTCATCTTGGGCACACCACCATGGATGACTTGTCACCCCTCCCGGAGGAGACGGTTCAACCAAGCGCCCACGAGGACGTGGACACCCCCGGGGAGGGGGAGGGGTCGCATGCGCGCGTGCCCCTTAGTCATGTGGTGCCGCCCCAGGGAATTTTTCAGCTTCAGCCGCTCGGCCCTCCCACAGTCTTCTCAGAATTCGTCAACCAGGCGGGTACGGATGCGGCAGAACCGGCTGCGGACGCGTTCACAGTCACGTCGGACTTGGAGATGCTGATCAGCCGTTTCACGATCACGGAGGAAGCAGCACTTGAAGCCATCCGGGCACATCCCCAGCAGATGGGGGCCTATCCTTGCAAGTTCCAGGAGGGGCCTGTTCGTGAGTCCCCAGCCGGAGGAATGGCGGCTGTATGTTCCTGAGCTTGTAGGGCTGCCTTGCTTCACGAGCTCCATGATTCTCTTCTGGGCGGACATCAGGGAAGTCACCGTCTCCTTCCCCGGGCACGTAAGCACTTCTACTGGCCAGGGATGAAGGAGTATATCGAGACGTATGTGCGCCAGTGCCCCTCGTGTCAGATCATGAAGTCCAGGAACACGGGCTCTCAGGCCGTCCCTAAGACGCTGCCGGATCCTATGGGTCCTTGGGATTCTATCATGATGGACTTCATCGGCCCGTTTAAGAAGACGAAGAACGGCAACAGCATGGTCTTGGTGTTCGTGGACCGCCTGACGCGCATGTGTCACCTGGCCCGTGTCCGGTCGACCTCACAGCGGAGGAGTGCGCCAAGATATACCTGACGCACGTGTTTCGGTTTCACGGGCTCAGCCGGCAGTTCATCTCTGACCGCGACAAGCTCTTCACGGCCAAATTCTGGCAGGAGTTTTCGAGCAACTGGGCACCAAGGTGTCGCTGGGCACGGCCTATCACAGCTCGTCGTCGCACCTGGTGGAGCGGTTGAACCGCACGGTGCAAGAGACCATGCGACACTACACCGACACGGTGGGCAGCAATTGGGAAGAACTTCTGGGCTTGGTGGAGTTTTCCCTGAACAATGCCCCCCAGGCCGCCCATGGGTTTACCCCCTTTTTCCTCAACTCCGGCCGACACCCTCTCACACCGCTCGACTTGCTTGGGAGCCACGAACTGGAGAGGATCAGGTCAAGCTGGATACCCTGCAGGGGTTGAGCGGTTGCTGCAGCGGATGCACCAGGCGCATAACAGCGCGGTTCAGGGCTATCGCGCAGCGGCAGCGCGGTATCTGGAGAGGACAGCCGGCAAGCGGGATCACCGGACGCCGTCCATCGAGGTGGGCGATTGGGTCCTGGTTGAGGGCCCGCAGATCGGGCGATTTTCGCACAAGGTGGAGAAGGAGCTGAAGACTAAGCTCCGACCCATGTTCCTGGGTCCCTACAAGGTCCTCACCAAGTTCGACGACGTCATGTTCCAGGTGGACATTCCAGTGTCATGGAACCTCACGTCCAACCGTTTCCACCGTGACCAGCTCAAGTTGTATCACCAGAATACCATTCAGGGCAGGGTCAATCCCCCAGCCCCACTGGAGTTCAATCCGGACACGGGGGAACAGGAGGACGAGGTGGCAGCGATCGTGGGACACCGGGATGTCAAACGGGGACGAGGGTTCCAGCGACAATACCGGGTGCGATGGCGATTCGCACAACACGAGTCTGAGGACTCCTGGCGCACCGCTACCGAGTTAGCGGGGTGCGCCCGCTTACTAGAAGCATATAAGAAGACGCACCAGTTGCGTTAGCAGACCACATCGGTAGGGGGTAGGGTGAGGGTGGTGTGTGAGCTGGGTATCAGGTACACGCCGACTAACGCCCTGGCATCTTGTGTGTGGGCTGTGCAGGGGGACGCCGCGGAGGCGCTTCCCAGGGGCCAGATTTCCGTCGGCGCCGTGGAGGCTGCAGACGCAGGATTCCGGGAAGCAGATGGGGAGTCCAGCGAGGGGGATCTGGTCGACATGGATATACCCGACGATCCTGAGGTCCCAGAACCGGAAGTGGGGGCGAGGACGCAGATAGCTCGTGGAGAGCCTGCGGCCCGAAAGGGTGCACCGGGGGCCGCGGGGACTCGAGAGATGGGAGTGGACAGACGGGGCCCTCATCTGGGCGCGAGCGCCGGCAAGAAACATCGCCAAGGCCCGGAGCACCGGACACGCGTACGTTACAGCTGGTGAAGGAGCTGAACGAGGAGACGTTCAATCCCCGGGTGTTCTTGCGTGACTATGGTCGGGAGGGGGAAGCCCTGTTGGAACGACGACGTCGTCGCCGTAACCAGATGCCGTCGGAACTCCGCGCTGACTCCATTATGGCGCGGGTCGGCCCTGTGCAGATGGAGACTTTCAGAGGGTTTGTGCGGCGCAACGCGAGGTTTCGGATCGAGACCCGCACCGCTGCGCGCAACGGCGTGGTGGTCGGAACCGACTGGGAAACACATGAGCGGGAGTGCTCCTGTCACGCGTGCATGAACACGCTGGAAGCGGGTCTGGCATTCCCACGGCTCCTTCTCCTCCTACTCCCACCCCTGGTGCGGAAGTTGCTGGAACGCCATTTTCCTCGGTATCTTCCGCCGGAGGGGGCGCTACGGGGTGAAAAATGTCTGCGTGAGGGGCAGTATTCGTTACGGCAGGCCCTGGATCGCATCGTGGCCATGGATGATGAGGACCAGGACGATGGGAGTGAGGAGTATGACTCTGATTCCGACGACCATCCTCCACGCCCTCATTCTCGTCCCCCTCCGCGGGATCCGCCCTCTCGGGGCTCCCAGGAGAGCGGCGCGAGAATCCGTCCTGTGCCTCGTTATGAGGCGCCACCGCCGGCGACGGGCTGGGGGCGTCGGACCTCCAGGGCGCGATCGAGGCGCGGAGCCTTCCGAGGGCTACCGGATGGGGCGGAGGCAGTCAAACCGCCCCTCGACGTGCTCCGGAGTGGCCGGCACGTCGTCGCTCGCCATCCCCGCCCTCCCGCTCGCGTTCCCGCTCGATCAGACTCCGGGACCGAGGTACGCCCCGCTCGCCAAGCGTCACCACCCTCTCGTCGGCTTGAGGATCGGCAATGGGCGCGCACGTGGGGGTCCGCGGTGGAGCTGGAGCGGGAGCGAGAGAGTCGGCGACGGCGGACGGAGGAGACCGCGGTGGCTAGGGCAGAACGGCCGGCTAGAGAGGAGCCGTTTGATGAGGTTCCCTCTGGCACCCCGATCGATGGGGGCCAAGAAGAGCCCACCTTCCATGTCTCCCTGGAGCCTCGGTCCCAAGCGGAAGAGGTTCCACCGGAGCCTAACTTCTTGGTCTCCCTAGAGCCACGCCCCCGGCCTGCCCAGGCCGGGTCGTCGATGTCACGTCCTGCGGAGGGACCGCGCTTACCTAACGTACGGATGGCCGCGGAAGGTCCCAACGTGACGGGAGTCATGGTGCCGGCGGAACCCGTGGTCACCATCGAGACACTCGTGGCAGCGGTGCAGTCCGGGCAGGGTCTGATACAGCGTATGCTGGACCAGCTCGGGCGCCAGGGCGATCACTCAGTCGCCGCCTCAGTAGGCTACGATGCGGCTTCCCGGGCAGCGTCACACGAGGAGTGGTCACTGGGGGATTTCATACGGACAATTCCGGGGAGGGCAGTAAGGCATGGTGGGCCGGGGCCTCGGACGGAAAAGTTGTGTGTGGTGTTCGAGGGACCTGTGATCTCGGTCCCTTCTGGCATGCACCTGCCCGCCCCTTTGGTTTTTCAAGCGGGTCCTTGGTGTGCGGTTGACCGTGGCGCCTACTGGGAACAGCTGGAAATCGCCTTCTTCCCACAGGCTCCGCTGCCCTTACCGCAACCCGACGACCTTCGTTTTCCCCGGACGGTGGGCCACACGGTGCGGTTCGGTACCGAGGATTGGTGGGACTGGAGGTATCAGGTGGATGGAGTGGGGCACGTGGTTACGCCGCCCAAGGTGGCCCCGGCGGAAGGGCGTGCCTTCCTGGAACGGGTGGTGCCTGATATTGTAGGGGCACCAAGGGCGACAATCATTGAGGATCACGTGCGCACTGAGGTTTTCATGATGGGGGTGAAGTTTGTTCGTGATCACCGCTGTGGGGTGGCAGATTGGTCGGCGCTGACCCTTCTCTTTACCCACCCCCAGTATCTTGCTGGGTTCCTGGCCATGTGGCCCCGGGGCACGTGGGTGGAACTGTCCAGGCTGGGTCGGCAGAAGACGTCCCCATATCAGATCGCCTTCGAGGTGGACTTATGTGCACATCCAGGGGCGATGACCCATATTATGACCCCCGCGGGGCGACGGGCTCTCCTTGAGGCCCAGCAGCAGCGGCGGACTACTAGCGGCGGACGCTAGAGTAGATAGTTCAGTTTTTGGAATGGATAGCGGAATCCACTCCCCAGAGTTCCGGCTACTACGTCAGGGTTGGGCTTGTGTATCAACCTCTAGAGGAACTGGTATTACTGACCTGCGGGTGAACCGAGGTCGGGACATAGTACTCTTATAGTAGTCTTGTTTGCTTCTCTATCCTCTATCTTTGTACGGTAGGGACTACCGACCCCCGTGGGGGGGGAGGAGTGTTACGTCCCGGCCCTTTTGGTCGGACGTAACAATGGAATAAATTACTAAGGCCTTGTGGCCGTTGTACTGAGTTGTATGGATATTGGCTATTGTACGAATTGGACTAGTTATTTTGGGTCCTAGGTTGATCTTTTAGGGGCCGGTGCAGTGGCGCCGCGCCAGTTCTGGGTCTGACGATGGTTCTAGACGTGGATCCTATAGTTGGGGGTCGATGTCGGCCCGGATCCTACGTGGAATGTGTGAACCGGATTGGCTAGTCGGAATTGGTGTGTATCTGCGCCGCAACCCACCTAGGTGAAATTGGTCCGAGGACGAGAGTCTCGTCCTCTTGGTTTGATGAATGATAAGTGCGAATACGCCTACACATTGAGCCCGGGGCAATTATCCATTTGTATTTGGTGTTGCTAGCCATTATAAGTGTGTACTAATTAGCTTGGCATCAAGCCGTGATGCCAGATATCTCACGACTCACGTCGTGAAGCGCAACCTACTTTAGGCTACCTTGAATTATTCCTAATTCCGGCAAGAAGGGTCTTTCGCTACGTAGCTCAGGCTAGGTGTGTCTGGGCTGGGACGTAACACCTGCTGCTGCTGGGAACCATGCTGCTGCTGCTGCTGCTGCTGGAAACCCTGCTGCTGCTGGGAACCCTGCTGCTGCTGCTGCTGCTGCTGCTGCCGTTGCTGCCGTTGCTGCCGTTGCTGCTGTTGGAAACCCCCCTGGAGCATCTCCTGGCTGCGCCCGTCCCCCCCTTGATCCAACCTGGAGTCTGGACTGTCATCATCTGATGAATCTCTGCGGCCCTGGTCTCTGGATCGTGGGGAGCCTTCCGCAGGTCTCTCCATGACCTCACCTGTACCTGTCCCCACTTGGACGTGCGGTGGTACCTCTACCACCTCTATACCTTGCTCGTGGTTGTCTACCTGTTCTATCTCTCTGTTGACAGGTTCTCTCCGTTTCCGTGGCATGGTGCTCGTACCGATACCTTACACTGCAGGCAACACCTCCCCAGTGAGAGAGAGAGAGAGAAAGAGAGCAACCACGTACTATAGATCTTATATATATGTAGGTCCTAGTACTACTCCCTGGTAATAGTCTCCTCTACTGTCTGCTAGGGCCAATGGTCACTTGAGAGAAGGTAACTGTAACTGCTGTCCCCTCCCCCTGACTGCTGATCGTGGGTGGCTTGGAGCATTCACAAGTGGTGTGCATCCCCTCAGGCAATGGCATGTGTTCCCTAACAAACCTATCTGCATCTGCTAGATTATCAAATCCCTTCCACCTGGCAATAGAGCCCTTATCCTTAATGTATTCCTCACATGACCTGTAGGGACGTAATGCATTATAGTAGGCTAGCAGAAGCTTGCAAGAAGGAAAAGGGGAATCCCAGGCTACCTCTAAATGCAGTGACCTTAAACAAACGAGGAAAGAGCACGGAGTCTAGCACAGCACACGCCCCAGCCTTCCGCGGCAGAGGGCTATACAATCGGCACACGGAGGTAAACACCGTCAACACAGTCGGCAACAGCCAGACAGTATCCACCCCCACGACAGGTAAAACAATGAATGGTCGTCGTCCGCAACTTCCATTCGCACCAACGACATTCACAACGAACCTATAGAAGCACAACGTATAACAAGAACCCCCTACGCGTGCGGTCTCGGAGAGAAGGCAAGCGTCTAGAAGGATAAATCTAAACTAGGGGACGTACCATCTTCGATGACGTTAATCCCTCCTGAGCTGGCCGCCACCCGGTGTCGTTGAAGGCAAGCCATGGCCGCCACTTGGTGTCGTTGAAAACAGGAGAGCTGAACGCTTTCGTTGACAGCACCTCACCACAGGACTATTGCTAGCCCCGCCGAGTATCCCGGACTGGCCGCTTGCTGCCTAGGTCGTCGTTGAATCCCTTTACGGGCTGGCCGCCGACCTGTCAGCAATCGTTGAATTCCGGAACCTCTATCTACGCCAAGCTCCGCCCTGGTTTCCTAACTGGCTACACTAGCTCTCTCCGCGAGAGTTAGCTAACCTTGCCGGCAACATTTTCCTCCGATAACCAGTGTTACGTCCCAGCCCAGACACCTCTAGCCTGAGCTACGTAGCGAAAGATCTACCATGCCGGAATTAGGAAGATTCAAGGTGGCCTAATGCAGATTGCGCTTCACGACTGGGGTCGTGAGATATCTGGCACCGCGCGACTTGATGCCAAGCTACTTAATACACACTTATAATGGCTAGCAATACCAATTACAAATGGATAGTTGCCCCAGGTTTAATGTGTAGGCGTATTCGCACTTATCATTCATCAAACCAAGAGGACGAGACTCTCGTCCTCGGACCAATTTCACCTAGGTCTGCCACTACGCTGGCAAGGGGCGCCGACATGGCGCCGACCTTCCAAAGCAATTGCAGTCCACACAGGATCCTCGGGTCGACATCGACCCTCGCCTACAGAATCCACGCATGAGTACAATATCTCAACTAGCTATATAGTACGCAGCGCGGCGCGACTGCACCGGCCCCTAGAAGATACACGCATACAACAACCTAGGCCCAAAATAACTGGTCCGAATCACACAAACTGTCATAGTTCCATACCAAAAGTCCTGACCAAGGGACAATTCCCAAATTAAGTCCCGAAATGAGTCCCAAAGTCCTACGGACTATGACAACAAGTCAAACTACATAATTTATTCCATTGTTACGTCCGTCCAAAAGGGCCGGGACGTAACAGAAAGCACCATGAATGTAAATGACGCCCCAAACCCGTGACCAGGCAAGCATCCAGAGGGGCTTTCCAAGCCCAGTATATTCCAGAAAAAAGCATCCTTGGGCAACGGACGTTCACACAGGACATTCAAAGGACCATGAAGATGGCGTCCTGCACGGCTAAGAAAATAAAACGCAACGCTACGCTATGTCTTTGCTGCGACTAGGTGGATTCGGCGAAATGGAAAGAACGCAACCATGAAAATGCATCAGAAAGAGAGCAGGTAGTACCCCGGTAGGTAGTACGCCTCACCATCGGCATCGCCAGTTACTACGCCCCGTGGCAAAAAATCCAGCGTTATTTCCAATATGATGACACCAGAAACTCGTCGGCCACACCCCACGCCTTCCACGAACAGCAAACTGATTTTACTAGGCACCCAGTACGTAAAGCAATTAAGCATGATTAGTCAATACCTAAATCTACAAGGACATTCCATTTCCAGGTCGCCATAGCGACGCGGACCTCTCCCACGCAGGTATCACTCCGTTGACGCACCTCCAGCTCAGAAAATTTCGTACTTGCTCTTCAAACATAAAATTTTGACGTATAAAACCATGGCTGCGCATTCCCCATCCCAATTTTCTAGCGTACGTTTCCTGCCATCGCCAGCCAGCAAATTGCTCGCGGAGCACGTCACTTTGTTTTTCGTCCGGCGGCGTGGCCTGCGGCTGCGTCGTTTCGGTGGTGTTATCGATTTCGGGTCGTTTCCGTTGGATTTGTGACCGTTGGGGCCGAAGGCCGTTTGTTTTCCGTAGTTTGCTTGTTTTGTATTGGTTGTTTATGTGTAGTATTTCGACGGACGACCCGAGCCGCTAACTTAGCGGGTTTATCACGGCCGTTGGATCCATCATCGGACGCTCCAGATTGTCGGAGGCTAACGTTTTAACTTTTTGCATTTCGCCTTCGTATATCCGGTAGGCGAAGGCCCGTCCTTGATCAGTTCAGTTCAGTTGGATGACTTGGATCCCACGCCGGTCGTGGCCAGACAGAGATTGTACACCGTACTTGATCATACGACGGTAGCGTTGTATCGAATACCATTTTGGACTTCCGTATCGAATATTCGGTTTCAATGTGTATGCCGTGTCGAATTCGAATATACTCGGTCTCTGCAAGGGTGCTCCGTATTCGAAACGTTGACGAAAAAAGGACATTGACTTTGCGTCAAGGCAAGCATCTATGTATGCCCTGCCCTGCGATGCCCGCAAAATGTGCGCGCATCCGGGACTCGCACTATTATCCGTCTGCTTGCCATCGCCACTGGTAAAATGGTGGCCGCAAAATGAGCAGCAACTTCAGCTGCGAAACCGCTTTCCCCAGAGCATCCTCATCACCAAGACAGTTTTTTCGCCACAAATTTATGCTCTGGCCCTTTCTCTGGCATGGCTGCAAAAATACGTTTGCCCTTAGCGCAAAATCCAATGGCACACCGCCATGCAATCATGATACAGGCTGTGTTATGTACCACGTTCCCAGCACAGCTGGCATTTTCATCGTGCTGGCTCTCTCAGTCGGTGTAATTTGTGTTGTGCTTCCGCTTATTACAAGTTACAACACTCTCCGTGTAATTTCAGCTAGCTTGCCAACTGCCAAGTCATTACTGGACTTGCGAAAAGCCTAGTTCATAGTAGAAAACCTTGGTGAAGGTAGGCGCCGCGCCACGGCCTGGTTGGTCTAAGTCCAAATCACGTATTTCTGACGAAATACGCCTATAATACGTCGGGGCCAAAAAAACGCGTGTTGCCGTATTTATTTTGACAACACGCACGTCATTTGCCAACACGCCGCATGGGCCTTCTTGGTGAGATTACACCCCCCGCATTGGAAGTTTGTTATTATGGGTCAATTTTTGCCGTATTTGCATTACGAATAACCCTGGATTGTTTGTTGGGGAGCCAGTTAGAGTCCCGGGTTTTTATTATTTAATTAAAACCTTTTGTTTGTTTGTTTGTCCTGCAGCCGTTCAAGGCACGTGGGTACTTATTTAATTAGATTTCTTTTGTTTGTTTGGTAGATATGGTACACGCCGTCCCCAACCCGGCCCGGCGGCCCCCCTTTCGGCGGCCACAGGCTATAGTCAGTGGAGGTCTCAGGTCAGTGATACCCTATTTAATTGCTCAAGGCCCATAAGTATCGCACATGAGTAGTACATCTTACATGTACATCTGTAGACACGCTCAGGCCTCAGCCTCTACTGAGTACCGACCGACGTGCCCTGCCGAGGCAGTACTGTAGAGCGTGGATTGCTGGATGCAAAAGCGGTTCACTTGGTTCGCGCCTCACCCCGCGCTCGGCCTGCCGCGTCTCGCGGGTTTTTTTCGATTTTCACGATATTTCATGTTTCCCGCCTGTCCAAGGTATTTTCGAAGGTTTTATGTACTTTATATTATATAATATAATAAAGTGTTTGTTTGTTTTCTCACAGGGCGACGACCCCGTGCCCACATGAGTTAATTAATTAATTTTGTTTGTTTGTTTGTTGAGTCCAGTCCTCAGCCCCCGGAGTTAATTAATTAATTTTCTTTTGTTTTTTTTATGGTTTTCAGCCAGAACATTTTCCAGAAGCTAATTATTTAGTTAGAACTTCCAATGCGGGGGGTGTAAGCTGGTCGCCCACCGCCTTCCCCGCGCGCGGGGTAAGGCCGGGGCGCCCCCGCTTCTTCTCATCTTTAAGAGCCCAGCGGACAAGATTTCGTTTCTCAGACGCCGCAAGCGGCTCGAGAACACTCCCTTCACCGTGGACGACGACTTGACCCCGGCGCAGCAGCAACGGCAACGGCGACGAGAGCTATGGCCGACCTACCTCCAGCTCCGGCAGACCAAGGCGGGCGAGCCGGTGCACTGGCCGAAGGGGGCGGCCATCCGTCTACGTCGGCCACATGCAAGCCCTGGCACGCGACCCCACTACAATACGCTTCCGCGGACACCTTTTTCAGCGGGGAAAGTGCCCCCGGGCTTCCGGGGCAAATTCAGCAAGCGCTGCGGAACTTAGATACTAAAATTTCGTTTTTGGTTGGTACCGTACAGCCAATCATTTTGCGCCCGAATCAAATTGTGATCTGGGCACTGAACACGAAAATTTCAGCGAAACGTACGAAACACCAATGCAACTACAGAAAATTTTCAGTGACGAAACTGTAGTACCGTGTACCCAAGCAGAATGTAGTAGGACTTCGCTAAATTCACGTTCGGAATTTTTCCCCGCAAGATTCCCCCGCAAGATTCCCCCGCACGATTCCCCCCGCTAGGTTCAGGCTCCAGTCGATGCTCGCCAAATGGCGCAAAAAAAGAAACATATGTTAAAATCAACGGTGCGAATCCTCGTTACCGCTCGGGTAACATTCTCACTCATTTCGCGTCTCCTACGAACCGTATTGTAGTGCCCAGCGACCACCGCGGCCCCAGCGACTCCCGCTTAGGGGAATACAGCAGTAGTAGTGTAGAATAGTTAGACAGTGGCCTTGTACATGCACGCATACTACAGGCACTATACCAATTGATTTATGAACCTACTTAGTCATGTACATGTGTGCCCATGACGCGCCACACACCAGATGATGCCTAGCTTTATTATTTTGTTATGCTGTGACTACGCATGAGAGAGCCACTCTCTGCATGCTGAGAAGCCATGCCTTAGCTTTTGTATAGCCATGCTGATCTTCCCTCCCCATGACAGGCTCCCCCTTAGCTGGGCATAGCTTGATAGATCATGGGGGTGCAGGTGCCCTGCAGTGCACCTCCAGCAAGCTAGTGTCGTCAGTACATTCCCACCCTTGCAGGAAGTAGCTTAGAATGTATTTAAAGCCATATGCCCCTTCTCTGGGATATGTGCTACATTCATCCATGCCGTTCAATTTTAAGCTTCACGTTCAATTTTAGGCGCGAAAATATGCCGAGCTATGGCTGCCGAGAATGCTCATAACTTTCGACTCAGGCCATGAAATTTAGTCGGGTTTGTTGCATTCGACTTGTCTTCTGATGACGAACACGCTGGTATAATTTCCGGCAGCTATCGTCCCCGATTTCGTACGTTCTCGACCTCGGCCTGCCCAGCAGATATCGCTATTTTCGACTCGATATGGCGGCATTCCCTTCGTGAATAGCACGCCTGCGCCCCCCGCCCCAGCATTCGACATCTTCCTCGTAGCTATGGAGGCCACAACAGCACCTGCCGCCCCAGAAACCCGCTCGCTGGACGACGTTCTTGCCGCAGCCAGCCCTTTCGTCGGCATCGCTCCCGCCGCTCCCAAGAAGCCGCGTACCACGGAAGTCACTTCGGAAGTCACTCCCATGGCCGCCGAGGCTACCGCCACGCCTGAAACCCCACCGCCCTCACCGTCTGATTTAACCAAATATACAAGCCTCGGAACCCGCCTGCAACCGGCCGACTTTGCGGCATTTTTCACCATGCCGGTCGCCGACGTGCTGCAAATCCTCAAAATTCGATACAACGCCGCCGACATCATCCGCCACCCCTACACCGGCGCAGCTGTGCCTGACGGCCCCGCGGAGTGGCTGCGATGGGACGACGACCTGCAACGCACCTCCTGCCTCTTAACATGCTGCCCTGAACTCTGCAAACCGCTGGCGACCATCGCGGCCGCATCCGACACCTCGGCCGATGCCGACACCCCTGCCGGCGCAGCCGACCCCACTGACCTGCAGGCGATCACCTCTGAGCTCAAGTCTGTGCAAGGTGCGCTCAAGTCTTTGGCTGCTGACTCTGCTGTCACCCAAGCCACATTGCTGGAATTAAAGGCGGCCATGGCCACCCCCCCCCCCAAGCGGGTCACGTTCGCGGACGCGGCGGGGAAGAACTTGGATGCCATAGTCGCCCAGGCGGCTAAGTCGGCTGCCACCGCAGTCGCGTCACAGAATGTGGCTCAGCTCCGACAACGCAATATCATTCTCAAGAATGTTGAGAAGGGCACGCATGACACCGCACAACAAGCACTTACCGAGGCCTTGCGGGGCCCCGCGTTCTTGGGGTTGCTGCAGCCGTGCGAATCATCACGTGACCATTGACAGGGCCATCCGCCTGCCAGGCCCAGCTGGCCTGGTCCTGGTCACCATGGCCACCGTGAACGACCAAAAACGGGTGATGGGAGCCCGTCGTCTGCCCAAGGGCCACCCCATCAGCATGGATGAAGACTACACCCCGGCACAGCTGGCGGCGAGGAGCAAGTGCTGGAATAGCGAGAAGGTGGTGGTGGCACGAGGCGGGTACATACCGGGGGGTAAGCGTGTGCAGCTGCGACTGTTGCCGGATGGTCGTTTTGGTGCTTACCTGGGTGGTGTCCGTGTAGACACCGACAATGTGGAGTCTCGTGTGGAGTCTCGTGGTGCGAAGCGTGCTGCCCCTGGTGGTTCCAGGAAGTAGACAACCCCACTCGTCGGCTCGCGGCTAACAGGCTTCGGGGACAGCCCCTAAACAGTCCCCTGTTCCACTCCCATGCCTCGACCTAGCCGTCGGGTGATAGACATGGTGGTGCCGGTATTTCGGGCTACAACTTCATCTGGCCACTGTCAGATTCGTAAAACCCAACGCGTGCTAGATTACCTACGCCTCGGCGTTGTGCAATCACCCCCGAATATCCAGAGCAAGCGTCAGGCTCGCATCTTACGCTTGCAGGACAAAATAAATGCGATGAAAAGCACTATTTCCTCCGCTTCCCTTCCCCCCCCGTTCCACCCCCACCCCCACCCCCCGCCGCATCCACCCCCATCATCCATCGCCACCATTCTCCCCTGTTGGGCCAGCAGGCATCCTTGGCCCTCGCGACTTTTAACGCACGTACATTGCTAGCAGATGACGACCATAGCTACCGGGTAGAGGAGCTAGTCGCATTTTGCATTGCACATCGTGTATCTATTCTCGGTGTGCAGGAGCACCGTCGCACGGTGCCATTTGGCACGGTGAGCACAAACCGCCTTGCAGGTGGCTGGCGGTTTTATTTCGCTGGCAGTGGCACACCAGGCCAAGGTGGTGTTGGTCTTTTGTGCTCGCCGCTGGCAGTTGCTAGCCTCAGCACGCTGAAGTTTCTCACCCCACGCCTTATGGTAGCACATTTCACCTCCGTCGAGGGGCGGTCTAAGCACCACCTCACGGTGGGGGTGGGCTACGCACCCCATAGTGGTCTACCTGAGTCGGAACGCCAGAAGTTTTCGACTCCTTGCATAGCCTTGAGGGGGTCACTCCGGCCCGCCACTTTTTGGTTATGCTGCTCGACGCCAATGCCACGCTCCCCGTGGGCACTGCTGGCAGTCGCTTTGCGCCTGCTGACCCTGCTGCTAACGACAACACTCCCCTGTTTTCTGCCTTTCTGCGGGATAGCGCCTCATAGCGGGATGGTTGCTGTCAACTGCCACTTCCAACGTCCCTCACAGGACTTGGTCACTTTCCGTGGCCCTAACGGCCGACAGGCCTGTCTGGACTACGTGGTGGTACGGCAGCCCAGGTGCACCTCGGTTTTGGACACCCGAGTGTTTGACACGCCCACGGTGTGCTCTGACCACCGCCTGGTGCGTGCGACCATTCGGCTCCGGTTCCACGCATCCAAGCGCCGCGCCCCAGTGGCCCGTCAGTTAGATGAGATGCTTAGGCTGACACACGGATTTCCGGCCTGCGCGCCGCGTATTGCCTACCGCGGCTGAGCGGGACACCTCAGTACTGTACGGCAGGGCGTACGGTACTGAGGCGTCAGGTGGACTGACGGGCAGTTAGTGCCAGACTGTTCCTAGGTGCTAGATCGACCCGCCAGGTCCGGTGTAGCCGGGCCTGACGGGCCGAGTCTTAGCTGGTTGCTAGTGACGTGGTCGCATGGCATTGCAGTGTACAGTTGTCCACTGGATGGTGCTGCAGGTAGCACCGCCATAGGCATATAGGCGTAGCACTGGGGAGTGCCGCAGCACCCGAGTTTGCACAGTTCCATTCTGAGCTCTCAGCTTTCCATCGCTCTCGCATTGTATTATTGTAATACAATCATCATTCGCTCTCAGCTTTCGCAGTTGTTCGTCGTCCCTAGTTCTCCATCCAACTTGGACTGAAAAGTTCGATATTTTTTTTTACAATAAAAAAAAAAAGATATGGCTTCTAACAACAACAACAACGGCAACAACGGCAACAACAAGGGGAAGGCGCCTGCCAGGCGCACCTCACCCCGCCTTTCGCCGGAGGGCACGCCCTCCACCACCGATGCGAGGGTGACGCCCAACGTCACCTTCCGCACGGTGGTCGCTGACCAACCCAGGCGTCGGGGCCCGCAGGTGGGGCCCGGCGCCCGGGGGATGGCGAGCGGTCGTCCGCTTGCCAATATTGGCGGTTCGTCCGCCATGGCACCTGGGGGGCAGGTCCCCCGGGCACGACGTTCCCCCGTCGCAGGTGACGGGGGTCGTGAGCGGAGTGATTCCTCCGAGGAGGATGGCGAGGTGCAGCCTGCGAGGCCTCGGCCTTCGCTTGAGCTTTCGTCGCAGACACCTGCGACGTCTGGAAACCTTTCCGTGGGCCGACAGATGGCCATCATGGACATTGACCGGTACGGGCCACATGTTCCGCCCCCGGTTGCGTTCGGGCGCCCACCCCATTTTCTCCCCCTTGGGGAGGACGACATCCCGGCGTTCATTGCGGTGAACGGCCGGATCATGCACCAACGTTTTCAGTTGCTTCCAGATGAGCAGATCCACGCGATAGAGGTTCATCGGGTGCACACGCTGATCGAGGGGCGTCTTAGGATGCAGATCCCACTGGTTCAGGTGGCGGTTTGGCTGTACTGTTTCGCCAATCGGCCGAGGCACAACCCCGGCACTGTTGATCAGTGGGCGTCCAGGCAGCGCCAGAGAGAGGCGCTGCGCGTGGTCTCCAGACCAGAGATCGCGCTGACTCCGTTGCCTGCGTGGCCCCAAGTCACGCCAGTTGGCTGGGGCCCGGAGAGGCGTGAGGCGGCTGCGATGCCGCCTGCGACGGAGCGCGGGGCGGCAGACGCCCCCAACACGCCCATGGGTGGTGAAGCCACCCAGGACCCTCTGGCAGGTCAGAGGGTCCAACCTCAGCCGCAGGCTCCCCCGCCCAGCGTGGGGGGCCAGGTGGCTGAGGAGGCCACCGGGGTCGCAGGGACCCCGGCGGCGACACAAGCGCCCGGGGTCGCAGGGACCCCGGCAGCGACGCCGGCGCCTCCGGCGCTGGCGGGGGATGCAGTCCCCATGGAGGGTGTCACGGGCGCCTCCAGCGGCTCTGGGGGGCAGGCCCCCTCTAGTCGCAACAAGGACAAGTCCCTGGCAGGGCCGGAGGGGCCCCAGGGTCCCACCGCAGCTGGGCAGCAACCAGCACTGCTGGAGGGCGACCTGCAAGGTCGCGACTTCATCACCCTGGTGATGAGGCCGTGTGGCGTGCCATACAGACAGCCACAGCCTCCTTCCGTGGGCTGGCCGACAGGAGCCAGCAGATGCACGTCGCGGAGGCGGGCAGCCTGGTGTGTGCAATCATCACGCACATCCTGGGCCTGCCCAACCTCCAAGAGGGCACACGCAGGGTGTGCGACGACCTGCTGCCTGCCCTGCAGGCTCTCCTCTCAGGGAGGAGGGTGCAGGGCAGCAGGGTGCGTCTGGTGCGTTTGCTGGAGCTCCTGCACAACGCCATCCTGAGAGGGGCGGGTAGGTGGCTAACTCTGCCTACCTGGTTGCATCATGATCTTACTAACCCTACTGACGATGAAGTGTCCCTCTCTCCCACCTTCCATGATTGGGAGGAGGCCCGCAGCAGGAGGCGGGAAGTGACACACACTCACACCCCCACCCAGCACACCCCTATGTTGTCTAACCCTCCTACACAGCCCATGTTTGCCCATCCTGTTCAGCTCACTCAAGTAGCACTTCCCTCTCAGCAGGTTGCCCATGTGAATGCTGCAGCAGCAACACCATCTTCTCCCTCTCCCCCTGCCTCCCCCTCTAGGTTGCCCACTTACAATGAGAACCGTCCTGTGGATAGGATTAATGTCAGGGGGCTGCCTGAGGGGTATACTAGGGAGCAGGGGAATCATGCACTTCTCTCTCTTCAGCTGGCTAGGGAGGAACTGAATGTCAAGAACTGGTTTGGATCTCTCATGCAGGGGGATTTCTACCATCAGTCTTCTTCCCAGATTCAGAATCTCATTCTTGTCTTCCAGCGTAGGTATCCCAAGTGGCAGGACACGCAGGCTAGGGCAGTTTGGGAGGCTTTCATGAAGGAGCTAACTGACCTCCTCTCCACCCCCTCATCTGTGGATATATATTAAAAATATAATTACTTACAGCAGCTGTGGATATATATGGGGCATTCAGGTGGGTAGAGGAATACAGGGTCACATCAGTGGACTATGTGGCTGAGACAAAGAAATATGAGCTAGCCATCAAAGCACGTCCTGATGTCCAGCAGCTAGATCACAAGTTCTTGCTGCGTTCCTTCCTTGAGAAACTCAAACTTGACAAAAACACCTACGCTATGCTTGCCACAGGAATGGCAAAGTACTGGGAGGACATGAAGGAGGCATTGGATTATATCAAGCTGGCCTTGGCTCCCCTTAGCCAGGGGGCCATGGGCACCTCTGTAAAGAGGGTCAGGGGGGAAGAGAGGGAGGAGGAGGACAGGGAGAGGGAAGACAGGAGCAAGAGACCTGTCACTATGGCAGAAGTCAAGTCCCTGCTGGGACAAATGTTTAAGGGCAAGGGCAAGGGCAAGGGCAAGGGCAAGGGCAGGGGCTGGGGCAAGGGCAAGGGTAAGGGGCAGTCTCCCTCCAAGGGGGGCAGCTCCAGCAACAACAACAACAACAACAACAACAACAACAACAACAACAACAACAACAACAACAACAACAACAACAACAAGAAGCAGGACAAGGAGGACAAGTCTTCTCAGCGGTGCACCCGCTGTGGCATGAAGTACCACCTGCGGCCCACCTGCCGCAAGAACGTGGACGAGCTGGGGCATTTGGACGTCCTGTGCCACAAGTGCCACGGGCCGCCCCACGGTGACCCCAAGGACTGCAAGCGGCCTCCTTACGGCAAGAAGTGTGAGTCTCCCTCTCATGCTGGCTTGAGTGTGCCTGCTTCACCTCTTTCATCTGCATGCCCCACTGTCAGAGCAGTGAGCAGTTCTGGAAAGGTGCTACAGCTGGTTTCAGAAGATTATGTCTCTAAACCAACCTTCACATCTATGGTTCCCAAGGTGTGCAGAGTGTCCCCCAGAGGATGCTCATATCAGTTTTCAGGAGCTTGCTTTGCAGTTGCATTTCCTTTATGGGCATGAAGTGAGTGCAGAGGTGGTGGCAGCAGCAATAGGGGGGGCAGCACTCAGACGTGCATGCCAGGTGGTCAGATCCCACTGCCAGCATTGTCAGTTCAATGCACCCAAACCCCCTAAGTGGCATGTAGCTACCCCACCTAAGAGCAAGGGCAGGGTGGTAGGAGATGTCTTTCATATCAAAGGACAATCTTACTTGGCACTTAAAGATGCATGGTCAAGGTACACAACCATTGAACCATTACCTGGAATGGACAAGACACAGTTGCTCAGGGCTCTCTTGATTGCTCAGGCCAGGTACTACCCTGTGGAGGCATTGTTACTGGATCAGCAGTTCACGTGTCTTGCCAATGAACCAGGGTGTGAGGCTATTGATCTGGCTGGGCTAGAAGATCATGAGAGGCAAGGCATTATTGAAAGGGCCATCAGGTCCATTAAAACCCTTGTAGCCAAAGAAGATGGCAATCTGCTGGCTGACAGTGGGTCATATGCTGACAGAGCTCTGTGGTCCACCAGGTTGTGCCAAGTCCTCAACAGGAGGCCACTCATGAAAACCCCACAAGGGGTGGTCATTACACCAGATGGATTGCATGCAGGCATTTATCCACCTGAGGTACTAGCCCTATACAACGCACAGCGAGCACAGACAGCTAGCAGGTTAGCTGTCAAGGATGCAAAGCATCCACGTCCCACCTTCAGAGAAGGGGATCAGGTCCTATTCTACAAGGAGTCGGGACTAGGCAAGGTGGGTACCTGGCATGGGCCAGCCACCATCCTAAAGTTTAACACCACTGGCAGGACAGTGTTAGTTAAACACAATGACACGGGAAAATTCACAGGTGTTCACCTCACAGGATGAAATTGTATTTTCCAACTGTGTCAGACGTGGCAGAGGAGGAAGAGCTGTTGGCCGACAGCCCTGTACAGTTGCCTGGCATCCCAGCGTTGCCCAGTGAGTGGTTGTTTGGAACACCCACTGGTGAGTGTGAGAGCCACACCCACTGTGACACCCAGGTCACCCTTGATGATTGCAGGCAGTCACTGCAGGATTGGCCCCCTGCAGCAGAGGGTCACATTGGCAAAACAGGTGATCAGCAACCTATCACCTCTACAAGTGTGAACATAGCTCAGCCACTAGCTGCACCTTCCAAACGCAGCCTAGCAGACGCTGTTCGCATTTTACAAGCAGCTCATAGAGCCAAAGCTCAAACTGCTGCAGGATCAGCTAAGGTGGGGAAGGTTGGGCAGAATGACAATAGCCCATTTATGGTTGCAGTGGACACACAAGCCCAGGTCAGCATTATCAGTGCCCTGGCTGTGCCCCATTTGCCTTTGGAACCTTCACCCTGGCACCATGTGGCTGATTTCTCAGGGCAGTCATCCCTCAAGGTATTAGGTCAGGTCATGTTGACTATACTCGGTATCCCCACTCCTTTTCAGGTATTGGAAGGTTATAAAGGGAATGCTTTGTTGGGGGATCCTTTTCTCTGTTACCCTGGTGTCCTCATCTCCAGTGATAGACTATCCATCCAGGACATGGGTGGTGTTGATCTGAATCATTTCAAAATTTCTCTTGAAAAACTTCTTAACACCAACATTGCTTCTGTAAAATTTGCTACACCCAAGTATGCCCCAGGGCAAGAACCCTGTGTGGCAGACTGGTTCACAACCAAAAACTTCATCCCAACTCATTTGGATTGGGCAAGCATGATGTGGCTAAAATGTCTCCTCTTTCTTATGAACAGATAGAGCAAGACTGTCGCACACACATAGGATTCCTAAAATGGGTGGAGGCCTTTAACAAGGCCAGGGAAGAATGGGTAGTGCCAGATCCTCTTAGTCCTTCTCATACTCCACCTGTCACACCTATTGACAAAAAGCCTGCAGGGTGCAAGCACTTGCGCCTGAAGTTTGTGTGTAAACATAAGCCAGCAGCAGATGGGTCAGTCATTTTCATGCTAGACCTTGTGTGACAGAGTTCAAGGGCACCACTGATCTGACAGAGGCAGAGTTGTACACGCCAGGCATTCAGCAAACATCCCTAAAAATCTTGCTGTCTGTCTTTGTGGGTCATCTCAATGATGGGGATGACTATGTATGTAAGGCTACAGACATTAAAAGGGCTTTCCTGAAAGGCTCACCTGAGATAGCACAACAAGTGTGGCATGGTCAGGTGTATGTAGTCTCCACTCCCAGAGTTTGGGCAAAACACATCCCTCAGCAGTACCTGAAAGCTAACATAGGTGTTGAAGGGCTGCAATCAGCTCCTCGCATTTTCAGGATGTCAGCTCAGGCTGTGTTTGAAAAGCTAGGGGCTAGATATGATGACATAGACCCTTGCTTCTTTGTGGTCCCACACCCTCATGGCATTCTCACCTTTGTGTGGCATGGGGATGATCAGCTGATTGCTGGGCCAAGGCGTGCTGTGGATGATTTTATTCAACAAGTGTCACAGCATTTTGAGATTGGCAAGCAAGTAGAGCTGGGCACCACTGCCATAAAATTTTGTGGCACAATGTTACAACTCCAGCAGCATCAAAACCAGTGGGTGTGTGCACTTACTCTCCCAATGATTACATGCACAGCTGCTTGGAGGTTTTGCAAACAAAAATCAAACCTGGAGCCTGTCCTACCATTAGAGGCAAGCTGGGGTGGTTGTGCTCAACGTGTGCACCTCACCTGGCTGTGGTTAGCAGAGTTGATGATGATGTCTTGATGCAAGTAGGTCACAAAGCCATCACCAAAACTCTCCAGGAAGGCCCTCCCCTTATCTTGCACTCCTTGGATCTCCACAAAACCATTCACATCCAAGCTATGATGGATAGTTCCATGGAGTCCAGGCAGATTACCAAGATGCAGGCAAGGGAGTCAGGCTTGTATTTTGTGCAGAATGATGATGCACCCTTGTCTCTCATTTCATGGTACAGCCGGTTGCATAGACGCAAGGCTGTCAGCAGCAATGCTGCTGAGTGCAGGGCAGTGGTGTCAGCAGTGCTTCATGCCAGGTACTTGAATCATGTGCTGGTTTGGTTGCAGATGCAAGCAGGCAGCAATGCTGGGGTGGTGGCACACTTGCTCACTGACAGTCAGTCAGTCCTCAGTTTCCTTGCTAACCCCTATGCTGTCCACACTGATCTTGACTGGGTGGTCCTGAAACAGGAGTCCACCTACTGGGAGTCCACCCGTCACGTGGAGGACAAACACAACGCTGCTGATGCACTCACTAAAGTGCCTCAGCAGGCAGCTGAACAATATCAGCTGTTGTACCACTTGATGAACCCCTATGGCAAGCAGGCAACCCTGCCCCATAGGGGGGACGCCTAGCAGGGTCCTGTTCACCAGGGCCGCCTAGGTCACCCAGTACCCCTTGGGCAGGTCCAAGGGGTAGGTTGTGGCTTCCAGCAAGGGGGTTGGTTGGAGTCTGTTTTCATACATCTGCGTGCCCTATGCCCAATAAAATCTGTTTTGATTTTTCAACACCATGGAATTTCGTTATGCACACCTTCATAGGTGGGCATGGGATGTATCTCACACCTTTTTCACTAGGGCGTATGCCTTGGTGGATTGGCCTTGAGCTCAGTGGCTCAGGTGCCCCCATTCAAGTGGAGGGTCAAAGCTCCCTTGACAGGTGGTTACCCAGGACCCCAGTTCACTGTGGATATCCTGGGCCACCTGGCCTTACTGTTCAGTGGCAGTAAAGGCATGGGTGCTGTCATGTTGTCTAGTACAACGTGCTCAGCACAGGTGCAGGATGAAATATTCCTGTCACCTGTCACCAGGACTTCAGTCACCCATGTGCAGGGCAGGGGTGGCTGGTCTCACACGTTGTGCAGGTGCAATGTGGCCAGGTCCAGGATGTCATAGTCCTGTCACCTGTCACTCGGACTTCAGCCCCCTCTGTGCAGGGCAGGGGTGGCTGGTCCTCACATGTTGTGCAGGTACAACATGGACAGTGCAGGGTGCAATAAACCTGTCCACTGTCACTCCTCAGGTTGCAGGTAACCTGAGCTCAGTTGACCCAGCCTGGCTGGGTATTTTTCTCTGAGTGGGCGATGATGATGGAACAACATGGAACCTCTTAAACGGTTACCTTGGCATTTTTACAATGGCTCTCTTGGCTGGTGATGCACTCCCTGGATAGGCAGACAGGCATAGCTATCTCCCTTGTGAGCTCGCGAGGAGGAGGAACTCCCCGGGCATGTTGAGCTAAACGTGATGCCATCACAAGTATTGCACGAGTTCTGGGGCCCATCTTTTTCAGTCCAGATGTTGCAGTATGGGTGTCAGTTGCTCAGCACCTCAGTCAGCTTGGAGTCAGTCTCCTAGCTGGGCAGGGTCAGGCTTGAAGTCGCTAGCCTTCAACCTGAAAGGAAAACATAATGGGAGTTAGATGAGATGCTTAGGCTGACACACGGATTTCCGGCCTGCGCGCCGCGTATTGCCTACCGCGGCTGAGCGGGACACCTCAGTACAGTACGGCAGGGTGTACGGTACTGAGGTGTCATGTGGACCGATGTGCGGTTAGTGCCAGACTGTTCCTAGGTGCTAGATCGACCCGCCAGGTCCGGTGTAGCCGGGCCTGACGGGCCGAGTCTTAGCTGGTTGCTAGTGACGTGGTCGCATGGCATTGCAGTGTACAGTTGTCCACTGGATGGTGCTGCAGGTAGCACCGCCATAGGCATATAGGCGTAGCACTGGGGAGTGCCGCAGCACCCGAGTTTGCACAGTTCCATTCTGAGCTCTCAGCTTTCCATCGCTCTCGCATTGTATTATTGTAATACAATCATCATTCGCTCTCAGCTTTCGCAGTTGTTCGTCGTCCCTAGTTCTCCATCCAACTCCGTCCTGACTGGTCTGCTCTACGCCCAGTCCGAGGAGATCCTGAGGACTGGACGGACGCCGAGCACAAGCGGAACCGGTGCCGACTGGAGTACCTGTCGGCCCTGGACGCCCGGGCGGACGTCGACGAGCTGGACCATGGTGCTCCCAACGCCGCCATTTTTGCGGGGTTTGCTGCCCGCGCCCCGCTGCTGGCGGCCCGGCACCTGCCGGTCATGCCCCGCCGCCGCCCCGGCCCGCTCTACCGCCAGGACCCCAAGGTCTTGGCCGCCCGGCACCGCCTCAAGCGTAACCGGGACCCATTGCTGAAACCGGTGCTCCTGGCCGCCCTTGGGGAGGCCTACGCCAATGCTCAGGACGCAGAGGCGGCCCAGTGCATCGCAGATGCCAAGGCCTGCCAAGCTCGCAACCAGGGCAAGGACATGTGGTACCACCTCGACCGGCTCGGCGGCCGGCGGCAGCGCACCCCGGTGGAGCACACGGGGGACGGCACGGCGCCGGTCAGCCTTGACCGCTGGTTGGCCCACAATGTTTCCTTGACAGTTGGGGCTCGCGCCCCTCCCCCGCCGCTTCACCCCGAGACGGCCGCCCGTCTCGGCACCTGTTGCCGGACCCCCGCCGCCACCTGCGCCACCCTCCTCGGCCGCGGACTACCAAGTCCCCGCCTTGCAGGAGGGCTGCCTTGCCACCGACGACGTCGTCCCCCCCTTCACTTTGAAGGAACTGGACAGCGCCCTTGCTCGCCTGCGGTACGATGCGGCGGTCGGTGCCGACCACCTTTCTGCTGAGCTGCTGAAGACCCCTGATCCGGCGGTTAGGGATCTTCTGCTGGCGTTTTGCAACCGTGTCCTGCTTTCTGACGAGCCTCCGCCTGCTGAGTGGCAGACGGCCATCCGCGTCATGCTGTACAAGAAGGGCTCTGCTGCTGACCCCGGTAACTACCGGGGTGTCTGCCTCCAGAGCGCCGCGCTGAAGGTCTTCATGCGCATGATGCTGCACAGGCTCCGCGCCGCGCTGGACCCACACCTGGGTGAGTCTCAGATGGGTTTCCGTCGTGGTCGTAACACTGTCATGGCTATACATGTTTGTCGCGCGCCGGTTGATGGAGGAGGTGCGTCGCCTTCCCCCTGACAGTTTGCCGCTGGTCTTCATTTTTGTTGACTATATCAAGGCCTTTGACACGGTCCTCTGGGAGGCTCTTTGGGCCATCCTAGCTCAGGATCGAGTGCCACCTGCGTTTATTGCTGCCATTCGCCGACTGTATGAGGGCTCACAGGCAGTAGTGCGGACTGCGGAAGGCACCACCCCACCATTCCCCCTTCACCACGGGGTGTGGCAAGGTTGTGTCCTGTCCCCATATCTGTTCATTATTGTCGTTGATCACGTCATGCGCCGGGCACGTGCGCGCTTTACTGCTGGGGTTTGTTAGGAGTGAGAAAACAATGTTTGCCACAATGTTTTACTTTATTTCACTCAGATAAAAATAAGTCTCAGTCGGCAGCTGGCCGGCTGCTAGTTCCACCACAGGAGTGTGTGAGGTGTGAGGTACTGAGAGAGCAAACATTGTGCGTAGCTTCGCCTTTTACGGGGTCGCGTGCCAGGGCTTGCATGTGGCTTAACAATTCCAGGCTCAGCTACTGGGTAGCAGTTATGATCTACCTACAACGTGGCCACACCAAACCGGGTCTTTTCTGACTGTGTGGCAGTTACAATCATAACGTGATCTCAAGCCAACCATTCACAACCAAAGTTCAAGGTCAGTCACAGAATGACTGGGTCACTTATGGAACAGAACTTAAACATGGGGCACATGCCCGTCCATGCAGTCCAGAGCTAGCACTAAACTATAATTAAGTACTAGTTTCAGGCAGGTGTGTCGATACTTCTGACACCCCCCTTACTCGGCACACAGGCCGGAAAACAAACTCAAGCAAGCCAGATCAAATGTTCACTAAAAGAACTGTAGTATGGGACCACTGTCACAGGCTAGCAAGTGTGTCCTTATGTTGTCTCATCACGAATTGCCAGTAACTCAAATACCCAACAACTTGTGTCTGAGCTCCACAAAACGTGGCTCGGGTAGTGCCTTGGTGAGCATGTCGGCGATCATCGCTGCCCCAGGAAGGTGAGACACCTGAACGGTGCCATCCGCGACCTTCGCGCGAATGTACTGGTACTTGACGTCGATGTGCTTGGTACGCCGAGGGTGGACAGGGTCTCGTGACAGAGCCACAGCACCAGTGTTGTCGCAAAACACCTGAATTGGCCCTGAGGCCGGATCACCCAACTCCTTGGTGATGCATGGTGAGAAGGGGAACCACCTGCTGCGTGACACCGCACAGGGCCATGTACTCGGCCTCACAGGTGGACAGGGCTGGAGTGGGCTGCTTGCGACTGGTCCACTCCACCGCAGCAGTACATGACCACGTTGCCAGTGATTGACTTGCGGTCCACAGGATCGTTTGCCCAGTCGGCATCCGAGTAGGCCACCAGCCCCCCCTGCCCCGAGTAGGACAGACCCAGGTCCTTGGTGTGTACCGCGTACTGAAGCACCCGGCGTGCCAGCCCAAGGTCGCTTACAGTAGGGTTTTTCATATTCTGAGTCAGCAGGTTGACTGCGAATGCCAGGTCAGGCCGAGTGCATCCCATCGCATACAGGAGTGCCCCGGTGATCGCTTGGTAGACGCGAGTGTCGTCCGCGTTGAGAAGCCCCCCCTCACCACGGGGGGTGTTGGGGACGATGGGCGTCTTCACCGCCCGTGGGGAGACCCCAAAGCGCTCACTAGCGAGGGCCTCCAGGTACGGGCCTTGGTGCAGAAAAACTGTGCGCGCCGGCGGGTCGAGGACCAGGGAGACCCCCAGAAAGAGGGAGGGGGCATCCGTCTCGGTGATCTGGAAGCGCTGGGACACCCGTTGGGTCCACTGCGATAGCCACTCCGCCGAGGAGTGGGAGACCAGGAGATCGTCGACATGGACGAAGGCAAAACCACCAACATACAGGAACAGACACGTGTCCGTGGTGCTCTGGACAGCGCCAGTCTCATGGATGAGGTAGTCCCGGAGCGTGTGGTGCCAGTTCCGGGGCGCCTGTTTGAGCCCATAGAGGCTCCGCCGGAGGCGCCAGAGGTACGTTTGGCCAGTGGGGTCGCGCTCCTCAAAGCCCTTGGGGGGAAGGACATACACGTCCTCCTCCAACTCAGCATAGAGGAACGCGGTGCGGACATCCAGCTGCCGGATGGGGTGGCCAGCAGTGCCAGCACGAGCCAAGCCCAGGCGCACGGTGGCAGCACGGACGGTGGGAGCAAAAGTCTCACCGAAATCAATTCCCTCGCGCTGTGCAAACCCCTTGCACACGAACCGGGCCTTGCACCGCCCATCAGCTTTCTGAGCGAAGACCCACTTGGTGGGCAGGAGCTTGGCACCGCGCGGAAGATCACGCACATGCAGAAGCTCGTAAACCTGGTGCTCCTGGAGGCTGGCCAGCTCACTCTCCATGGCCGTGCGCCATTCCGGCGAGGCAAGGGCGGCAGCGGGAGAGGAGGGCACGGACGCAGGCTGGCTATGAAAAGCAGCAGCGAAGCACAGGTCGGCGACAAGTGAGTGATGCGCATGGATCCGTGCAGCCTTGGTGATTAAGGTTGATCCGGCCAGGAAGAAAGCGCGTCATCCAATACATCATCGCCCCCGAAACCAGGGGGAGCGGGGGTGTTACTGCCATGAGAAAGGTCGCCACACAAGGCAGCATTACGGGAACCCCACACGAGTTAACGTAAAGGATTTACGTTAGATGGATAGAGATTGTTACGCTCTTTCCAACGGCACCTTGAACGCCTCATTTGGTTAAGGAACGTAAAAGTTATGACGTTTCCTAGGCTGTGCCGACAGTACCCGGCGCGCCACTGTGGGCGCGTACGGACACAGGATGTACAAGTGTCACTTTGATAGTCCGCAGGACGTTGACAGGACTTGTACAGGACTTGATGGTCAATTGATAGGTAGGCGTGCTGTAGCGCGCCAGGACCTATGAGACAATTGATGCTGAGCAGTGTACGGATAGGTCCACAGGACTAGCCGTATGGACAATTGATAGATCTGCGCGCCAAAGGCGTGCTAGAGTCTGTGTAATCAATTGATTGACAGTTCAGCCGTGACGGTGCAGCTGAATACTTGGACGCGTCCCTAGCAACCTATATGTGTGACTTGGTAGCACCGGGACGCTAGTTCTTGCGTGCACGCTCTCTTGGCACTGCGACCCTGTCGCCTGTGCTTCGTGCAGTCTTGGAAGTGACGTGACTTACGTCTGTGTTCCTTATTCATAATAAAGGCAACATTTCCTGCAAGAACCATGGCGGAATTCTGCACAACCCTCTCTCAACTCGTATTACAAGCCTTTTCACGATCATGCCGAATTCCGAAGACTTCCGCATTCCTACCGATGAGGAAGTAGCTGCTCCGCCGGCAGATCCATTACCGGCTCCACGTCCGCGTGAGCCGCAGCCGGTTGCTGCATCGTGGCAAGCTCTCGTTGACGAGGTCTCGATTTCCCTCGACGAATTGCATCGTCGACAGCGAGCAGCGCTCCCGTTGCTGGGAGATTTTCCAGAAGACCCCCGCTTGCCGCCGCCGGTGCCGGCGATTCGTGGTCCATTAGACCAAATCCGAAATATTCTTTCGGCTTTTACGGTCCAGGTCCGCGGAGGCCTGCGTTCGGTGAACGAGGTCACCACCGCCATTGAGGAGGTGGATAACGCGATTTCGTCACTCACTGGGTATCAGCGCAATTTACAAAACTGGGCCTCGACGCGCACGGGGGGCGCGCCTGTGGTCACAACAAATTTGTTTCAAGACATCGCGTTGCTCTCGCTGCTCACACGCGGCGTCCGCACTCGCGAGCGCCAGGTCCTCATAAACCTGGTGGCATTTCTCTCGGCTTTGCGTGAGTGGATCCAGTTAACGTAAAGGATTTACGTTAGATGGATAGAGATTGTTACGCTCTTTCCAACGGCACCTTGAACGCCTCATTTGGTTAAGGAACGTAAAAGTTATGACGTTTCCTAGGCTGTGCCGACAGTACCCGGCGCGCCACTGTGGGCGCGTACGGACACAGGATGTACAAGTGTCACTTTGATAGTCCGCAGGACGTTGACAGGACTTGTACAGGACTTGATGGTCAATTGATAGGTAGGCGCACTGTAGCGCGCCAAGACCTATGAGACAATTGATGCTGACTAGTGTACGGATAGGTCCACAGGACTAGCCGTATGGACAATTGATAGATCTGCGCGCCAAAGGCGTGCCAGAGTCTGTGTAATCAATTGATTGACAGTTCAGCTGTGACAGTGCAGCTGAATACTTGGACGCGTCCCTAGCAAGCTATATGAGTGACTTGGTCACACCGGGACGCTAGTTCTTGCGTGCACGTTCTCTTGGCACTGCGACCCTGTCGTCTGTGCTGCGTGCAGTCTTGGAAGTGACGTGACTTACGTCTGTGTTTCCTGATTATTAATAAAGGCAACTTCCTGCAAGAACCATGGCGGAATTCGTGGCATTCTTACCCTCACAACTCGTATTACACGCTCTGTCAAAAAGATGCCAAATTCGGAAGAATTTCGGATTCCGGACGATGAGGAAATAGCCGCTCCGCCGGCTGGTTCTTCGTCAAGACCGACGGTGCCGTCGTGGCAGCAATTGCTCGACGAAGTAACGGTCTCGCTCGACGAGCTTCATCGTCAGCAGCGTGCAGCTCACGCATTGCTCGGGGATAACCCCGAGGACCCCGATTTGCCAGCACTGGTGCCGGCAATCCGCAACCTGTTGGACCAGATTCGAAACATTTTATCGACATTTACGGTCCAGGTGCGGGGAGGTTTGCGGTCGGTGACCGAAGTCACGACTGCCATTGAGGAGTTGGACAACGTCCTCTCTTCACTCACCGGTTACCAGAGAAACCTGCAAAACTGGGCATCGCTACGCACGGGGGGCGCGCCGGCGGTGTCAACAAATTTGTTTCAGGATCTCGCGCTGTTATCGCTGCTCACTCGCGGCGTACGCAGTCGTGAGCGCCAGGTTTTAATTAACCTGGTGGCATTTCTCGCCTCTGTGCGAGAGTGGATTCCCGCGGGGTGGGAATTATTGACGATCTTTACACATCCTCTGCGCCTCGTCGCGCGTCGGCGCGTCGCAACTTACGCGGCGGGGAGCACGCCGGTTTTAATTCATACCGGTGCAGGTCCGGAGCTGGATATGGAGGATCGTGAGTTCGTATACACGTACTGCGACTTCAGGGGCCTTGACTACTAGTCGGCCTAATTTTCTTCTGCAGTACTCGTCGACATTTTTTTGTCGAATTTTCAGCGGCAATTCGCGGGGGCGGCAGCGACACCGGCGCAGGCGGCAGTGGCGACACAAAAATTTTGTACATATTTTCTGCTGCTTTGTTAAGGTGTTCTTTGAATAGCTGGTAGTGCAGGATGGCTGAGGGACGCCGTAGCAAGGGTCCAGCCAGTGGGAATAATAATGGGGGTGCTGGTAGTGGAACCGCTCACGTAGATGACGTGGGGCTTACCGGAGAGATTACCAACCTTCCTCACAATAATAATAATGCACAAGCTATTCATGGCTTTGATCTTACCACACAGGGTCTTTTAATTGTCAATCAGTTGCAGCCTGTAACCTCAGACTCCAAGCCTAAGCAGGCTGAAGAGTTTGTGGAGGGATTGGAAGGGTTCCCTAGCTTGTACGGTGGTACAAATTACTATCAAATCTGGATAGGCAGTAGCACTTTTGGCAAGTGTACTGACCAGATTAAGGACCTAACCAGGGAGTGCAAAAAGGCCAATAAGGCCTGGGCACTGTACGTGGCTGAGCTGAAGGAGCTGCTGGAGGACCAACGAAAGAAGGTCGGCATCCATTGGCAGGACAAGTACCAAGGGTGGGAGGTCAAGGGGGACCTGATCCAGAACTTTCTCAACTATTGTAAGATGGTTGAGGAGGGCAGGGCTCACGGCTTTAATGTCGCTGATAACATAGCCCTAACCAACTGGCTCAAGGTTTCTGGGCTGGATAAGGCGACACGTGGCTCCTTAAAAGTCATGTGTGCCCCACACTCTACCCTGAAGGCCTACAAGGTCATCATTAAACAAGCTCTCGAGGCAGAGGAGCTGTTTGAGGGTGGAGTGCCAGCAGTGAAGGCTACCCAGGCAGGCGGGCGTACCCAGGGTGGCTCCAAGACGTCTGAGGCTGACCGAAGCCAAGGAGGGCGTAGGGGCAACCATCACAAGCGCAAGGGAGATCATTCACCTGATTCTGACAGGAGGTCACACTCCAAGTCGGTGTTCAGGCGGGTGGGTGGTCAGCCCAAGCAGGGCAACGCGTCTGACAATGGGGGCAGTGGCCAGGGCAAGTCCAAGATACAATGCTACCTGTGCAAGGGGTGGGGGCACATCAAGAAGGAGTGTCCCAGCTTCAAGAAGTCCCAGGGCCAGGGCAGCAACAAGAATAACAACAACAACAAGAAGAACAACAACAAGTCCCAGGCAGGCCAGCCTTCAAAGGGCAGTCAGCAAGAAGACAACAAGGAGCAGTGACTGTCTGAGGCAACCCCTACACACCTTAATTCACCCAAGGGGGAGGCCAGGTGCTCCAATGCAGATTTTATATCTGGGCAACAAGAGGGTGATCTCCAGGTTCAGTGTGGCCCCAGGTCACCTGGAGAGGTACAGGTTCCTATGAAGACGTCCTTGACAGCTGATGCAGCTGTAAGTATGTCTGACCCTATGCATCCTCGTGCTGGGCACGAGGGTGGACCTCTCATTTTGAGAGAAACCAATGTACAACCACAGAGGGGTGTGAAGGCCTCTGGTGGTATGCATGTGGTCCCTGCTGGCGGTCCAGGTGTTGGGCATGAGCAGGGTGACTCAGGCTCTGAGTCAGAACAGGATGGAAGTCAGCATGGTGATGCTGGACAACCTGACAGCACAGTCCTGACTGTGCCAGGGACTGCTTCCTCTGTGTACCAGGAGTTGGGTGCCCGAATCCACAACATGTTTGGGCATGCCACTTCTCTGTCAAACAACTTTGCCTTCCGTATGGGCAGGGCACCCCTTCTTAAGGCGTGTCAGCAAGCTGCCTCACGGTGTAAGTGCCAGTTGTCCTCCAACAAGCCCAGGAAATCACATGCCAAAGCTCTACCTCAGAGCATTGGTGATCTGCAGTGTGATATCCAACACATCAGGGGCATGCAACTGTTGGTGTGCGTGGACAGGTACACGAAATACAAGGTGCTGGAGCATTTACCTTCTATGAAGAACAGGTACTTGCTGGCTGCCCTGCAGAATGTAAGAGCCAAGTTTCCTACCACAAGGATCCAGGTGGACATGCAGTTTCAGCATCTCAAGGGTGATCCTACCCTTCCTGAGTTGCTGGTTACACCTAGGGAGGCTCATGGGCAGCAGGGTGCTATCGAGAGGGCAATCCAGGAGGTCAAGAAATTGATCATCTCTGAAGACTGGGTACCCTTGTCTGCACCTGCACTTGTCAGGAGTGCATGGCTGAGGAACGTGGAGCAGCAGCTGAACAGCAGGGTTAACTTCTACTATGATGGAGTTGCTGTCAGCCCAATGGGTCTATATCATGGCCTGTGCCCACCACATGTGCTGGAGGGCTGGAAACATGCTGCACATGTCACCTTTGCCAAGCTGAGGGAGAAGGACCGGGGTTGGAAGATGCTGGAGCCACAAGTGGGTCAGAAGGTCCTAGCTTGGAAGGAACCTAGCCTTTATGGCAAACGTGGTAGCTGGAGTCCTGGGGTGGTTACCCAGGTTGATGAAGCTAGCCACGCATGCTTGGTCAGCATGGAGGACGAACCAAAGCATGTACACCGGCTGAGTTGGTCATATGTCAAGCCTAACCTGATGAATGAGGGCAGTCAGGCACAAGGCTCACAGGATCTGCAGGATTTTCAGGTCCCAGGTGACATCACTGACGCAACGACCACATCTGTTGCAGGGGAATCTGTCAGCCCTGGCCAGGTTGCAGAGGTACTTGTTGAACAGGCTGCAAGGTCAACAGCTGGGGAGTCAACTGTCAAGCCCAAGGCACTAACCAAGCCCAGGGGGACAAGTTTGGCTGGATTGATTGGGGCTCTACAAAGGGCCAAGAAGCAGCCCAAGGTAGCCAAGCTCAGGTGGCATGGCAATCTGGGGCTGGACACTGCCTTAGAGGTAGACACTAATTCTCAGGTCTCCATTATTGGGACCAGGGCTGCAGCAGGGTACAGCATGTCTGAACCCAGCTATCAGTTTGTGTCTGACTTCAGTGGCGGGGTACACGTGAAGGTACTGGGTGAGGTATTCATTCCTATCCTTGGACAGGACACTGCTTTTTGTGTCTTGGAGGGCTATCAAGGACCTGCTCTTCTGGGGCAGAATTTCCTATGCCAGGATGGGTAGTGATCACGTCCTCTCTCCTGACTAAGGAAGGGGCTGGTCAGGTCCCACTGATTAATTTCAGGACCACTCACCTATCACGTGCAGTAACCAGGACGGTTAAGCGTGTGCAAGTGTGCCAGGGGCAGGAGCCCTTGGTTGATGACCTCATACTGCCAGCTGCTAGTCATCCAAGCAGTTTGGGCATTGGTCCTCACTCACTTGCTGGACACAGCCCTATCAACTACCAAGGCCTGGTGAAGCTCATGTCCTCTCCCATTATGTGTCCCCAGGTCACACTGGGTCTGATTAAATCTGGGGAGGACTGGATCTCCAAGAAATGCGTGGAACCTGTCAATGACCTGCCTCCTGCACGACGTCTACTCAAGCTCAAGTTTGTCATCAAGATGAAGGAGGTGGACGGGGTCAAGGTACCACATGTCAGGCCAGTGCTGAATGAGTTCAAGGGTACTGGTGAGTGCACTGCTGAGGAGTTGTATACCCCTGGCATGCTGCATGATACTTGGAGGCTGCTGCTGTGTGTCTTTCTAGGCCTTCTCAACAAGGGCTTGGACTATGGCTCAGTGGTGATAGACTTCAAGAGGGCATTTCTGGAGGGTGATGCAGATGTGGCACAGGAAAAGTGGGAGGGCAAGACGCCTTTCTATGTTAGGGTGCCTGCTGTATGGAAAAGGGACATCCACACGGAGTTCCTTAAAATCCTCAAGGGCCTGGAGGGCCTGAGGTCAAGTCCAATAATCTGGAGGGAGACTCTCAACCGTTTCCTGAAGGAGCATTGCAACTTGAAGGTCTCTCCTGTAGACCCCTGTCTGTTTCTGGGGCAATGGGAAGGCCTGCCAGTGTATGCTTCGCTGCACGGGGATGACCTACATCTGATAGCTCCCACGTCGTGGCTTAAGGAGCTGATCTCCATCATTAAGTCCAAGTTTCCTCTGGGTAGGGAGCAATGGCAGGTGGAGAATGAGCCTCTGCTGTTTGTGGGCATGGAGGCCACACTGGTGAAGAAGGGGGGAGGCGTATGCTGCTGGTGGGGGGCAATGACTATCAAGAGACCCTCATTAGCAAGCTTCCTCCAACCATCACACAGGCACTGTGTCCCATGGTGAGGGGCATGGTTGCTTGGGTGGCAGGCATTTCCAGGCCAGACCTTATGGTCATAGCCAGGTTGCCTGATGACATGCTGGTGGAGCTAGGGTCTGCCAAGGTGGCTGATCAGGTCAGGGCTTCATCTGGCATTCTGTTGTCTGCAGTGGATTTATCACAACCCATTTGCATGGAGCTGTATGTGGATAGCTCAATGGACAGCAGGCAGGTCTCCAAGGTCAGGGGCAGGGCTGCAGGGCTCTTTGTGCTCAGACAGGAAGGCCTGGGGAGTTTGGTGAGCTGGTTTAGTCGCCTGCACAAACGGGTGGCTGTCAGCAGTGATGTGGCAGAATGCAGGGCTATTTGTGAAGGCATTCACACAAGCCTTTATCTGAAGGAGTTGCTTCATCAGATGACTTCTAACACTCCTTGGCCACTTCAGGTTACCACTCTTCTAAAAACAGACTCCATGGGGATGGTGCAGTTTGTGCACAGGCAGATGGCCAGAAGTAGGGACTTGGATTATCTCCTTCTTAAGGAGTTGTCCTCCTTGGCCAATATTGAGCATATCCCTGGGGTTGACAATCCTGCTGATGCTTTGACCAAGCTAGTGCAGAAGGCAGCAGTGCAATACAAGGTTCTTCAGTCTCTGATGGACCCATCTCAGCAAGCTGTCTAAGCTGGTGCATGGTTATAGGGCATTGGAGAGCAGATTGTGTGGTAGTGTCAGCATTGTGACTGGCATAATACCTGTATTTTAGTCTGTACTAAGGCTCATGGACCATGGTACACTCACTCTGATTTTAATCAGGATACAGCCAGGTTTTGGCTGGGGTTCATGCTGTTGACTACACAAGGTTGACAGGTCCATTACAGACCATGTATTCTATTTTAAAAGAAATGTATATTTGTACATACTTCTCACAATGGTCTGGGAACCTTTATTCTGGGGTTTATAGGGCGGGGTTCGATTCCCTGGTATTATGTTTCTACAAGCTGGCCTGTTCAGGTGTTTGCCTGTTCAGACTTCCCTAGTTCCCCAGGGCAGGATTTAATTGTTGCCTATGTGTTTCATTTTGTCATTTGTTTGCTGTGGCAGTTTACCATCTGGCAAGTAGACGGGCGCCGTAAGACGGGCGCCAATAGACCCCTGTTGAGAGAATGACAGGCAAACTATTGTAATACGCCTTACTTTGTCAAGTGGTATTTTAATTGTCATGGATTTATTGTACTTATATTGAATATGTACTGGGTTTTATGGGATTAGTATCTGGGATTAATGTAACTCACCGCCAGAAGGTCATTGTACTGGAGGCTCTACCGAGGTGATGGGATTAATTCCTGGAGAAGACCTCATAGAATTAACCTGTATGTATTTAATTTTGTGTGCTTCTAATATCTGGTGGTACTCTGTAATGCCACTTCCATAGGTTTTTATCCATTTCTCATGAAATGGTTTTCCCTGTGGCAGATCTGTTTCTTTTCCAGTTCCTTAAAAGAAAGGGCTGGGGGAATGGCATGGCCATTAAAGACATCTGTTCAAGCTTCAAGCTGGAGTGAAGGACATTTCAAGCTACTTCAAGGGTCCCTGGCAGGGGATGTGATCCCTAAAGAAAAGAAGGGATTGGAGTTAACGTAAAGGATTTACGTTAGATGGATAGAGATTGTTACGCTCTTTCCAACGGCACCTTGAACGCCTCATTTGGTTAAGGAACGTAAAAGTTATGACGTTTCCTAGGCTGTGCCGACAGTACCCGGCGCGCCACTGTGGGCGCGTACGGACACAGGATGTACAAGTGTCACTTTGATAGTCCGCAGGACGTTGACAGGACTTGTACAGGACTTGATGGTCAATTGATAGGTAGGCGCACTGTAGCGCGCCAGGACCTATGAGACAATTGATGCTGACTAGTGTACGGATAGGTCCACAGGACTAGCCGTATGGACAATTGATAGATCTGCGCGCCAAAGGCGTGCCAGAGTCTGTGTAATCAATTGATTGACAGTTCAGCTGTGACAGTGCAGCTGAATACTTGGACGCGTCCCTAGCAAGCTATATGAGTGACTTGGTCACACCGGGACGCTAGTTCTTGCGTGCACGTTCTCTTGGCACTGCGACCCTGTCGCCTGTGCTGCGTGCAGTCTTGGAAGTGACGTGACTTACGTCTGTGTTTCCTGATTATTAATAAAGGCAACTTCCTGCAAGAACCATGGCGGAATTCGTGGCATTCTTACCCTCACAACTGATCCCAGCGGGCTGGGAGCTTCTTTCCATCTTTACGCATCCTCTTCGCCTTGTCGCGCGTCGGCGCGTTGCAATTTTCATTCCGACGCAAAACCCGGCGAATACGCCGGTTTTGATCCACACCGGGGCGGGTCCGGCTATCACGCCAGAAATGGAGGACGCCGAGTTTGCGTATGAGTACTGTGACTTTCGTGGCCTTGACTATTAAAACGTCGGCCATTTCTCCAGTGCTCGTCGGCATTTAGTCGACACTTCAACGGCATTTCGCGGGGGCGGCAGCGACACCGGTGCAGGCGGCAATAGTCGACAGTTTTGTACATACTTTGTTTTGCTGCTTTGCTCAGGTGTTTCTAGGACAGCTTGTAGTGCATCATGGCAGACGGGCGACGTAGCAAGGGCGCCCCAGCCAGTGGGAATAATGGGGGTGCGGGTAGTGGGACAGCTCACGTAGATGACGTGGGTGTCACCGGTGAAATAACCAATATCCCTCTCAACAATAATAATACACAAGCTGTGCATGGATTTGACCTCACCACTCAGGGTCTATTAATTGTAAATCAGCTACAACCTGTGACATCTGACTCCAAGCCTAAGCAGGCTGAAGAGTTTGTAGAAGGATTGGAAGGGTTTCCTAGTTTGTACGGGGGTACCAACTACTATCAGATCTGGATAGGTAGTAGCACGTTTGGAAAGTGCACTGACCAGATCAAGGACCTGACCAGGGAGTGCAAGAAGGCCAACAAGGCAGGCTGGGCACTATATGTAGCTGAGCTGAAGGAGCTGCTTGAAGACCAGCGCAAGAAGGTCGGCATCCATTGGCAAGACAAGTATCAAGGGTGGGAGGTCAAAGGGGATCTCATCCAGAATTTCCTTAACTATTGCAAAATGGTTGAGGAAGGCAGGGCCCACGGTTTCAACGTGGCAGAAAATATAGCCCTGACCAACTGGTTGAAGGTCTCTGGGCTGGATAAGGCCACACGTGGATCTCTCAAGGTCATGTGTGCTCCTCACTCCACCATGAAGGCCTACAAGGTCATCATCAAGCAAGCCCTCGAAGCTGAGGAGCTGTTTGAGGGTGGGGTGCCAGCTGTGAAGGCAACCCATGCAGGTGGGCGTGCCCAGGGGGGCTCCAAATCGTCTGAGGCTGACAGAAGCCAAGGAGGGCGTGGGGGCAACCACAACAAGCGGAAGGCCAACCATTCACCCGACCCTGACAGGCAATCACATGCCAAGTCGGTGTTCAGGAGGGTGGGTGGCAAGCCCAAGCCGGGTAACGCATCTGACAGCGGGGGTGGTGGCCAGGGCAAGTCCAAGATCCAGTGCTACCTGTGCAAGGGGTGGGGGCACATCAAGAACACTATACTTTTCGTCCGAGGGTGGTAAAAAGCATCCGAGGCGTAAATTACGAGGTGGTAATTTACGGCTTAGATTACTACTTCTATATACATCGGAGGATGTATCCGTCGCGTAAGTTACAAATTAGATCCGAGGTAAGATCCGACGTCGTAGAATACAAGGTAGTAATTTACGAGGTAGTAATGTACGAGGTAGTATGGTACGAGGTAGTAATTTACGACGTAGTAACGTACGAGGTAGTAATGTACGAGGTAGTAATGTACGAGGTAGTAGTGTACGAGGTAGTAATTTACGAGGTAGTAATTTACGACGTAGTAATTTACGAGGTAGTAAGCTACGACGTAGTAATGTACGAGGTAGTAATTTACGAGGTAGTAAGGTACGAGGTAGTAATTCGCGGCGTAGTATTGTACGAGGTAGTAATGTACGAGGTAGTAATTTACGATGGAGTAAATTACGAGTTGGTAAACTACGTGCAGTAATTTACAAGTTGTAACTTAAGATGTAGTTGTCTACTATATATTTTGTTTTTAATTTGTGCAATGTCCAGTTTCATGAAATGAGCCTAAAAGAGTTTATTATTTCATATTTAAGCATAAAATAAAGTTTTTGTCTTCAATTCACCAATATGTCGATCTTCATTCTCACATTTCAGCCGATGTCCTTGTTGCATTTATAATACATTGAAACTCTAACACAAGACATCAAGGAGACAACCATCGCAGGCCAGAAATCGATCGGGAGAATCCGGACCATGGTAGCACAAGACATGATCAGATAACCAAGTCGGCTGATGACATCCTTAAATATTTATTGGCTTTGTTATCATCCATTGGATTGCGTGACAACCTCCCTAGAGGCACCGATGGGTGGTGTCTTCTACAAAGATGCTGACTGGGGCTGGCCCGGTGCCGAGTGCGTGACATCCCCGCTCGCGGCGCCGATGGGTGTGGTCTCCACGGCAGGTGCTGATGTGCGCTCGCTTGGTGCGCTCGAGGCGCCGATGCTTGCGCGGGTGTGCGAGTTTGCGCTTGCGTCAGAGTAGGGCCACGGGTTGTTTATGTTGTCGAACAAGACACGCGTTGGCACATGCCGGTAGGAAGAACGCTGCCTCGCCACATCCTTGAAACATTCGTCCACCTCGTCCCACTCGCGCCTTGGCCCACACCGCATCACGGTGAATGATGCCTCAGCGGCCTTGCGCACCCTCTTCTTGTCCCAGCACTTGGAGGCGATGTCTTCCCAATCTTCCCACAGCTCAGGCCGCTTGTCCCGCACCTCCTGCTTGTGGTGTGACACGGCAAGTACATTCATTTTAACCGTGCATGCATTGAACAAACAATATAAGTCATTGTTGGCATACAAAAACTAAATGTAGTGACATGCAGTATAGGCCTATGTACCAATGTGTTAAAGAAAGTAAGCGCATGCCACGAAGTAGTGATAAGAAGGCTGCTTACCTGCACCGTGAAGTGCAACATCTTCAGATAGTACAAAAGTACCACGCGGGCGAAGTCCTCCTTCAGCCATGCTGGAAGGTCGGCGTACTTCTTGATGCGATTGGTGGTGGCCATCCCCACCAACCACGGCGTGTAGTCGTCAGACACACGCGTGAGGCCAAACTTGAACAAGTTGGACCGGTGGTTGGACAGGCGCTTGATCAGCGCAGCCCGGACTTGAACGTAATCCTCCGCAGGAACCGAGTCAGCGGGGCTTCTCACGATGCCCGCCTCCTGGAAGAACATGGCGATCGCGCCACGCAGACCCATCTCCCTGATGCCGGACCGCTCCTGGTCCAGCTGAACGTCTTTCCCGACGTCAGGGCGCATGCTCAAGCAATGCCGCGAGAGGTGTTCGACAGCGGCCGAAAAAGCTGGGGTTGACTTCTGCAAACGTGCAATGTGCAAGATAGAGAAGGTGCGAAGTTAGAAATCTGGAATAATGAATTGTGTAAAGCAAAAAAGTTCAGCAAAGAACGCTATATAATGCGTAATGTGCAACCCACGAAATTGTTGGGCAGTTTGGTGCCCAGCCGCGTCATGAGATTGGCGACGTCTGTTTTCAGCGCCGCCACCTCCTGCCTGAGGCCCTCCTCCGCCCTGTTGGCCGCGATTTGCAAGTTCCTGCCGGAGGAGGTGGTGGCCGGTGCCTCCGGGCCAATATCGTCGTCCTCGCCGGAGGACGACGAGGAAGAGGAATCGGATTTGGATTCGGATTCGGAGGAAATCAAGCGGCTTTTCTTGCGCCGCCGGCCCATGTCCTCCTCCTCCCGCGACATCGCGGCCTTCTTCTTGAGCTTGGGCGCCATAGAAACTGATGAGCTGCGCGTAAACGTTAACTGGAGTCACGTACGCGTGGTGAAGACGTGAATGCGCGCACTTTCAAATTTCGCGTGCACTCCTGGTGCACTGTCAAATTTCGCGTACACACGTGGTTGCAGCCATCCGACGGCTACAACCCCAGTGGTCAGCTTCAAACCAAACATCGCACGGTACACGTTCTTGCGGCATCGCTGTCAGGTCACCCTAGTACGCAGCAACGCGCTGTTATACTGGCGGCAGTTGTGTACCACCCCCTCCTTCCCACGGCAGGTACGCAGCGACCCGCTGTTGTCCTGGCGGCAATTGTGTATCATCTGTACGGTATTTGTGTATCACTTGTACGGTATTTGTGTATCACCCCCCTCCTTCCCGCGGCAGGTACGCAGCGACCCGCTGTTGTCCTGGCTGCAATTGTGTATCACTTGTACGGTATTTGTGTATCACTTGTACGGTATTTGTGTATCACCCCCCTCCTTCCCACGGCAGGTACGCAGCGACCCGCTGTTGTCCTGGCTGCAATTGTGTATCACTTGTACAGGATTTGTGTATCACTTGTACGGTATTTGTGTATCACCCCCCTCCTTCCCGCGGCAGGTACGCAGCGACCCGCTGTTGTCCTGGCGGCAATAATAATATAATAATAATAAAAATTGTGTATCACCTGTACGGTTTAGTTAGGTATTGGTATAAGCCTCGTGTTGTAATTGCTGTACGTCCATGGCGTTTGTTGCAACTGGAGGTGTATACAATATTAATGGGCCGACACTGCATGGCAACGATGCGCACGGAGTTGTCAGCCTGACAAGCAAATGAGCTGGCTGTTTTCTCGTCGATCTCAGGCATATTACAAGTCCCCCCAAAAGTCGTTCGTAGGTGAGGCCCTTGAACGTTCTCGTCGTCAGGCACATCCCTTCGCGTTCGACGATATCGATCCACAACCGCTCGTCGCGCGCCCCAATGTCGGTGCCTCCTGGTCCGTTCCCAGCGGCGGGAACGACCGAGCCAAACGGCGAAGGCTGTTTGGTGAGCCACGCCAGGAATGCCCGCAAGGTGAACAGCTGTTGAAGACCGCCGAAGCTGTTGAAGTGGCTGAAGTGGATTCACGGTCGCCGGAGCCCGATGCGGCGGGCATGGAAGGCGTAGAGCCTGCTGAGCCGCGCCCTGATGACTCAATGGAGGAGGAATGGGGGCCGATGGCGGAGGAGGAGTTTACGGCAGACGGTGGGGCAGGGGGGGCGATGGCGGAGGAGGGGCTTACGACAGACGGTGGGGGAGGAACGGCTGGTGATGTTGAGGCCGGCGCCGCGGCCGTGCATCAAGAAACCCATGGGCATGGTCTAAGCCGTTGTCTGGGAACGCCGATTTTACACAGGATTCGCTTTTCTGCATAGCCACGGAGTTTGATCTTCCTGATAAGTGCATCGAAGCGTTTCAGGAACTGGCGAAGCACCCGTAATACAGTGTGACCAGCCACGGGGAGTTCGGCGTGTCTAGGAGACGGTCATTGGAGAAGGGCCTGCCCCTTGCGGACGCACTGACTGTGAATTGGGTCCCAGCGGAGGCAGAGGGCGATCCTTTGCGTGAGGCAGTCAAGTTCACTTACATCAGCATACAGTCAACGCTATCCGCTCTGCTGCAGAATGAGTCGTTCACGGGGAAACTGTTACTAGAACACGAGATGAATGAGGATCGGCGTGTGTGGACTTTCAATCAGACCCAGTTTTACAACACCCATCCAACAGTTCAACAACAGGAGGTGCAGCTTCCCGCCTTGGCAGCAAGTTCCAGTGAGAAGCGGCAGAGTGTCGTCCGCATTGGGGACACCATCATGGTGTTAATGGACAACAACAAGGGGCAGCGAAAGCGAGAAGAACTTTGCCTTGTCCGCGCTGTCTTCATGCAAGTAAACGCTGACGGGACTCGTGAGCCATGGGCGAAAGTCCGGTAAGTGGCACGGATGGTGCTTTTGTGTCGATGTACACTCATCATGATATGCCCTTGGGATTGCACATGCTGAGTTAATTGCATTCTGCTGAAAACAGATTGGTGTCTGTCCGGGCTCCCTTGTTGGTTGGTACCAGTTGACCACTATAAACTGCCGTAATGGGCATGCATCCGGGCCAGTGCAAGCATGGTTATACTTTTCGTCGGAGGGTGGTAAAAAGCATCCGAGGCGTAAATTACGAGGTGGTAATTTACGGAGTCCGCTACTATTACGGTATACATACGAGCTTAGATCTTTCTCGTAAGTTACGAATTAGATCCGAGGTAAGACCCAACGTCGTAAATTACGAGGTAGTAATTTACGAGGTAGTAATTTACGAGGTAGTAACTTACGAGGTAGTAATTTACGAGGTAGTAATGTACGAGGTAGTAATTTACGAGGTAGTAATGTACGAGGTAGTAATTTACGAGGTAGTAATGTACGAGGTAGTAATTTACGAGGTAGTAATGTACGAGGTAGTAATTTGCGACGTAGTAACGTACGAGGTAGTAATGTACGAGCTAGTAATTTACGAGGTAGTAATTTACGAGTTGATAGTCTACGAGCGGTTAAATTACGAGTTGGTAAACTACGTGCAGACCTCTAGATATCGTAATTTACAAGTTGTAACTTAAGATGTAGTTGTCTACTATATATTTTGTTTTTAATTTGTGCAATGTCCTGTTTCATGAAATGAGCCTAAAAGAGTTTATTATTTCATATTTAAGTATAAAATAAAGTTTTTGTCTTCAATTCACCAATATGTCTTCATTCTCACATTTCAGCCGATGTCCTTGTCGCATTTATAATACATTGAAACTCTAACACATGCAAGACATCAAGGAGACAACCATCGCAGGCCAGAAATCGGGAGAATCCGGACCATGGTAGCACAAGACATGATCAGATAACCAAGTCGGCTGATGACATCCTTAAATATTTATTGGCTTTGTTATCATCCATTGGATTGCGTGACAAACTCGCTCGAGGCACCGATGGGTGGGGTCTTCTACAAAGGTGCTGACTGGGGCTGGCTCGGTGCCGAGTGCGTGACATCCCCGCTCGCGGCGCCGATGGGTGTGGTCTCCTCGGCAGGTGCTGATGTGCGCTCGCTTGGTGCGCTCGAGGCGCCGATGCTTGCGCGGGTGTGCGAGTTTGCGCTTGCGTCAGAGTAGGGCCACGGGTTGTTTATGTTGTCGAACAAGACACGCGTTGGCAGATGCCGGAAGGAAGCACGCGTCTTCGCCACCTCCTTGAAACATTCGTCCACGTCGTCCCACTCGCGCCTTGGCCCACACCGCATCACGGTCGAGGCCTCAGCGGCCTCGCGCACCTTCTTCTTGTCCCAGCACTTGGAGGCGATGTCTTCCCAATCTTCCCACAGCTCAGGCCGCTTGTCCCGCACCTCCTGCTTGTGGTGTCATCATCACACGGCAAGTACATTCATTTTAACCATGCATGCATTGAACAAACAATATAAGTCATTGTTGGCATACAAAAACTAAATGTAGTGACATGCAGTATAGGCCTATGTACCAATGTGTTAAAGAAAGTAAGCGCATGCCACGAAACAGTGATAAGAAGGCTGCTTACCTGCACCGTGAAGTGCAACATCTTCAGATAGTACAAAAGTACCACGCGGCAGAAGTCCTCCTTCAGCCATGCGGGAAGGTCGGCGTACTTCTTGATGCGATTGTTGGTGGTGGCCGTCCCCACCAACCACGGCGTGTAGTCGTCAGACACCCGCATCAGGCCAAACTTGAACAAGTTGGACCGGTGGTTGGACAGGCGCTTGACCAGCGCAGCCCGGACTTGAACGTAATCCTCCGCAGGAACCGAGTCGGCGGGGCTTTTCACGATGCCCGACTCCTGGAAGAACATGGCGATCGCGCCACGCAGACCCATCTCCCTGACGGACCGCTCCTGGTCCAGCTAAACCTCTTTCCCGACATCACCGCGAATGGACAAGCAATGACGGGAGAGGTGTTCGACAGCGGCCGAAAAAGCTGGGGTCGTCTTCTGCAAACGTGCAATGTGCAAGATAGAGAAAGTGCAAAGTTAGAAATCTGGAATAATGCATCGTGTAAAGCAAAAAAGTTCAGCAAATAAGCTATATAATGCGTAATGTGCAACCCACGAAATTGTTGGGCAGTTTGGTGCCCAGTCGCGTCATGAGACTGGCGACGTCTTGTCTCAAGGCCGCCACCTCCTGCCTGAGGCCCTCCTCCGCCCTGTTGGCCGCGATTTGCAAGTTCCTGCCGGAGGAGGTGGTGGCCGGTGCCTCCGGGCCAATATCGTCGTCCTCGCCGGAGGACGACGAGGAAGAGGAATCGGATTTGGATTCGGATTCGGAGGAAATCAAGCGGCTTTTCTTGCGCCGCCGGCCCCTGTCCTCCTCCTCCCGCGACATCGCGGCCTTCTTCTTGAGCTTGGGCGCCATAGAAACTGATGAGCTGCACGTAAACGTTAACTGGAGTCACGTACGCGTGGTGAAGACGTGAATGCGCGCACTTTCAAATTTCGCGTGCACTCCTGGTGCACTGTCAAATTTCGCGTACACACGTGGTTGCAGCCATCCGACGGCTACAACCCCAGTGGTCAGCTTCAAACCAAACATCGCACGGTACACGTTCTTGCGGCATCGCTGTCAGGTCACCCTAGTACGCAGCAACGCGCTGTTATACTGGCGGCAGTTGTGTACCACCCCCTCCTTCCCACGGCAGGTACGCAGCGACCCGCTGTTGTCCTGGCGGCAATTGTGTATCACCTGTACGGTATTTGTGTATCACTTGTACGGTATTTGTGTATCACCCCCCTCCTTCCCGCGGCAGGTACGCAGCGACCCGCTGTTGTCCTGGCTGCAATTGTGTATCACCTGTACGGTATTTGTGTATCACTTGTACGGTATTTGTGTATCACCCCCCTCCTTCCCACGGCAGGTACGCAGCGACCCGATGTTTTCCTGGCTGCAATTGTGTATCACTTGTACGGTATTTGTGTATCACTTGTACGGTATTTGTGTATCACCCCCTCCTTCCCACGGCAGGTACGCAGCGACCCGATGTTTTCCTGGCTGCAATTGTGTATCACTTGTACGGTATTTGTGTATCACTTGTACGGTATTTGTGTATCACTTGTACGGTATTTGTGTATCACCCCCCTCCTTCCCGCGGCAGGTACGCAGCGACCCGCTGTTGTCCTGGCGGCAATAATAATATAATAATAATAAAAATTGTGTATCACCTGTACGGTTTAGTTAGGTATTGGTATAAGCCTCGTGTTGTAATTGCTGTACGTCCATGGCGTTTGTTGCAACTAGAGGTGTATACAATATTAATGGGCCGACACTGCATGGCAACGATGCGCACGGAATTGTCAGCCTGACAAGCAAATGAGCTGGCTGTTTTCTCGTCGATCTCAGGCATATTACAAGTCCCCCCAAAAGTCGTTCGTAGGTGAGGCCCTTGAACGTTCTCGTCGTCAGGCACATCCCTTCGCGTTCCCGATATCGGTCCACAACCGCTCGTCGCGCGCCCCAATGTCGGTGCCTCCTGGTCCGTTCCCAGCGGCGGGAACGACGAGCCAAACGGCGAAGGCTGTTTGGTGAGCCACGCCAGGAATGCCCGCAAGGTGAACAGCTGTTGAAGACCGCCGAAGCTGTTGAAGTGGCTGAAGTGGATACACGGTCGCCGGAGCCCGATGCGGCGGGCATGGAAGGCGTAGAGCCTGCTGAGCCGCGCCCTGATGACTCAATGGAGGAGGAATGGGGGGCGATGGCGGAGGAGGAGTTTACGGCAGACGGTGGGGCAGGGGGGGCGATGGCGGAGGAGGGGCTTACGACAGACGGTGGGGGAGGAACGGCTGGTGATGTTGAGGCCGGCGCCGGCCGTGCATCAAGAAACCCATGGGCATGGTCTAAGCCGTTGTCTGGGAACGCGATTTTACACAGGCTTCGCTTTTCTGCATAGCCACGGAGTTTGGTCTTCCTGATAAGTGCATCGAAGCGTTTCAGGAACTGGCGAAGCACCCACAATACAGTGTGACCAGCCACGGGGAGTTCGGCGTGGCTAGGAGACGGTCATTGGAGAAGGGCCTGCCCCTTGCGGACGCACTGACTGTGAATTGGGTCCCAGCGGAGGCAGAGGGCGATCCTTTGCGTGAGGCAGTCAAGTTCACTTACATCAGCATACAGTCAACGCTATCCGCTCTGCTGCAGAATGAGTCGTTCACGGGGAAACTGTTACTAGAACACGAGATGAATGAGGATCGGCGTGTGTGGACTTTCAATCAGACCCAGTTTTACAACACCCATCCAACAGTTCAACAACAGGAGGTGCAGCTTCCCGCCTTGGCAGCAAGTTCCAGTGAGAAGCGGCAGAGTGTCGTCCGCATTGGGGACACCATCATGGTGTTAATGGACAACAACAAGGGGCAGCGAAAGCGAGAAGAACTTTGCCTTGTCCGCGCTGTCTTCATGCAAGTAAACGCTGACGGGACTCGTGAGCCATGGGCGAAAGTCCGGTAAGTGGCACGGATGGTGCTTTTGTGTCGATGTACACTCATCATGATATGCCCTTGGGATTGCACATGCTGAGTTAATTGCATTCTGCTGAAAACAGATTGGTGTCTGTCCGGGCTCCCTTGTTGGTTGGTACCAGTTGACCACTATAAACTGCCGTAATGGGCATGCATCCGGGCCAGTGCAAGCATGGTTATTAAACTGGGTTGTGGGAAGTGCAATGTTTGCACCATATATCAAGTATGATGACAGTGTTTATGCAGCAATGTGGTGTGTTTAGAGACCAAATAATGTCGTAGCCTTTTTGGTCCTGCATGAGCGCAAAGTTCCGAACACAGTTTTCCCGAGGTTAGCCACTCCTCGGCATCCTCGGCATCCTAAATTGAGACCACGCATGCGCAGGATGACACAGAGTGCACTACATTTGGTGGGAGGATATTGACGTGTGCACGTCCAGCACGCTTGGATGGATCTAGTATTGTATATTGATGACAATCCTATATAATCTGCCCGCCGTCATGATGCCTGCAGGTTCTTCTACCGCGCAAGGGATTGTCCGGGGGGGACCGTACCGCGGGATGCCGATCGTGTCAGTGAGGTCTTCTGGACGAAGCATGAGCAGGAGATCTCTTTACTGAACTACGGGGGTCACATTGACGTGGTTGGCGTCCGTAAGTGGAGGAAATTTGCCGAGGCTGACCGAGAGGGCGGGCGAGTGTTCTTCATGCGCAGGTCGTACAACCTGTCCCCGGACAAGCCTCGGTACAAGAGGCTGAGATTCTCTAGATGGGAAGCCGAATTCCGCTGTTACCGCCCTTCTAAGTCTGGTCTACCATCCTATATTTGGTAGTGGCGTTGTGGGATGACTCATTTGAGGAGTATCTCCATCGGCATGGGACGCTGGAAGCGCATTTGTTCACTGTTCTGAACATCGAGCGCGCCGACAACAAGTCAAGAGACATGATCTTCCCCATCACCGTGAGAGATACACATGTGCCACGAGAGGCAGTCCTTGAGTGTCTTGTGGAGGACATGGATGCGATGGCAGAGGGCGTGCCCATGCTTGTGAAGTTTCCCAAAACGCCAATTGAGCGGTGGGAAATCCGTGTCGCGAACCTGAACGTGATGGATTCGGCCGCCCGCAACGGCGCGATGGGGCACAAGGGGTGCACCGGCGACAAAGTGAGTGATGTTGTCACGTAGCTTGGTTCGGGGTGCTGCCCATGTGACCTTGATTCATTGGGAAGCTGTGTTGGTGTGGTATCACCGTAACCATCAGCCCTTCTTTTATTTCTGCGTACCTTGGTGTGCGGCGCATTGTGGGTGTGTGCGCCACTGCAGGGATGCCCCTTTTGCAACGTTCACCACGACGACTGGGCGGATGCGACGGTGGACGTGGCGGAGTACATGCGCAGTGAGAAGCAAACGGCGGAAATATTGGAGGAGATGGAGGGCATGGCGACGGCCACGGCACGGAAAGAGAAGGCGAAGGAGACCGGGGTGATGTATCAGCCGCTGTGGCCTTGGCGGGATCTTCGATTCTTTGACCGCTACCGGCAGTATCCGATGGATATCTTTCACAATCTGACGTTGGGTCTATGTAAGCAGGTGGCTCGCTACCTCGAGGAGGATGGAATTCCCACTCGCCAGCACCCGGAGTTGGATGCTTGGGTAAGCGCACACCCCACGCGCGTCGGGAGCCGGCTGCCGCAGGGGAAAGCTTTTACCTTGTATCCACATTACAAGGGAATGGAGCTGCTGACCCTGCTGTTCCAAATGCCTTTTGCACTTCCCATGCTGCTGCTGAGGAGGCGGAATGAGGGAGATGATAAGGAGAAAAGGAAGGCCCGGCGGATCAGCAAGATGGTGATGCACCTCGCCAAGTGGGCGCAGATGATGCTTGGTCCCGTTACGTCTCCAATCTACAACTTGGCTGCTGACAACGTCTACGCCACTTTTCAAGAGTGTTTCGGCACCTTGTGGCCGCGTGGCAGCCTTGCAGGAAAGGGTCCTGGGGCAATGGCTGAGGCAGCGGATGGCGACGAAAAGAAGAAAAACGCGGAGAAGAAGAAGAAGAACGCGGAGAAGAAGAAGAAGAGGATGGCACGCCAAGACAATGCCGCCAGCCATAACGTCCACATACCGCGCCATGCTTTGGCACAGACTGACGATGTGGGTCGTATCTGGTCCTTGGGCCCGCATGAATTTGAGGGGTACCACTTATTCCTGAAATCTCTCATGGAGTCGATGGCCAAATGCCACAGCAAGGAGCCGGGGCGTTACTTGCTGCAGAAACTACAGGGCTACTTGGCGTGGCAGTCCATGCTGGTTAAGGAGACATCCCAGCTCGATGAACGCGTGCTGCAAACCTTGCAGGAAAGCAGGATGTTCAACAAGCTGTATCCCAAAGCGTCCGCGACTGGTAGTGGCGCGAGTGGCGGTCCTTCTGGGCGGGAGGTGTGGGTGCGGCAAGGGGCGACTTTTCCAACGGTCATACACGAGCGCTGCGCGTTGGGGCGCATCGAGCAGGTGAGGAAACGCATGGGCGCTGTTGCTATGGCTGCGCTGGCGCTAGGGCTAGGGCATTCCTTGGTGTGCTGGGCCGACCCAGCATTTCCGTTCATATGCCCAGGCTAACAACGGCACTTGTGTGTTTTGCATGTGGTGCTGTGTGTGTGCAGGTCATGGGGGGCATGCCTTGCGGCCGTAACCCTAAGTCAACACCTACGTTGGCGAAATTGGCGCTGACAAGCAGACGGTGGACGAGCTTCTCGCCCCGCTGGGCTGTCCACCCTGGGATGAAGCAACTGGCAGCGTGAAGGTTTATGCTAGTGCAGTAGTCGGTGCCAGGACCATTACGACTGGGGAGGTCAGGTGCTTCCACACTGATGCATACCCGGAAGGGCAAGTGGCGACGCAGACTCATTGGCATACCAGGCGGCGGACAATGTGGACGCTGAATTTTGGTTTGCTGAGGTTGGCACCATCTTCATGCTGACGCCTGCTGAGGGGGCCATGGGGAGCATGTGGTTTGTCCCGATTTGGTTTGAGTCAGGGGATGCAAAGGACGTTCAGGGCAATCCCATGTTCAACATGGACGAAACTTGGACGGACTGTCCTGTGTTCACCAAAGACATGACACCGGCTGTCCTCGCAGTGGAAAGCCAAGGGGAAGTATCCACAGCCTCTGTCCTACCTGGGGTCACAGGTCCGACTGTTGCATCAGTGCTGGCGGCGTGGTTACGAAACCAAATGCAAAGGAAAGCATGTGGCGGCACGTGTAGGTGACTCCACATCAGAACCAGTCCTACAGGTGAAGCACGACCACCTTGGGAACAACCACTACGTGCTCGATGCGTTTGATTGGGCGTGCCCAGCGTACTATCGTGACCTGCACATGGGGGGCGTGACGGACCAGCATGGGAAACGATGACCTGCACAGGATGGCCGTGTCAGATAATCACGGCATTTTGTAACGTAGGGAGCCAGTGTATTTATATTGTTGGCCATGGGGCTGAGGTTGTGAGCATCCCATTCGTCATGCTCGTGCCCAGTTTGCGTGTGCCCAGTTTTGGGGACATTGTATTTATATTGTTGGCCATGGGGCTGAGGTTGTGAGCATCCCATTCGTCATGCTCGTGCCCAGTTTGCGTGTGCCCAGTTTTGGGGACATTGTATTTATATTGTTGGCCATGGGGCTGAGGTTGTGAGCATCCCATTCGTCATGCTCGTGCCCAGTTTGCGTGTGCCCAGTTTTGGGGACATTGTATTTATATTGTTGGCCATGGGGCTGAGGTTGTGAGCATCCCATTCGTCATGCTCGTGCCCAGTTTGCGTGTGCCCAGTTTTGGGGACATTATTTAAATTGTTGGCCATGGGGCTGAGGTTGTGAGCATCCCATTCGTCATGCTCGTGCCCAGTTTGCGTGTGCCCAGTTTTGGGGACATTGTATTTATATTGTCATGGCCATGGGGCTGAGGTTGTGAGCATCCCATTCGTCATGCTCGTGCCCAGTTTGCGTGTGCCCAGTTTTGGGGACATCCTATTTAAATTGTTGGCCATGGGGCTGAGGTTGTGAGCATCCCATTCGTCATGCTCGTGCCCAATTTGCGTGTGCCCAGTTTTGGGGACATTGTATTTATATTGTCATGGCCATGGGGCTGAGGTTGTGAGCATCCCATTCGTCATGCTCGTGCCCAGTTTGCGTGTGCCCAGTTTTGGGGACATCCTATTGTGATGTTTTTCTGTATTCATATACGTGGTAAGGGAACGACCCATTAGGAAATTATCTGAGACTTTGCAATTGAAGAAGTCGGACAACTATGCTCCATGTACACTGCATGATACACCTGGATATCAAATATTACATAACTTGGTTAAGGTTTCTTTCCATCACTCCGAGGGCTCCTGATCTGTGGCTCGCCAATGGGAGCACGAGTAATTGATGTGACCTTTTGTGGATGCCCTACCTAACGCGAAGGCATGATCATCTTCCCATGCAGTGAGCAGTTTAATTGAACCTGGGGCCAGGCTTTTTAAGGCAACGAGACAAGTGGGGCGTCATATTAATAGGTACATTAATTAATTAGTTAATGAGGAACATCACTCTGTTGGGAGACAATGGAGCACATATCCCTGAGAAGGGGCATATGGCTTTAAAGACATCCTGGGCTACTTCATGCTAGGGTGGTTACTTCATGCAAGGTTAAACTCGTGCTCCCTTTCTGCTTGATGGATGGATGGATGGATGGATGGATGGATGGATGGATGGATGGATGGATGGATGGATGGATGGATGGATGGATGGATGGATGCATGGATGGGTGGGTGGGTGGGTGGGTGGGTGGGTGGGTGGGTGGGTGGGTGGGTGGGTGGGTGGGTGGGTGGGTGGGTGGGTGGGTGGGTGGGTGGGTGGGTGGGTGGGTGGGTGGGTGGGTGGGTGGGTGGGTGGGTGGGTGGGTGGGTGGGTGGGTGGGTGGGTGGTGGACTACTTACACAATACAATAATCTAGTGCTTAACGGTTGGGGGATGATGCAGACGATATTTTTTTAAACTTTTGTGTAATTATTTTCTAATGAGATTAGCATAGTACTCCGTGGCATGCCTTTGCGCATGACACGCAAGTACTTACTTACTTACTTACTTACACAATCACTGGGCAAACGCTATCTGCGAGACCCTGGTTGCCCAATCGCCTTGCCGCGTGCTGATGCCCTTGAAAAAAATGCGGCGATTTTCCACCTGGTACGCGGCACCAGCATGCACATGTGCTCCATGCCACAAGACAACATCACCAGGATTGAGCATCACCTCAGTTTTTCCCTCCCCCCTCTTGGAGATGTCTTTCTTCCTATAATGTCGGATACTATTGTCGTACGAAACCCAACGTGTGTCGGGTTGTACAGCGATGATGCAACTTACTGGGAAGTATACCTCCCATGCCAAAACTTCACGTGTAAGATCGGAATGGGGCCCTTGTTCTTTGCAGTTAGCCAGGCTTCGGAGCACCAGCAACTCACGTGGCTTAGGCACGTAGGACATGTCCAGCGCAGCATGCAGGATCTTGACCGCCAATCCCACAACGAGCTTCCCAAACGGGCTGTCTTCGTCGATAAGGGCTTGGCTACGTTGCTTTGGAGGGAATGTATACGTCTTGGTGTTCTCGTTGTACTTCCGAAAAATTCTGTCAAATTTAGTATCCGGAATGTCTTGCGCAGCATTCAGCATCTGCACGCGTACTTCCTCGCTTACGATGCCTCGTATGACAGTGTATCCCCTCTCCCTGATATCCGCCGCACACTTCTTTTGTAAAGGGGTTTCGGCAATGTTCCTCTCACGCAATGCCACGTTTTCAATCGCCTTTTCCCCGGCATTCTTCCGGTTGCCCACACGGTGCCGGTTCTCTTCGGCTTTCAATGCGGCGGGCGTTTTTTTCTTGGCAGGAACCTTCTTGGCCGCCGCCCGCCTTGCTTTTTGCCTTTCCGCCTGCTGCTTCCTATATGCCATCAATCCACCAGCCCTCTTGATAGCAGCTTCCTGGTCGATGTCGCGCCACCTGTTTGCCTTCATAATTTTGGCTTGCATCTTCTTCATGGCTTTGCACGCCTTGGCGACTTCCTGCTCACTTGCCAAGTCGGATTCCATCATATACCGGCAAAGAAAACAGGGTTTAAAAGCAACCGAGTATATGTTAAAAATATAATTACTTACAGCAGAGTGAAATCACTCAAACCAAAGCAAACGCCCAGCTATAAACCGAGTATATGTAAAGGCTATCGATCGTGCTGTTTAGGGTTATACCAACCTTCAGTACAAAATTAATTGGCGGGCTGCCATGCACAACATCGGGTCGCTGCGTACCTGCCGTGGGAAGGAGGGTGGTGATACACAAATACCGTACAAGTGATACACAAATACCGTACAGGTGATACACAAATACCGTACAAGTGATACACAATTGCAGCCAGGACAACAGCGGGTCGCTGCGTACCTGCCGTGGGAAGGAGGGGGGTGATACACAAATACCGTACAAGTGATACACAAATACCGTACAAGTGATACACAATTGCAGCCAGGACAACAGCGGGTCGCTGCGTACCTGCCGCGGGAAGGAGGGGGGTGATACACAAATACCGTACAAGTGATACACAAATGCCGCCAATATAACAGCGGGTCGCTGCGTACCTGCCGTGGGAAGGAGGGGGGTGATACACAAATACCGTACAAGTGATACACAAATACCGTACAAGTGATACACAATTGCAGCCAGGACAACAGCGGGTCGCTGCGTACCTGCCGCGGGAAGGAGGGGGGTGATACACAAATACCGTACAAGTGATACACAAATGCCGCCAATATAACAGCGGGTCGCTGCGTACCTGCCGTGGGAAGGAGGGGGGTGATACACAAATACGTGTCTGTATTGAGTTAGTGCCACGCGAATGGTTTTACAGTGCAGTGCAGGCAGCGCTATAATGTGTACCCCCGATCACGTGAGCCTGAGGTAATTATTGGATCACGTTAACGGTAATTACTTTGCAGGCAGTACGCAACCGTAGCAATGGCCGCTACACATCAATCCGGCGCAGCGCCGGGCCGTTCCCCGGTAATTCCCGCGCGAAAGTTGACGAAATTCGGTGCGCGCGTGCAATGTTGACTGAAATTCGGTGTGCAAGGCTATGGTAGCTGAAAATTTATTGCTCACGGAATACGAAGCCATTGTGTACCGGATTTCGCTTGTTCGAACGGCATTGTCATAGGGAAAAATAATATTCACAAAAAAACTCGCGAAACGCTGCTGTATTGGGTGTGAACGAGGACAAGCACGCAGTTGGCGCAGTTTTTGCTCGCCGTCCGACCAGACCCGTGCATCTTTAAGGTAAGGTCTCGTTGCCCAAACTACTTGACGGTGGAAACGAACACGTTCCACCAGTTCCTTACATCATTTCAAAGAAACCCAGTGTAGGATTTCCCTTAATTTTGCGTTTCCGATTTTTACGCCCCTTCCGCGAAAAACTGAGAATTATAGGAGCGCTGACAGGGGCAACACTGCATGTCGTGCTTTTAATCGCTTTTTCGTCTTTTCTTGCAGCTATATGACTTCGCTTGGGCGCAGCAACATCGCCCGGTGTTTATCCTGCGGGCGGGGCTTGCTGGCCCCGTCCGGAGTGTGCTCGGGGTGCGGGAAAAACCACAGCTACTGGTTTATAACGTCGACAACCCCCCATTTTCTGGTCATTAACCGGCGTATTCTTGTGGTTTAAGCTTCCGGCGACGGGCGAAAAGAGCTCTTACCATGACGGCATGCTCTGGGGAGGCGTTCCGAGAAGGACTGGGGCGGGCAGGCAAATTTACACGCGACAGTGCCCGCACGTCGCCTGCGCACCCCGGCGTACAAGGCAAAGCGCAGTGTTTCCCTCCTGGACGGCCCATCGCTGCCTTTGCCGGGCGGCATGTTGGGGAGGCGGCTCCTTCTTCCTTTCTTACCGCCCGTTTCATAGTTCATACCCCGTGAGTTTCCCAACGGAGGCGTGTTAATGATGAGCGGCTGCATGCATGAATGAACGGGTGTATGAATGAGGGAGGGGGGAGGGAGGGAGGAGGGAGGGAGGGAGGGAGGGAGGGAGGGAGGGAGGGAGGGAGGGAGGAGGGAGGGAGGGAGGGAGGGAGGGAGGGAGGGAGGGAGGGAGGGAGGGAGGGAGGGAGGGAGGGAGGGAGGGAGGGAGGGAGGGGAGGAGGGAGGGAGGGAGGAGGGAGGGAGGGAGGGAGGAGGGAGGGAGGGAGGGAGGGAGGGAGGGAGGGAGGGAGGGAGGGAGGGAGGGAGGAGGGAGGGAGGGAGGGAGGGAGGGAGGGAGGGAGGGAGGAGGGAGGGAGGGAGGGAGGAGGGAGGGAGGGAGGGAGGGAGGGAGGAGGGGGAGGGAGGGAGGGAGGGAGGAGGAGGGAGGGAGGGAGGGAGGAGGGAGGGAGGGAGGGAGGGAGGGAGGGAGGGAGGGAGGGAGGGAGGGAGGAGGGAGGGAGGGAGGGAGGGAGGGAGGGAGGGAGGGAGGGAGGGAGGGAGGGAGGGAGGAGGGAGGGAGGAGGGAGGGAGGGAGGGAGGGAGGGAGGGAGGGAGGGAGGGAGGGAGGGAGGGAGGGAGGGTATGTATGACTGCGTGCGTGCGTGCGTGCGTGCGTGCGTGCGTGCGTGCGTGCGTGCGTGCGTGCGTGCGTGCGTGCGTGCGTGCGTGCGTGCGTGCGTGCGTGCGTGCGTGCCTACGTGTATGCATGGGTGGTGGATACATGTGTATGTGTGTGTGGGTGGGTGGGTAAGGGATCGACGTGTGTGTGTGTATGTGTGTGTGTGTGTGCTTCTCTGCTTAGGCGTTGGAGCACACGCATGCACTGGAGGAAGGGGGTGATGAAAACCCAGACCAACTGTCGCACCCACCCCTCCACCTTCACCAAGCGTAAGGCCAAGCGTGCCATGGGGTAGGGTAGCGGACGCAAGTCACCAACGTCAGGGTGCTCACCAGGCTGGTGGATGAGAAGATGGGGGCAGGCCCCTGTCAGATGCAGAGAAGAAGAAAAGGAAAAGGATGCAGCAGGGCCGTGAGAACGTGCCCCCGGGTGTGGCATTAGCCACTATATACATAGCTAGCTAGCTGGCTAGAGGTGTGTTATTAATGCATTGTACTATAGGCATGTGCCCCCAAGTATGCCTTCCTGCATTGTAAATATGATGCATAATGTAATGATGTGTTGTTTGGAACCTTCTGTACACCAAGGTGGAATGATTGCCATGAAACCCTTGTAAGAACAATAGAAAGCTGCTTTTTCTGTGGTATTTATGCTAGCATCTGTCACCAACTTGTCATCCAACCAGCCTGAAGCTTTGTGGGCAGGCTGCATGGGATGTGTTTCGAACATGTGCCAAGTTCTAGCTCCAACTGAGTCCACTTGGGTCTTATATATGTTAAAAATATAATTACTTACAGCAGAGTGAAATCACTCAAACCAAAGCAAACGCCCAGCTATAAACCTATATACAGAGCCATGTCAAAGCTCTATACTACGATAAGACCAATGGAAACGCCTAACGGGAGGAACCTAATAGCCCTGCTGCACCGCAAAATCAGCTCGCGTACGGCGGAGCATGATGTCAGCCATGGCCCGAGTCAGCGCCACCGACAAGCGCTGACGCCAATATGACGTCCAGGTCCGCGCCGACCATGGGGCCCGCTGGCCCTCCAGGTCCAGCCGGTCCTCCCGGAGCCGGCAACACTCCTTGAAGAAGGCGGAGGTCAGGGGCCCCATGGCCCCAAACTCCTCCAGGACAAAGGGCACCACACGATGGTGCCCGACGTCGCCGTAGGCCAGGAGCTTGGCCCGCTCCGCCCGGTCCGCCGTGTAACCTGCCGTGAGGGAGGCCCCAGCCACGTGGCTAAGAGCCAAGGGCCGCGCCACCGAAACGTCAATAAGCAGATGCCGGCCACCCCCCTCAAAGTCCAGCACCACGATGTCAGGCCGGTGGTTGGGGAATAGAAGGCAGCGCCATCCGCATCCTCGGACCGGATGTTCGCGTGGGGAAAACCGACCGAATCATGGCGAGCACCACCGTCAGGAGGACAGTGTGCAAATACAAATACCAATTCTGATTCTGTTGGCCCCCCATGCAGGCAAGGTAGTGAGTCCCCGTGGGATCCAGCGGCTGCCCACAGCTACCACAAGGCCGCCCGGCCGGAACAAGAGGCTGCGGGGCAAATAGCTGGTGCCGGAGTCTTATATATGTGCAAACCTATGATGAAATACTTGGAAAACACTGAAAAACTGCATTTTGGGGGTATTTATGCTAGCATTTGTCACCAATTTGTCATCCAACCAGCCTGAAACTTTGTGGGCATGCTGCATGGGATGTGTTTAGAACATGTGCAAAGTTCCAGGCCCAACTGAGTTCATTTGGTGTCATTATGTATGCATATGTGTGATAAAACCCTTAAAAAACCATGAAAAACTGCATTTTTGGGGTATTTATGCTAGCATTTGTCACCAATTTGTCATCCAACCAGCCTGAAACTTTGTGGGCATGCTGCATGGGATGTGTTTAGAACATGTGCAAAGTTCCAGGCCCAACTGAGTTCATTTGGTGTCATTATGTATGCATATGTGTGATAAAACCCTTAAAAAACCATGAAAAACTGCATTTTTTGGGTATTTATGCTAACATTTGTCACCAATTTGTCATCCAACCAGCCTGAAACTTTGTGGGCATGCTGCATGGGATGTGTTTAGAACATGAGCAAAGTTCCAGGCCCAACTGAGTTCATTTGATGTCATTATATATGCATACATGCCAGAAAGTGCTGAAAATACGGTATTTTTTGCTAGCAAATGTCACCATGTTACCATGGTGCCGACTCCCAAAAATTTTTTTGACCACATGGCATCATAAGATATCTGATTAGGTACCTTGGTGCCAAATTTGAGGCCAAACTGACTATTAGCCTATCTTGAAATAATTACCAGGGAACAAAAACGCGTTTTTGGATTGATGTGTAAAGATCGTCGACCCGTTTGGGAGTCACAAGAGTTTGGAGCCGCGATGGAATATGCGCGCAGGAATTTCCAAGTGGAGGTAAGTTCCTTCATGAGTACTCACATTGTAGTCTTGCTTGTGATTCATCGGCGGGATATGTATCTCATGGGTAAGAATGTCCCGTTGGAAGCACCGTTTCGGGTCGCGGGGTATCTGCTGCCGACCAATAAATCGATGGTTACTGACTGTCTTTGATGGCAGTGCTAATGATGGCGCGTGACCATCATTACATAACGGTCCTGGGTTTGTCGAGCGGGTGTCTCGCTGTGCATCTCTGCCCTTGCACCGCAGGCGCAACAGTATAAGCGGCCCGAGCAATTCGCGCAAGCGTCCAAAGGGTTTGAGAGCACATCCAACTGGGAGAGACTGGGGGTATCAAAGTTCATGCTAGACGCATTGAAGGGCCGTGGGCCGTGGGCCGTGGGCCGTGCTACTAATTTTCAGAATGTCGCAGCTGGTAATGAGGCCATGGAGAAGCCCGGAGAGGTGGCGGGGACCGAGGAGAGTGATGAGGGCGAGGGAGAGGTTGCGCAGGCGGTCAGCGGTGAGAAGAAGAAGAAGAAGAATGTGAAGGAGACACCGTATTTGGTTGCGGTAAGTTCCCCTTTGCTTCTTCATGTGCTGCACGTGTACATGGATGTTTGTATACTACTACGAAGTTAGAGGAAGCATGAACAGCAATGCTGGACATGTGTGGACTGTTCTTCTCATGTGTTGTTGCTGTAAACCGTGGCTGTGCTGATTTGTGCATATCCTTGACATGTGTGCAGAGGAAGCAACTAACGCGGGCGGTTGATTATTGGAGCGGCCAGTGTCTGAAGGAGAAGATGGGATGGAAGGATGCCAGGTACAAAAAGGCCTGGGGTAGAGGGCCCATCGCAGGGAGCCGTCACGGGGCACGCCACCGGTGAGCCTATGGAGATGCAGGACCCAGTGGGTGCGTGCTCGCAGGCGGCAGCTGTACCTGGAGAAGGGCTGTCGGGACCGCCGGGGTATTCACTTGTCAGGGAGGCCGCGGCGTTGTGTCAGATGATGTGCGACCGCGCAGTGGCGTCGTTGCCCCACCTGGCGGCTCCGTTGGTTAAATTATGCGGGGGAGGGCTCCTTCGAGCCGCGCACGCTGGCACACATGGCACTGTCTGCTCAGGTAGGCGACTGTGTGATTGCTTGTTGCATGCAACATGTTGACGACAATCTTTATTTGCATATGGGAACAGCGCGTTGATGACTTATTCATATGTGACAGCATTATGTGGCCTGATGTTTCTCTCCGGATGACGTGCAAAAATGTGAGGCACAGCACACGCATATGCCGCTCCCTGCGTTAGCGGGCGATGACGGCAGTCACGGAGGCGTGTGCGCCTCTGGACATGTGAATATCGGCTGTACTCTTTGCTGATACTGCATGAATGACTCAATGCGTAACCCGCTTTCTCTCAGCACTCAATCTGTGGCACGAGAGGGGTGAGGGGGGGCGGCATTGGACCAGATGCTAAAGAGATGTAGAAGCATACAGATGGGAGGGGAAGCCAAAGTTACAGTTGCAAGGAGACGTGTCCAAGGGGGGAGGGGGGCAGAGAATTGGAATTGAGTAGGATGACAGCCAGATGGTATTGGCAACAGGACGGAAAGAATGTGGGTGTAATGGGGTGCTGGCATGCATGGACGAGTGTCATGGGGTGCTGGCATGCGTGGATGGGTGTAATGGGGTGCTGGCATGCGTGGATGGGTGTAATGGGGTGCTGGCATGCATGGATGGGTGTCATGGGGTGCTGGCATGCATGGATGGGTGTAATGGGCAGTGATGATTCATACGCTATACGCGTCGTACGCGGCCCCAGGTGTATAATGTATAATACGCGGTGTATAATGTATTATACGCTGATCGTACGCTAACCGTTGAAAACCCCTTTTTTGGCATGATTTTGAGGGGTTTTCAACATTCTGAGCAACCAAGCATAGTCTGCTGGTGTTTTTCCATACCTTTTGCCTATGCATGACATATATAGCATGACATTTGGCATTGCCACCACTACCTAAATACAAGCTTAGTTTCTAACGGTCTAACTTGATAGTTTCTCTTCAAAATCGAGACAACATGCATTTAAGTATCAATACCAGTATCAATGCACAACTCACTGGAAAGGATAATAAATTTGTAGAACTCAAGATATGCATGCACTATACATTGCCCCGAGGTGTCGATGACATTGAAGGGCGTCGATGGCATTGAAAGGCGCAAATGAATGCCTCGCACAGCTCCTCGTCCAGCTGCTCTTTGCTGAGCCCATAAGGTGCGGGCAAATTACCGTCGGTGGATTGGCCCTTTGATGATCCGCTTGGCCCAGCCGCCCCAGCAGCGCGCCCCGAGGTGTTGCTGGCATGACGGGACACCCAGTTAGAGGCGTCGGTTTCTACAACGTCTGCAAGCCTGTCTTTAAGTGCCGCCCGCACATCAGCCTGCTTCTTGGCGTCACTAGTCGCCTTCCTCTTCCTGGTATTGCTTTCCTTCTCCGCCTGCTCGACCAGCAGCCTGTAACGGAGTACTCCATCATCCATGTAGTAGTTATTTGTCTGCTGCCGATTCTTGAGGATGCGCTCTTTGCTAATGTATGTCCAGACAGTTTCGGATGTGGCCTCTTCTTCATCGGGCCGCACATCATCATCGTGTTCCATTGACTCACGTGTCAGCCATGCCTGGATGTCGATATGCTACGATCTAGGTGCCAGACGACCACGACGTTGCTGGCACACCTTATCACCTTCTTGATCCAGATAAATAGGTGTACGTTTATTTCCAAATACACTGTTGCTTATCACCCTCTTGATGATGAATCTTCAGCCTTCCCGCCTTCACCTTCCCGCCTTCACAAGTCACAATGAACGCGCTTTTAGCTTTAGTGCACTATACACTAGCTAGCTCATCACGCAATTATTTGTTCCTACTACAGGTCGGCGCGCCGCAGTCTAGGCAAGCAAATGCACCCACCTCGTAAGCCAACAATATGCCAAAAAATACGCGAAAATACGCAAAAATACGCAAAAATACGCGTTTGCGTATGAAAGTACCCCATTTTCATACGCGCCGCGTGCGTATCGCGTATAATACGCTTCATACGGCGTATAATACGGCGTATGAATCATCACTGGTAATGGGGTGCTGGCATGCATGCACGAGTGTAATGGGGTGCTGGCATGCATGGATGGGTGTAATGGAAGAGAATACGCATCCTTTTTGCCGGGGGCCTTACACCTTTCCCCTAAACTCCTTGTTTTACTTTATTCTGTGGGAACATGCAGCTGGGAGGCATCCACATGCATGGAGTAACGGCTCCACTTGGGCAGCCAGGACATGGGACCACTGGGCAGCCCCCCGAGGGCCTGGCAACGGCAGGGAGACTGCCGAAGAAGCAGGCCACAGTGCAGCCCCGCGAGGGCCTGGCAACGGCAGGGAGACTGCCGAAGAAGCAGGCCACTGGGCCGCTCCGCGAGGGCCTGGCAACGGCAGGGAGACTGCCGAAGAAGCAGGCCACTGGGCAGCCGGGGAGGGCGGCACAGGGGCCGGGGGCGGAGGCGGAGGTGGCGGGGACGGGGGGGACGAGGGAGTTCCAGAGACGATGGCGGAGGAGGGGGAGACGGGGGCGGAGGCGGGGAGGAAGGCGGAGGCGGCGGGGACGGGGGGGGACGAGGGAGTTCCAGAGACGATGGCGGAGGAGGCACATCATTCCAAAAAGCCATTTTTCCACCCTGAAAATTATTCTAGGATAGGCTAATGATTAGTTTGGCCTCAAATTTGGCACCAAGGTGCCTAATCAGATATCTTATGGTGGCATGTGGTCAAATAATTTTTTGGGAGTCGGCAGCATGGTAACATGGTGACATTTGCTAGCATAAAAATACCGAATTTTCAGCACTTTCTGGCATGTATGCGTATATAATGACATCAAATGAACTCAGTTGGGCCTGGAACTTTGCACATGTTATAAACACATCCCATGCAGCATGCCCACAAAGTTTCAGGCTGGTTGGATCACAAAATGGTGACAGATGCTAGCATAAATACCCCCAAAATGCAGTTTTTCAGGGTTTTCCAAGGGTTTCATCACATATATGCATATATAATGACACCAAATGAACTCAGTTGGGCGTGGAACTTTGCATATGTTCTAAACACATCCCATGCAGCATGCCCACAAAGTTTCAGGCTGGTTGGATGACAAATTGGTGACAGATGCTAGCATAAACACCACAAAAATGCAGTTTTTCAGGGTTTTCCAAGGGTTTCATCACACATTTGCATATATAATGACATCAAATGAACTCAGTTGGACCTGGGACTTGGCACATGTTCGAAACACATCCCATGCAGCCTGCCCACAAAGCTTCAGGCTGGTTGGATGACAAACTGGTGACAAATGCTAGCATAAATACCACAAAAATGCAGTTTTTCATGGTTTTTCAAGGGTTTCATCACACATGTGCATATATAATGACATCAAATGAACTCAGTTGGACCTGGAACTTGGCACATGTTCGAAACACATCCCATGCAGCCTGCCCACAAAGCTTCAGGCTGGTTGGATAACAAATTGGTGACAGATCCTAGCATAAATACCACAGAAAAAGCAGCTTTCTATTGTTCTTCCAAGGGTTTCATGGCAATCATTCCACCTTGGTGTACAGAAGGTTCCAAACAACAGATCATTACATTATGCATCATATTTACAATGCAGGAAGGCATACTTGGGGGCACATGCCTATAGTACAATGCATTAATAACACAGCTCTAGCCAGCTAGCTAGCTATATAGTGGCTAATAATGCCACACCCGGGGGCACGTTCTCACGGCCCTGCATCCTTTTCCTTTTCTTCTTCTCTGCATCTGACAGGGGCCTGCCCCCCATCTTCTCATCCACCAGCCTGGTCAGCACCCTGACGTTGGTGACTTGCGTCAGCTACCCTACCCCCATGGCACGCTTGGCCTTACGCTTGGTGAAGGTGGAGGGGACCGTGGGTGCGACAGTTGGTCTGGGTTTTCATCACCCCCTTCCTCCAGTGCATGCGTGTGCTCCAACGCCTAAGCAGAGAAGCACACACACACACACATACACACACACACACACATACACACCCACACACACACACCCACGTACACATGTATCCACCCACCCATGCATACACGTAGGCACGCACGCACGCACGCACGCACGCACGCACGCACGCACGAACGCACGCACGCACGCACGCACGCACGCACGCACGCACGCACGCACGCACGCACGCACGCACGCACGCACGCACGCACGCACGCACGCACGCACGCACGCACGCACGCACGCACGCACGCACGCACGCACGCACGCACGCACGCACGCACGCACGCACGCACGCACGCACGCACGCACGCACGCACGCACGCACGCACGCACGCACGCAGTCATACCCTCCCTCCCTCCCTCCCTCCCTCCCTCCCTCCTCCCTCCCTCCCTCCTCCCTCCCTCCCTCCCTCCCTCCCTCCCTCCCTCCCTCCCTCCCTCCCTCCCTCCCTCCCTCCCTCCCTCCCTCCCTCCCTCCCTCCCTCCCTCCCTCCCTCCTCCTCCCTCCCTCCCTCCCTCCTCCCTCCCTCCCTCCTCCTCCCTCCCTCCCTCCCTCCCTCCCTCCTCCCTCCCTCCCTCCCTCCCTCCCTCCCTCCCTCCCTCCCTCCCTCCCTCCCTCCCTCCCTCCTCCCTCCCTCCCTCCTCCCTCCCTCCCTCCCTCCCTCCCTCCCTCCTCCTCCCTCCCTCCCTCCTCCCTCCCTCCCTCCCTCCCTCCCTCCTCCCTCCCTCCCTCCCTCCCTCCTCCTCCCTCCCTCCCTCCCTCCCTCCCCCTCCCTCCCTCCCTCCCTCCTCCCTCCCTCCTCCTCCCTCCCCCTCCCTCCCTCCCTCCCTCCCTCCCTCCCTCCCTCCTCCCTCCCTCCCTCCCTCCCTCCCTCCTCCTCCCTCCCTCCCTCCCTCCCTCCTCCCTCCCTCCCTCCCTCCCTCCTTCCCTCCTCCCTCCCTCCCTCCTCCCTCCCTCCCTCCCTCCTCCTCCCTCCCTCCCTCCCTCCCTCCCTCCCTCCCTCCCTCCCTCCCTCCCTCCCTCCCCCTCCCTCCCTCCCTCCCTCCCTCCCTCCCTCCCTCCCTCCTCCCTCCCTCCCTCCCTCCCTCCCTCCTCCTCCCTCCCTCCCTCCCTCCCTCCCTCCCTCCCTCCCTCCCTCCCCTCCCTCCCTCCCTCCCTCCCCTCCCTCCCTCCCTCCTCCCTCCCTCCCTCCCTCCCTCCCTCCCTCCCTCCCTCCCCCCTCCCTCATTCATACACCCGTTCATTCATGCATGCAGCCGCTCATCATTAACACGCCTCCGTTGGGAAACTCACGGGGTATGAACTATGAAACGGGCGGTAAGAAAGGAAGAAGGAGCCGCCTCCCCAACATGCCGCCCGGCAAAGGCAGCGATGGGCCGTCCAGGAGGGAAACACTGCGCTTTGCCTTGTACGCCGGGGTGCGCAGGCGACGTGCGGGCACTGTCGCGTGTAAATTTGCCTGCCCGCCCCAGTCCTTCTCGGAACGCCTCCCCAGAGCATGCCGTCATGGTAAGAGCTCTTTTCGCCCGTCGCCGGAAGCTTAAACCACAAGAATACGCCGGTTAATGACCAGAAAATGGGGGGTTGTCGACGTTATAAACCAGTAGCTGTGGTTTTTCCCGCACCCCGAGCACACTCCGGACGGGGCCAGCAAGCCCCGCCCGCAGGATAAACACCGGGCGATGTTGCTGCGCCCAAGGGAAGTCATATAGCTGCAAGAAAAGACGTAAAAGCGATTAAAAGCACGACATGCAGTGTTGCCCCTGTCAGCGCTCCTATAATTCTCACTTTTTCGCGGAAGGGGCGTAAAAATCGGAAACGCAAAATTAAGGGAAATCCATCGCTGGGTTTCTTTGAAATGATGTAAGGAACTGGTAGAATGTGTTCATGACAGCGGAGAGCATGTTTTTCCTGTCTGTGTTTTACCTTGCACACACACGGGTCGGGCCGGTTGGTGTGCAAAACGCCCGCCTGCTGCCCACGTGCCCTCGCTGCAGAAATAAAAGGAACTGTTTTTCAGGTTTTTTAATGTACGATACTTTTCCTTATGTAATCAACGTCCGAACAAGCGAAATAACGTCCAAAATGGTTGCGTAATCAGCTCGCAATAAATTTTCGCGTCACCATAGCCGTGCACACCGAATTTCAGTCAACATTGCACGCGCGCACCGAATTTCGTCAACTTTCGCGCGGGAATTACCGGGGTGTGCAAGGCGCGGCGCCGGACTGATGTGGGGGGAGACGGGGGCGGAGGCGGGGAGGAAGGCGGAGGCGGCGGGGACGGGGGGGGACGAGGGAGTTCCAGAGACGATGGCGGAGGAGGGGAGACGGGGCGGAGGCGGGGAGGAAGGCGGAGGCGGCGGGGAGGGGGGTGGAGGAGGGAGATCCAGACTCGAGGGATGCGGAGGTGGGGCCGGGGGCGGAGGCGGAGGCGGCGAGGAGGGGGGTGGAGGTGGTTGAGGTACCGTCCTCCACCGATGAGGAGGACCACGCCACGGTCATTGGGAGGTCAAAAAGGAAGAAGAGGAAGGTGCCTGAAAGGCAGGGAGCCATGCCGGCGGCGAAGGAGGTATGGGCGGATGCAGGGCCGCAGACGAGGAGGATGCGTGCTGCACGGCAGGCTGCGGAGGCGCCGAACACGGGGGGGAAGGACGGACATGCAGACAAGAGAGGTGTGGAGGTGGGGACGGGGGGCAAGGCGGAGGCGGCGGGGACGGGGGGGGACAAGGGAGTTCCAGAGACGATGGCGGCGGAAGGGGAGACGGGGGGGAAGGCGGAGGCGCTGCAGAAGAGGAAGCGGGGTGCGAGGCAGAGAGCGGAGGCGGCGATGTCGGTAGTGGTGGTGGTAGATCCTCAGGCGAGTGCGGCGGCAGAGGGGACGGTGGGGAAGCCGCCAGGGCCACAGTCGAGTGAGAAGGCAGCGGGGGTGAAGGCGGGGTCATGCGCCGATCTTCCCCTCGACCTTGCTCGGGATGATGATGATGCAGGGACTGCCAGCCCTGTGGAGATCGATCGCACCACTGACCCGGCATTTCCGCCTGAGTGTCCTGGTCCCGACGAGGACTGCAAGTACTGCACGAAGTGTGCGAAACTGTTGAGAAAGCACGGTGAGCACAGGGTGAAGGCTGGCCGGGAGCACACGGGGAGATGGGGGGATAACAGCTGTGCCCCAGACGCTGCCATCGAGTTTGCCAACGCGGGAGCTGCGGTGGTGTCTGGTGGCGGGGTCGAGCTAGCACAGCTTCTCACGTGTCGAGCGAGGGGTCGCGCCCATGACCCCCAGCGATGCTATCTGGGCCTGGTCATCATCCGGTGGTTTATCCCTATCGATAACAAGCCGCGCGAGAAATACGAGAAGTGGCAGAAGTGGGTGCACAAAGGATGCGCTCATTTTGCGCGGCTGCCGGTGGGCAAACACCTGGGTGCTGCCAGCTGCTTGACGACTGTGATGTGGCATCTGCAGGGGTGCGACCTCCGCGAAGTAGGCCACACATGTCGCCCCACGGAGGAGCTGCTCGTGAAGCTTCCTATCGACTGCGGGCATAAGTGCACGCCTAAGAATGGTGGACACTCCATCGTCGAGGCCATCCAGATGGCGCTGACCCAAGGGTGCGGCACCAACTTTAAGACGTTGTGCACCCCTGGGTGCGCGGGTTTCCATGAACGCCCTGTACGAGTCTTCAAGACTGTCCCCTCCATGATCCCGGTCATGGACTTCTTCCTGGAGACTCTGCCGGCAGAGACTGCGCACCAACTGCCGGAAGAGATCGTGGTATGCATCACTGTGGGGGGCGAAGAGCGTAAAAAGTACGAGGTGACTGCGTGGCTCTGCGCCGTCCTCGTGTATAAACAGGAGAAGCACTGGCAGCTCCTACGGCGCGCTGGCAGGGCCGCGGCGTGGCGTGAAGTGGACAGTTTAGGTCACCCCACGTACACCGTGCCCTTGCAAGGTGCAATTGGCGACAGGGCCAAGGACACGCAAGCCTGCATGTATATTGTGGCTGAGGCACACCCTCTTTAGGTGTTCACCATGCACGCATGTATCCCTACCAGCCATTTAGAATGTACTCCAGCACAAGTACATTTTGAGTTTTTCCAAGTTTCCTCTTTTTTGCTTGTTTCAAGTTCAGTTCTGCAAAAAAAGTGTCCCCATGGCCCCTGGATCTCATCTGGAGGTAGTTGAACTAGTATATGCTACAAAATACTACATTGTACTAGTTTGTACTACTTTGTACTACATTTTTACTATAATGTACTACATTGAACTACATTTGAACAAATTTTAAGGCTGCTATGCAGTTGTCTAGTGTTCCAGACCCTTGAAAAACAGGTTTTGCCGCCTCTTTCGGCTCCCCGACCCTGCTCGCGCCCAGATTCGCTACACGAAAACTGTCGCAGCCACCGGACTAATGAGGCAATCCTGCCCCCCATTGCGCCTTGCGATCACATGTAATCAAGCAAGCATGTCATGCATACTGGTGTTGTCATAATTCATCTTGTAGCGATAAGCAAGTATTAAGTGAGACAGCTATATAATCAGGGACCATAGAAAGCGCCTCACAATCATGACACATGCACATGGCAAAATAGCAACTTCATTGTGGCAAAACTCTTGAAACTCACCAAACATCACCAACCACAAATTATATTGTTGCCTTTTATTAAGAGAGTTTTGAACAAGGCAAGTTGCAACACCCGGTTTCCAACCATGATGGACTGTGGGCACACATATTCCATGCATGGCTATCTTGATGAAAGAGCCCGTGAGCTTTACTCTTAGTTTGCACATGCATAGTCCTAGTTGTCATGCCATTCTTGATGCATGATACATGTATAATCAATGCCTGCGCGAAAACATGAGCCACAAAACATATGGTGTAAGACAATGTACAGCATCCTGCAAACATATCGCTCACCTGTGCTCCTTAATGAGCAGCACTTAACAAGACATCCCACCATGCCTCATAGACCTTGATAAGCATGGCATCGATAGCCAAGCTACTAATCTAGCGCCGTTGCTTCTTCATGGAATACTCCACTGCTGGATAAGCGGGCTGCAAGTGCACCACGTTCTGCGCGAGAGATGTGACAGGCACCATCGTGATTGATTCAGAGTCGAAGTACTGCTGGTGACCTGCCGGTGGGGTTAGCACGAAAGCAGTGCCCTGCCCACTGTTACTGTATGTCGAGCGGCTTGTCACTGGAGGTGCATGCCGGTGGTATTCAACCTCAGGGTCCAATGCCGTGCGAAGTGTCACGGGAGCTGCCTGCCTGTGGTATCCGCCTCCTGCAGCAGTGTACACCACCCGCTGATCGTCCACATATGTCACAGCCCTGGGCTGAGCCATGGCTGCATCATAGTGCAGCACCCTCTGGGGACTCGACCGTGTTGAATAATGATGCCCTTGCTGCTCCAGCCCGTGACTGGAGTCACTGGCTGGAGTACCAGGGACCACCAACGGAGTACGGTACTCGCGCTCCAGTCGCTCCACCCGCTCCCGCAGCTCCTTGACCTCCTTTCGCATGTCAGGGGTAGCGGGCGCCTCAACTTTTGGTGGTGACTGCTGCGCAGCAACAACCTCCTGCCCCTTTTTCTTCCTGCTCCCCACCGTTGCTGGTGCTGCAGCTGTGCCTTGAAGTGTGGCCAGCTTTGCATTTATAGCTGCGTGCTCCTGCTCCACCCTGGCCAGCCTCCCCTCAGCTAAGCCAAGCTTCTTGGCCAGAGCGGGCAGCGACTCGACAGCCTGGCTCCCCCGCTTTGGCTTGGTGCGACCGCCCCCGAGGATGCTTTTGATATCGGTTTGAGCCTCGGCCATTGCCTCCCTCAAGCCATCATACTCCTTCTTGACCTCATCCAGAGACGAGCGCAAGTCGGATAAGTCGGCATCACCAGCAGTCACCATGGGAATGGCAGCATCAGCAACCACAGGTGGAATGGCATGCTTAGATGCATTGGTGCAAGTGCGAACATGCTTCTCGCGCTTCACTGGTGCATGCTCCTGCTTGACCCTCCCCTTCTTCTCGGGTGGCGAGCCGTAAGACTTGTCTGACCTGTTGTCACCGCCATCCCCGCTGCTGTTGTGCGGTGTCATGTCGTCGTCCTGAGTCCCTTCAGCTGCCCTTGAAGATACGGCAGGGGGTGCACATAGCAGGGGCACCGAGGGGAGTGAGGCAGGAAGTGGTGTGCTTGGCGGCGGCGCTGGGAGTGTGGCAGGGGGTGTAGACGCTGGCACCTTGTAGCCGACAGCCTGGATGTTGGGCAAGGAGGTGCATACAGGACAAAACAACCCAAGGACATTTTACCATGTGTTTATTTATTTATTATAAAAAGAGCCCAATCTATCCACGGAAAAGGCACTTATATCAAAGAGGAAAGCATTCGTGCAAGACTTACACTCCAGCCTTTCTCTTGCGTGCAGGTAGTTTTTAATGCATTGATGGCAGAGTTTGGGTCATAGAATATTCCCGCGGCGGCTTCCACAGCTTGGGCCACCAGAGAAGTTTCTCGAATTGCCCCATGGGCGCCCAGATCCACTGCCAGCAACCGCGGCTTACACCACATTGCCGGAAACTGCTTCCCCGGTGATGTGGACGGCAGCGAGTAAAACCCCTGCGAATCGCTCAAAAGGGGCATTACCAGGCAGAACCACTGCTCCTCTCTATCATTCTTACCCCCCGTACGGACCAGGCCAGCGATTAGGGCCGAGGAGAATGTCGCCACGTCAAGCTCCATTGCAGAAGCCATGTCAGCGACAGCTGCCTGGCCATCAAACGTGACCAAGTCTCCGATTGCGAATGTGTCGTTCCCAGTTTCGCAGGCGACGAAGATGTCGGGATATCCCGGCTTTCCGGTTACCTGCCCCTTGCGCACGTCGAGATGAATCGCCTCGGAGAAGCTGGTATACTCTGTCAGCATAGTGGCATCCAGCAAGTACAGCTGATTCTCACCATTCTGTCGCCTCACGCCTGCAGGCGTCCCCCCACCGACGTCAATGACGTTGATGACGGCACCTTTGTTTGCCGTCATCTTCGATGCCACCGCATTCATAGCCATTCTACGCACCCCTAAGTGGCCACCATACTTTACTAGGCATTTGCTGAACACGGGGGCCGAGCTAATAAGGCCACTCCCCGAGGCTGACCTAGCATCCTGCGCCATGCGCTCCAACCCAGCGACAGCCCCCCGGCACGGAACAAAACTCTTTCGAAGTCTGGAGTTGTCGCCCAACACCCCCCCTTCCACAGCGCTAGTTTCCTTAGCTTTTTCTTCGATCTTTACTTCCTCCAGGTTCTCTACCGCGGCAGGGCAGCCATTACCGACTTCCTCCGCCATGGCAGACGACATCGCCGTGATTGCTAACCCCGACTCACGATGAACAGGAACTTTCCCTCTGCCTCCAGGCTGTCTTCTGCGCAGCTTCCATGAAATGTACTTCGTGAAATGCATTTCGTGAAATGTACTAAGGAACGTGATTGGCCGGCGTTCGCTCGCCAAATCTCGCAAAATGTACTAAGGCACGTGATTGGTCCCGCAAAATGTACTAAGGAACGTGATTGGCCGGCGAAGATTCTGTAGGGAATTTTAATTGTTGCAAACAGAATCTTCGCCGGCCAATCACGTTCCTTAGTACATTTTGCGGGACCAATCACGTGCCTTAGTACATTTTGCGAGATTTGGCGAGCGAACGCCGGCCAATCACGTTCCTTAGTACATTTCACGAAATGCATTTCACGAAGTACATTTCATGAAATGCCGAGGTAGCCATGTCTTCTTGCTTGCAAAATTGTGGCTGTTTGTGCGATTAGTGTCAAGGTCAGGTGTACGTTGAGCTATCCGGACTAGTGGCCGACATGGCGGTCGAAACGGAAGGTGTGCTATGGCTTTGCTGGGACATAATCGTGGCTCTCTGCTTCCTGGCTTTCGCTATCATGCTGATGGGACACCATGGGAAGCGCAAGTCCGCAGCTGAAATGCTAAGCGGCAGCACCCATGCCGGCAGCCTAGTGACCGACGAGACGGTCGACTGTAAGTGCGGCCACGAGTGCATGAAGCCCATTAAAACATCACATCTCCAGGCATTGCGGAGCGCCTGGTTTGCGCCCGGGCGGAAGCAAGAGGACAGGAAGGCGGCGATAAAGCAGCAGCTGCACCAGGGGGGGTACGACGCCATAACGACCATGTCGTCATCTACTCGTCACAAGTTCGTTCATGACGCTGGTTTCCGGTTCGTTCTCGACGGGGGAGTCAAGGATAAGAACACAGGGTCTGTGACCCCTTTTCACTTTCAGGTTTGCGAGGCGGCATTCAGGCACTGCCTGAAAATTAGCAACCACGTTTGGCACTCGTCGGTCCACGAGGTGGCTGATGAGCGCCAAGCGCGAGCCGAGGGACAGCACGTCATAGATGTAAGCGGCCACCATGGCAAGAAGCAGTCTCGCGGGGGCTGCAAGGAGAGGGGGCTGGAAGCACGGGCGCTTGCGGAGGAGTGGATTCGGCGGTGGTTGGAGCCCGCGGTGCAGAATGACCCGACAAACGGAACTACGTTCATTGAGGAGCCATGCAAGCAGACTCTTTTCGCCACTTATGTGAAGGAGAACGAGAAGGAAGCCAACTTTCCCTTCGTGTCTCTCACTCTGTTCCGGATCATCTTTGAGGAGGTTGTTGCAACCAGTTATGTCCGCGTGGAGAAGTTTCGCACGAAGATCATGGGCGTGTGCAACATTTGCAGCAACATCAACAACAACATCAATGCTGCCCGTCACACTGACACTAAACGATGGGAGTATTGGAAGGAGGAACTCGCCAACCACGAAGAGCTTTTTCATGTAGAGAGGAAGGGGTTTCTTGTCAGGCGCTTTAATGGTAAGAACGGTCACTATCATTCCATGTCCATGGACGCTATCGCTCACATGAGGACTCACATTCCTGCGGCGGCTGAGGCGCCTAAGGACTTTCTTTCCAAGCGAGACCTGACCGTACCTTACACCCTGATTTGTACGATTGCACACGGGTTGAGGACTTTTTTCTGGGTGGTCGCACCATGGGTGATCAACAAGGCTGTGGCTGGTAATTCGGGCAGGATAACTGTCACCATCCTTGTTCGTCACATCATTGAAATCTGCGAGCAACAGTCGTGGAACAGTGCCACGGACCCTGAGATAAGGGCTTACGGGCTGCCCAGAATTTTGGTCATGCAGGTGGACGGTGGCGGCGACAACATGAACCGCGAGGTTCTGGGGTTCGCCGCCGTCCTCATCATGAGAGGACTGTTTGACCGTGTCCGCTTCTGCAGGCTACCCGTTGGTCACACTCATATTGATTGTGATCAACGGTTCGGTTGGTTCGTCAGGTGGATGAATGGCTTAAAGAACAAGGTGACGGACAGGCCACCTGTGAAACTAATCACATTTGATGATGTGCTGGCGGGCCTTGGCATCGCATTTGAGCATTACTACGAGCAGGGCCCGACAAACTCGATGCGCCAACTCAACCCGAAGAAGCCCCAAGCTGCGGTAAGACTTATATTAGTGTGGATGGCTCTTGATATCATGCTGGATTTCTAGTCTTCTCTATGTGCACACTTCATGTGCAGCCATATAGGTCATCCATGTGTGTTTTAACCATGTTGCATGTGCTACAGATATTATGAGCAGTATTTACTAAGTGTGCTGGAGTCGTTGTTGCATGCTTGTTGTTTTTCACATGTTCACGTCTGCATGAACGCATCGTTGATACTAATGATTATTCATATTGCATTATTCCTATTGCATGACTGTTCTATTGCTTGCAGATTGTGGACGCCGCACTGGATGTCACAACGTGGCTGAATGGGTGCATCCACCGCGACTTTGGCCGGTGGGTGAAATCGATGGACGCATTTCCGAAGAAGCCAGCCGCGGGCGACACCCATGGCGCGGGCGCAGGTGCAGGCGGGGGCGGGGGCGGGGGAGAAGGCGCGGGTGCGGGCGCGGGCGCCACCCAAGGCGCGGGCGTAGGCGCGGGCGCGGGCGCCACCGCCAACTTGGATGATGAGCCAGCAACCGAAGCCGAGAGGGAGAGGCACCGCTCTTCGAAGGTGTTCGATCTCGAAGTGTTTCTAGGGCCGGATATGAACGTGTATGTCCGCTGGCGCCTAGCCGCATCAGAAACGTTGGTAAATGCACCGGTGAACAAGTGGCAGCCCACAGGGCCTAACGGCGAGGCTTGTGACGGGGTCACGCCCATTGGGTACACCCCGCAGGGAGATCCTGTCTATGGGTGCCTCCTCATGGAGCGTGGCAAGGCCCCCAAGGGAAGTCCCGGTCTAGCACCGCTTTTTGAATGGGACGAGGGCGGTGCCAGGAGACGTACCTGCGCTAGCCTTCACGGCCTCTTTCCCGACATCGTCTCCGCTGAGAAGCAGCAGTTGCTGGACAGATGGTTTGAGCAGGTGCCAAAGTCCGTGGAGGATGTGCGTGCCAACAACGAGAATCTGTTCGACATCATGGAGCAAAAGCTCAAAGAGCAGCGTGAACTGCAAGCGAACAAGGCGGTACCCTTGCCGCTGCGATCTGCAGGCGACCAGTCGGTTGCGCGGGCAACACGGGCACTGAGGCTGCCCGTAAACCAAGTCATCTCGCACGTCGCTTGCCCTGCCCGCGAGATTCAAGCGCAGATCAACCGCGCATGTGCGCCCGCTGCGCGAGGGAGCACATCAACGGCAACGCCCGCTTTGCGCACACTGATTTCTGGCAGGCACACCTTCAAGGTGAATGGAAGCCTCATACGACGCGGCGACCTACTCGTTGTTAAGCGGCCAGCCGTCACCTGCGGGCAGGGAATGCCGTGGGCACCACACATGCTGGTGAAGGTCCTTGATCTGGAAGGCGATCGCACGGAGCGTGACAGCATTGTCGCCTCTCCTTACTACGCACCGACGTGGACGGGCCAGTTTTCTAGAGTGACATTAGGTGGCGGCAGCGCAGGGATGACGGTCCCCATTTCTGATGTACACCTGCAGCACTGGACAGTGGGCGGTACGGCAGAGGTGCACCAGCCTGAGCTGATCAGTACCGGCAAACTGTCAGCTGCCACGGTGGCGGCGTTGAAAGAGCACCCGCAGATTGACTTTGAGCATTACAAGACTGCCACCGCCGCCAGGGCAGCAGCAAAGGATGACTGCAATGCCTACTTTGCCGAGCATGGAGCACGTGCGCTTATCGGGATGCGCCTGTGTGCCCTGTTTCCGGGGACAGCGAGGAAGAGGGAGCGCTTCCATGGCTGGGTCACTAAGGTTCAGGAAAGGGGAGGTCACCTGCTCATCAAGGCGATGTGGGCTGATGGGCAGTATGAGGACTATCATGCCCTGGAGGAGGTGACTCAGTTTGTGTGCGGCTGCCCACACCCAGTCGAGGCATTTGGCCGCGCTCGCTTCTTTCCACAGGAGGGTGGCACCGTGAATGCAGGTGATGGCACCCACATGGACGATGCCGTCCCTGCTGTGCACAGTGACAGTGAAGGCGGGGAGGAGGAGGAAGAGGGAGAGGAAGAGGGGGAGGAAGAGGGGGAGGAGGAGGGGGAGGAGGGAGAGGGGGAGGGAGAGGGGGAGGGAGAATGGGAGGGGGAGGGGGAGGAGGAGGAGGAAGAGGGAGAGGGAGAGGGAGAGGAGGATGCGGAATGGGAGCCGGGGATGACTGGTAGATGAGACGGTGCCATCTACCGGCGCATGGAATGAAGTGGTACACAAGTTTACTCATGGTTATCGGCAAGTAGAGCATGCACGCCTGGCCTAGTTGCATTTAAATCAATGAGTTGAGTTTGGAGAGGCTGCAGTTTGCTTGGATGAAGAATGTGTTAGCATGGCCAAACTTTTATGGCTTGTAGCCAAATCCTCTTGGGGTATGCAGTGTACTAGCGGTGTGCAATTGCGAGGATTCCTGTCTTGTAGCGATGTGGCCTCTCACCCTGCAGCCTGGTAGATGTGTTGGCATGCAGCCACCCATCATTGGTCATCCGATCTGGTGTGATTTGCATTTGCACACCTTGTATTAAGGCCATGATTTAATATTGTCTTGTTATTTTTTATGTGTATATGCGAAAAGAGGCATAATATGCTCATATATAGTGCTAGCAAGTGTCACTACCTTTACCTATGCCTGACCTTACAAGTTGAGGATGGTCTAATGTAGTGGCAAACAGGTTATTTACAACAATTCACAGTTTTCTGACTTAGTTTGAGGCAACTATACTTACCAAAATGCTTGAAAAAGGCAAAAATTGCACCATTTATGCTAGCGAACGTCACTATTTTGAGATCAAACGGGGCCCAAACTTGGCCCATGGTCTAATCTAGTGGTGTTTAGGTTGCTTCCAACATTTCATAGCTTTCTGACATAGTTTGATATTGTTTAGTAGCTTACACTGAGCAAAATGCTTGAAAATGGCAAAAAATGCACCATTTATGCTAGCAAACGTCACTATTTTGACATCAAACAGAGCCCAAACTTGGCCCATGGTCTAATCTAGTGGTGTTTAGGTTGCTTTCAACATTTCATAGCTTTATGACGTAGTTTGATTTTGTTTAGTAGCTTACACTGAGCAAAATGCTTGAAAATGGCAAAAAATGCAGTATTTATGCTAGCAAACGTCACTATTTTGAGTTCAGATTGACCCCAAACTTTGTGCATGGTCTATTCTAGTGGTAATTAGGTTGCTTGCAAATATCCATGATGGTTTGACGTGATTTAGTACTGTTTCCTATTTATTACTATTTAATTTAATTTAAAATGACAAAAATGTACCTTTATTGCTAGCAAATGTCACCAAGATGACGTCCGATCGATACCAAACTTTGTACGAGGTCTATTTTGGTTGCAAACATCATGCATGACAATTTTCAGCATAAAAAGACAAACTTCGGTACGAAGTACATTTTGCGTGCTGGAGTACATTCTAAATGGCTGGTAGGGTATCCTGGGGTTCCCGGCTTTGTCTCAATAGCTGCAGCTCCAGTTTCATCCTGTCATGGCCTGACAGGAGCATTGGTCCAAAACTTGAATCCTGGACACATGTATGCAGTGAGAGATGTATTCCTGGACGAATGCATGATGAACAAGGCCCACATGGATCGAGCACACTTGTTGCCCACATTGCATTAATGCCCATGCAGCTTTGTCAAGAAGGCTCCACGCCTATGATAATATGTTTTACTACCCAGGGTAAGGATGACCCTGCATGGTGTCAAGGAGACAGCCTGGTGTGATTGCATCCCCTATGCATCTGCTGACCTTGGGACTGTTTTAAATATATTGCACCCACACTGTATAGATGCCAGGCGGTGCTACTGAGCATTTCAGATGGCACCTGTGACCTGACTAGATCCTTTATACTGAAAGAAGGACGGGTGTATCAGTTCCCCTGTTGTTGTGTATAGCCATCAAGGATATCATGGTAGCTAGCAGTATATTAAGTGAGACAACTATAATTCTTAGGGTTATTTTGATCCACGAGGGCCCCAGCAGGAGCGAGTTACTAATTAACTCGTCGTCTGTCCCAACTCAGTCCTAATAATAGGACTGAGTTGACCTTTTTCAACCGTGTGTAGTGACTAGGTGGGGGGTCCATCCAAGATGCTTAGACGTGGGTCTATGGAGTATTTGATGTCCTCTTGCTGGCAAAAATACTACATCAGTGAAAACTTGACCCAAACTCCTAAAAATTACATGGATGTATGGCACCGTCGGCGAATTTGCATTTTTGTGTGGAAGCATGAGTGGCAAAAATTGAATAAATTCCATATGCATGTTAAAAAAATACAGGCATGTAAACAATATAGTTCTTGACCTGTGGCAAAAAACTGGACTCAATTTGGCCACTGGCACTGCCTGAAACACGCCAAATACTGCCAGTCCTATACATAGGACTGGGCCATGCTAGCAATTGGCAAGCATGTAAGTGCGGTCATACTTCATAGTAGCGTGGCCACAAACCATGTCAATCAGCCCATTTCCCTTCAGGCATAATAGGAAAACATACTTGCATCATCATATTGCAGTTATATTGTACCTTAGTATGTGTGAAAGCCTATGCATACATATAGGGAATGCGTATGGATACGTAGCTACCAAGGGATGTATTATAAGTAATAACCACCGATATAATCGGTAGGTTAGTCACATTTAATTGTTCTTTACAAGAATGGACATGGATAAAATTGTATTACCTTGCCATGACATGGCCAAGAAACCTGCTGGCACATTATGACAGTGGTTTATCACCAAGATTTTTCACTCACCCGTATAAGCTTGACAGTACCCTTGACGCAGCCCATGACCACACAATCATGCAGTATGAACATAGCAAGAGAATAACTAACATCTATGAAAGTGTTTTAACCCATTCAGCACCTCAAACCTTGTGCAGCCACGCTACGGTAAGGCAAATGCCTGGTAAGATCATCTAAAAAGATGGTTTTAGAGAGGGGCAGGCAACGGTCAAGAAAGAGCAGCAAGACTCAAAACTGACAGCGCATCGCAAGCTTAAACTCATGTAAGAATACCAAGAAACGATGAAGCAGCGATATTCCAGCTTTACCTGGCATGGCTGGCGTTACCTTGGCCCAGGCGGTGCCTGCAAAAGTGGCACTTTGCGGCACACAAACCATGACGTGACAGAGTGGTCAAAATCATCAAATCTTTACTGCCACTAGACTTAATCTACGACAATACATGATAAAAGGTAGAAAGAAACCTATAAACCCTTCGATTTGATCCGGGAATCAATTGTAGTAATCCATTCCGTCGACCTGCCTAATCGCAGATTTTTCCAGCAAGAACAGTGCCGACACCCAGTAAATCGCATCCCCGCGAGGTTAAAATTCACTTGTATCATCTTTAGGACATAAAAAATCTATTTCCTGGGTTTGGCCCGCAAAATCGTCCGAAAACGTAAACTGCATGCATGGGCGCAAGCCGCCATGGCTAGGTCGTGCATTTCCGGAACTCACGTTTCGCGTGAAAATGTACCCTTACCACCTGTACTTTCACCGTACGGTTAGCCGCCCAAACCAAATCCAAAAAAATCCCAAAAATATGTCCAAGAAAGATCTTTTCAAGTAGTATTTGAATAAATTTTGAGAAAAATTTTCTGCCAAATATTCCGACCGGGGCGAATTTTCTACAAAACCTCAAAATTAGGTCCTAAAATTAGGACTGAGTTGAACTCAGTCCTAAAATTAGGACCAGGGACAGACGACGAGTTAAGTCTGGGCCGCTGTTTTTAGGCTATATAGTAGTGGACCTACATGTACATATTGACGTCTTGGGGAGACATCCACTATCTTTGTTGGGGAAAAGAAGTTGTCCGTGACCCCACAACAGCCACACGATACTATTCCATGAATTAATTTGTTATGTTCGAAACGTACGTGTTACAAATATTGGAATTAATAACATGAAATCATGTAACACATGTGCAGCTGACTAGGGGCATATTAGTTGTCTCACTTCAAATATGGCGTTGGATCACCATGCGTCCATGTCCCAGTTAATAGTGTTTTTACTACATTATGGGATACAACCTGTTGGTGATGGGTGTAAACTGCCACCTACTCGATCTGGGTGCCCAAGTGCACATGCACCTCCATGTATTCCAGGAAGCACGCTAGACAGGACCCCTAGGGTAGAGAGCTAGGATACAACAGTGTTGGCTTCATGTTGTACATAGATAGCTTTGACCGGTAGGATTGCGTGTCCCCATCCATCCATCCATCCATCCATCCATCCATCCATCCATCCATCCATCCATCCATCCATCCATCCATCCATCCATCCATCCATCCATCCATCCATCCATCCATCCATCCATCCATCCATCCATCCATCCATCCATCCATCCATCCATCCATCCATCCATCCATCCATCCATCCATCCATCCATCCATCCATCCATCCATCCATCCATCCATCCATCCATCCATCCATCCATCCATCCATCCATCCATTCTGTTAGTCCCCATCCATCCATCCATCCATCCATCCATCCATCCATCCATCCATCCATCCATCCATCCATCCATCCATCCATCCATCCATCCATCCATCCATCCATCCATCCATCCATCCATCCATCCATCCATCCATCCATCCATCCATCCATCCATCCATCCATCCATCCATCCATCCATCCATCCATCCATCCATCCATCCATCCATCCATCCATCCATCCATCCATCCATCCATCCATCCATCCATCCATCCATCCATCCATCCATCCATCCATCCATCCATCCATATCCATCCATCCATCCATCCATCCATCCATCCATCCATCCATCCATCCATCCATCCATCCATCCATCCATCCATCCATCCATCCATCCATCCATCCATCATCCATCCATCCATCCATCCATTCCATCCATCCATCCATCCATCCATCCATCCATCCATCCATCCATCCATCCATCCATCCATCCATCCATCCATCCATCCATCCATCCATCCATCCATCCATCCATCCATCCATCCATCCATCCATCCATCCATCCATCCATCCATCCATCCATCCATCCATCCATCCATCCCATCCATCCATCCATCCATCATCCATCCATCGGGGTTAATGCTCCGTGACTCCGCGACGCGAGCACGAGTTTAATTATATAATTCATTAATGTATTCCAGCAGCAAATTAATTAATTAATTAAACTCGTGCTCGCGTCGCGGAGTCACGGAGCACGTGTCTATTAATTAATTAATTAATGTGCACAACAGGAATTAATTAATTAACTAGCTTATTGATTAATTGGAGTGTCACGAGTTGAATACAAAATTTAAACCGGGGCAATTGGCGTCTCCGCATGTGCAGAGGACATGCATGGGGGTGCTAGTCCTCTTTAAGTGATTTGGAAAAAGATGATGGACATGGCCAAGTGGGCCCATGGTCATGAATTTATTTATTAATTAATTAGACACGTGACTGTGCGGTCATAGAGGCCAACAAGCCCATGCAGTGGGGAAGGAACGTGTTTTCAAACGAGGGCGGCATGCCAACCAAGACCCTAGGGTCGCGACCATCACAAAGAGAACATAGAACTGTTTTGTAGATAGCTTTGGACCGGTAGGATTGCGTGCACCCTCCCTCCCTCCCTCCTCCCTCCCTCCCTCCCTCCCTCCCTCCCTCCCTCCTCCCTCCCTCCTCCCTCCCTCCCTCCCTCCCTCCCTCCCTCCCTCCTCCCTCCCTCCCTCCCTCCCTCCCTCCCTCCTCCCTCCCTCCCTCCCTCCCTCCCTCCCTCCCTCCCTCCCTCCCTCCTCCTCCTCCCTCCCTCCCTCCCTCCCTCCTCCTCCCTCCCTCCCTCACCTCCCTCCCTCCTCCTCCCTCCTCCCTCCCTCCCTCCCTCCCTCCCTCCCTCCCTCCCTCCCTCCCTCCCTCCCTCCTCCCTCCTCTCTCCCTCCTCCTCCTCCCTCCTCCCTCCCTCCCTCCCTCCCTCCCTCTCCCTCCTCCCTCTCCTCCCTCCCTCCTCC